>OU744725.1:50693074-51143074 GCA_916613615.1 Steromphala cineraria
TGAAAGAACTTGAAGCTTTGTCTGTGCATAAAGTTCCAGATTTGCCTTCAGCAGAAGACAGTGAGACGTCCTTGTTCTGTTTGTAGACTTTTTCTTCGCAACCAGCTTCATTCTCTTCTACCTTAAGAACTGTATTCTTCACATATTTCCTATCCAATCGATGCTCAATTGTCTTATATTTATGAGCTTCTGGTTTGACTGGATTTTCCAAACGATTAACAGCATTAGAATATTTTTCTCTCTTCCTTCTGACATCTTGTCTACGTTGATGGTCAGTATCACTTCTCTCATTTTCCTTTGTACGAGGAGGACCTTCTGATTCAGATGAAAATGGTGGGGCATCATTCTTTTGTTTTGGACATGTGGAACCTGTTGATTATCAAATTCGTTTCATGAGAGATCGTTAGTTAATTCATTTGTTCTTATGTAACCTGATTGTGTCTTACATTTGTTCTGATTTGACACGTTTAGTAATCTTCAGACCTAAATTGCCACAAATGTAATGAAATGATTTAAGAAATTTGAAAACAATTGTAGATTTAGATTTAGTAAATACAGCCAAAGATACTTTATTTTAATTATGCACGATAAATAACACAAATAATAAAGTAAATCAAGTGTTCCCTCTCTAAAACACTACTCACGTTTTGATTTCCGGTTCTGATTCGGGTAATCAAAGAGATGTTTGTTCCTCTCCATGATGTCTTTTGTGATGGAGGCAACGGTTCGTTCAGGTTGTTCTTCTGGGTTGACTTCATCTGAACAAAATACTTAATAGATCAACAATTTTATTGTTTTATCCAAACTTATCATTTCGATCATTCACGCAAAATACAACTGAAATGTATTAATCTATGTTGTTCTAATTTGATTTGTTTGTGTGTAAAAACTAGTGAAAAAAATGTCTTAAGAGATAAACATTGCTACCTAGTACCTAAGAACAGAGCTGGAACATTTCTTTTACCAGTTACCACCTGTGAACTTTTTATGTCAATGCATTTGGGATTGTTTGTATGGTTTATATTGTTGAATATAACGTTAAGTCAGTGTTTTTATCTAAAACAAACATGTGCACTTAGAAATCAATTATCATTTTGATATATAATATTGTGAACATAAGCTCACTTGTATCTGATTTCTCGTTGATGTCTCGAAAACCTGTATCATCATCGCTATCTGTTGTGTTCCCTGCAAACAAAACATATATCATAAGGTTAAGTGAACAGTTTTACTTCCAAAGTATCAGTACTTCAGATTTTGTTTAGATTATTGTGGGTAACAGGGGCCACTCACTCAGTTATTGAGGTGTCAAAGAAATACATAAATTGTTCTGGTTTCTTAGATGAAATTATGATAACAAATACATTTTGCATTATCTCATAAATGTTAAAGAAACATACACAGAATTACCTAAATTTTCCTTTACACAAGATGAGTATACACATAAAGTTTTTTTTAAATGTTAGTACTTTTATATTTTATATCTTTAAATCAATGCAGGGGCCTATATAGGATCGTAACACTTAAAAATGATGGGCCATTGATAAAAATCATGAGGAAATGGCGCGGTCCCACCTTAAAACTGAAGCTCTGAAGTATGCAGGTATTCTAGAATAGGCAATTTGTCATCAAGAACACGAACATTTCTGTTTAACCATTCATTTTAGGAAACCCATATCGTGCATATTGAATTCCATTCATTTCAGTGCCACTTGTCATGGCAAGAAAACAGAAATGGACTCTGTAACCGTAGACCATCAGGCTTTAGGTCGGGAGTCCCTACTTGCAAGTTGCAATCCGATTGGTAAGTTGATTATGCGGGCCGAAAGACAGTGTATTGTGTCCGCAGGCCTCAGATGATCAGAAGTTGAAGATAAATTTATTTTAAATAAAACCAAAAAGGGAAGAAATAGAAAATGTTGGGTCCAAACTCAAACTACAAGTTATTCTTCAGCATTACGAAAGAAATCGGTTTCGCCGTGAAGACTAATGTTATCATTCAGTGTATAAAATAGATTGGAAACCTAGCCTGTCCTGAAAAGTAATTGGTCAGTTCCTTAGAGGAAATAAAGAAAAACACTTTAAAGGTTACCAGGCCTGACCAAAAAGTAGCCAGTCCTGGCAAAAAGTAGCCAGTTCAAGGACTGGCGGACAGGCTATATTGTATACACTGTGTAATCCTATCTGGCCTTAGAGGCCTAATTACTAAAAGTGTGTGTTATACTTTCAATCAATAGCTTATGCAATCAAATCAATCGAAATAAGTATTATCAAATACGAACATATACATATTACTATTATGTAAAAAAAAATGGTTCGCCAATGGCCCATTACAAGAAAAGAGGACACAGATGCCAGGCCGGATATAAACCTGATCAACTTAAATTTTAAAGGTTATTACAATTAATAAAGGGCTCCAAACATGAGGTAAATAACTAACCTGCACAACAGATAAAGACGGGGCATTTGCGGGGCTTCCTTCGCCTCTTCTTTTGCATTTTGACAGTAGCTGTACACAACTAAAATACTTCACTTGCGACGGCCATTCGACGTATGCGTTGCTAAGGAAGGTGTGAAGGTCACATGAACGTCTACCCAATGAAAATTCCTAATTATGTCACGTGACACAAGGTCAGAAAAGGGAAATAACTCTCTTTTCGTGAATGACGTCACCACTAAAATTATGTTACACACAATATTGAAATCCTGTTTACTTTTATGTTTAAGAACGGTTTTTAGGATATTCGAAATATCATTGGTCTCAAATACTAAAACATAGTGACGATTTTTAGATTGAAAGCGCTTGTGAGGTAAAAAGGAACGTTTATTCAAGTTTGTATAATAAATTGGGACATAGAAAGAAATATAAGCAATGTTCGCCTATACACTCAATAAAGATATAGTTTTAGTATTGCTTTAAAGTTTTCTTAATGGTAAAAACTTATGAATATCGTTTTACGAATATATCATTGTACTCTATTACGAGTCCAGGCATATTATATTTACGTATATCTCCTTTGTGAAGCAATCACTTCAATCAACATCAATAATTTCAGTCAAAGTATATTACGTATATCTGCTGAGTAAAGCAATCATTGCAATCAACATCAACTTCAAGTCGATGTATACAAGGTATATCTGCTGTGAAGTAATCACTTCAATCAACTTCAATAACAAGTGAAGTATATTTTACGTTTATCTGCTATGTAAAGCAATCATTGAAATCTTTCAATAGGAGTATCCTCATACAACAATTCATCAGAAAAATAATTACGTATTGTTGTAGAGTCACCTCCATGGTTATATAACACCATTCAGTTTTTAAAAGTTTCAAAGGTTTACGTCTCTCACTCCCTACACCAAATATATAGTAAATTTAAATCATATACCTTATCTCATTTTATGATGTTAAAACTACATATTTTAATGCTGTATGTCCAGTCATCATCTTAGTTGTTAAGCAATTTTAAATCTTATACCTTATGTCCTTTTATGTTGTTATAACTACATAATTTAATCAAATGTTGAATGTCCAGTTATCTTCTTAGTCACTTCAACCATCTTAATTCCCATGTCTTATCTCCGTTTTATGTTTTTATGTTCTTATTAAATAATTATGTCAAAGCTTTGTGATCCGGAACGAATTCCTTTTAAGGTAATAAAGTATTGTCTATTGTCTATTGTCTATGCCCAATAGATTTCCAAAATTCCATTGGGATTTAATCACACGTATCTTCCAATTTACGTCTTCATGTAGAAAATGTAAATGTACTTGTTTAGGTTGCTTTTTTGTATCAAATAATTTCCGTTTATACACATATTCATGTTTAAAAACAGTTTTTTTTATAGTCGTACATTTACACCATGATTATTCTGCTATGCACATCTCATTCCAGAATCAGAATCAGAATCAGAATCATGTTTATTTCAGTATTTAAGGCCCCATGGCCCATGGTACAATTGTATGAGAAAATAAATACATTTGTCACATGACCAAACTTTTACTAAGAAGATCTTAAGCTGAATATCTTAAAAAGATAAATAGATGTTATTCGAAGTATATTTACATCATGTGTGTTAAGTATTTGCACATCTCATTCCAAAGCTTACAGAAAGTTTAATTCCACCAATTTCTTTTCCTCTTACACTTGCCATTCCTGTTAGTTGAACTATTTTGTTTTTCATTCATTTATGTTGTCATCACATAAAGTTCCGATAATTAAAAAAGGAAAATATACTTACTTAGTTATGAAAACATAAATCCAATCAGTTAAAAAAACATAGCACAACCCAAGGATTAATTTTTGAATTGATTGGGATCACTTGACTAAGTAAACATATTAAAACTATCAAATGTAGGTTGAATACAATGAAAATAAATAAAAAATATTATTTTCGGCCCTTTTTCCTCGGCCTTTATGACTTTTTACTTCGGCCCTTTTGACTTTTTCACTCGGCCCTTTTGACTTTTTTTATCGGCCTTTTCATCCTTCGGCCCATTTGACCAGATCCCTCCTCCACATGGTAACCATGTGACCATTTGTATGATGAATCATAGATAGCCTTATGAGCTACATTACAAATGACTCTATTTTTAATCAAACTTTATTGCAAACGATCAATCAAATAGAAATATAATTTAAAAGTGTAGCACATTTTCACCGTTATATATCTAAATGGCCTGTTTCGGATCATTTCAGGATCGAACAATCAAGTCATTTCTTCGAAAGCATAATAACATAAATAAGCCCTTACAGGCCTGATGAGCTAAAAAAAATCTACTCTTTTCTACCCGATAGGCTTAAAAAAATATAGAATAATACACCGGAAATTATTTCCGATTAATGATGCCTAAAGCATTCGGATATCCTGAAAACATAATGCAACCAACAAGATCACTTGATCTGATCGAAATATGAACAAATTGCACACGTTTTATCAAGATTCAAGATTCTTTATTTACTCCACGTAAGCACCATAGTTGATGTAAAGTACAGAACAGAGTATGAATACATGAAATAGTTTTAAAAAGTGATACATATATACGATAAATCTGATTAAATCAATGTAAACTGGATTGACCAAACAATTTTCTTATATAGTACAATTATGCTGAAAGAGTATACGGTACCTTTTATAGATATTAGTTATTACAATGGAAAAAATGATGTTTCTTATGGAATCATGTGATATACAATTAGCGCAATTAGACTGCTGCAGCTGTAAAATTACATAAATTACAAATTCTTTGTGTAATGGTGGCGGATCCCAGTTTTCAGTTCCAAATATAGTACATGGTAATTGTATTTCCCATTTAAAATAGATGTTTACAAAAAAATGAAGGACAGGATTGTAAGAAAACGAAAATGTGTGACTTTCATCACTCTCTCCCCACAGAGACATTTGGGGAGAGAAATGAATAGCTAACCCTCCGTGATGGTGATAATTTTAACCAGGGAGCAAATTCAATGAGCACCGGTAGTTCAGAGTTACTTCCCTTGTCAACATGGCAGGAATAAACTTTACAAGTGTCAATGTTATCAATCAAGAACGGGAAAATCTTCGTCAAGCAAGGGCAACTGTAGTAGAAAAGGTATTTGAATAAAAATCTCTAATTTGGTAATTAAAATTCTGTTTAATTTGTCAATGTGAAAGAAAAATAGTAGATAATCATAAACAAAAAACAAAGAAATCAACACTTTAGTCTTTACTCTTTACTGTAGTAGAATAGTTTGGTTTTGTGGAAAGAACAAGTTGATATCTACTTCCAGCAACTAGCTCTAGTCCTTTTATATCATGTATCCTTTTTAATGTCACCTTTTTATAATTTATTTTACTTTTAGAGATAGGCATCTCCTATATCTTAGAACTTTTATGATTTTGCTGACATTAAAAAAATCCTCTTTGAAATATTTTTTTACCAATGTTAACCGATTATACCGGTACATAGATCTGATCATCACCATCACCTGTCCTTTGGACTATGAATATTAATGTCAATTGAATTGTGCATCATATGTGTTTCAGGCAAAATCAAAATATGAAAGAGAAGAAAGAAAACGACAAGAAGCGTCTGCTCGAGGTGAAGACAAATGGATGCTGCAGTCAATTACGGACAGAATAGAGACAGATAAGAAGGTGATTCACCAGTTTACAACAGGGCCCTTGAAGCATTTCCCACCTGACATTTTGAGAAGTAGAATAGGCTAGTGGACATTATACAATTATGGACTCCTGTAGAGGTCAATATCGTTTTTATTGACCTGAGTATAAAACAATATTGACCCAGCTTGTGAGGTCTATATTGTTTTAAACAGGTCAATAAAAGATGATTTTGACCTCTACAGAAGTCTATACTTGTTTTATTATATGTCTTAAAGGAAAAGGGAACGATGTCTCAAATATAACACATAAGACGTAACGTTGCTAAATAATTGTTGACGTGACGTCACATATAGGTATTACGTCAACAATGGGTCAATATCGAAGATGATTGACTTTTGCGATTGTTCTCAAGTCAATATTGCTTTCTATGGACTGTCATGTGACCGTCTTTTAACCAATCAAAATTGATACAAATCTTTGATCATATAGTAATTACTCTTATTTTGCCAAAACGATGCCCTAATCTGATGACCTAGGAATAACACTGAATGTAAAGTGTTTTGCATCTTTCTAGTGTAATTTGATTTTCAATATCATCATTTTCATTTGTTATGTTTCTTCACTTTTAAGGCAGTGGATAAGGCCAAGAAAAAGCAAAAGAAAGAGAAAAAGCGTCTCAAGAAAGAGAAGAAGAAGAGAAAAGAGAAGAAAAAGAAGGATAAATATGAATCATCAAGTTCTGATAGTTCTGATGTAAGAAGAGAAATTTGTGACCAAGCATAAAAGAATTAAATTTGCTCATATTATAAATATTCATACAAATGATATAGCCGCTTACACTTTGTTTCTGACTACAATGATTTTGATTTTGAATTGTTATTATACACCCAACATGCTGCTTGACTGTGACATTTCCAAAAAGGAACTACGCAACAACAGTTATTTTGTTTACTAGTATTTATTCATACAAACATAAGAACATGGCAGTGTATGACTGACTTCAAATAGTGATATCAAACTCATTGGTTAAAGCACTTTTCCCGAACTGAGAAAACACAGTCTCTCACCCCTTAGCATATATAATAAACTTTGTTTAAGGACTCGGACAAAGATGATCAGTGGATCGAGAAATCCGACACCCGTCCACAGCAACCAGAACCAGCAAGTAGAATTATGGGACCAACACTTCAGGTCAGTATTTCACAATTTATTCGAATAATTATTCAAGGGACAATTTGGAAATGTGGTATGATTCTTCAGGTCTTTATGAAAAATGCCAAGTGTATAGCCAATCTCTTTTTTGTTCTCTCTGGTCTTAGATATAATTTCATATTCCATTAAAAAAAATTTCAAGTAAAATGCCAAGTGTATAGCCAATCTCTTTTTTGTTCTCTCTGGTCTTTGATATAATTTCATATTCCATTACCAAACATTTTCGTAAAAATGCCAAGTGTATAGCCAATCTCATTTTTGTTCTCTCTGGCCTTAGATATAATTTCATATTCCATTTAACATTTTTCATGTCTAGAGTTTTCAGAAAAAGAAATATCTTTAATATTCAGCTGTTTTTCTTGATTTCTCTAAATATTCTTGATGATGTACAATGACTGACAGAGAGACAGTTGGATGGAGGAAGCTGGTTTGTTTGACGTCCCCACCACATCACGGAAAGAGATCAGGGAGAAACAACAGAGAGTCAAAGATGAGAAGAACGCAGAAACAGCCAAGAAAGCAGAGGTAATCCTTTATTCCATAGATAAAAAACTTGGATGTATGATTTAATCAACCCTATTCCTGGAATATAATTTACAAATTTTGCCTTCGTGTGGGTAGGCAATCGATGCTCTTTTTTCCAGAGATGAGTTTATATCCTGATAGACGCAATATTTAAACTCTTGTGCCAAGAACATGATTGGTTTTATTCAGACATTCAGAGTTGTGATTTCTTGCTTATTAAAGTACCTCGTCAGTCATCATTGAGGTATCGGGAGTCTATGAACCAGTAATTATCTTACCACAAAAATATGGTATTGGTTCTTTTAATAAGCTTTGCTTTGCATTGGATTGGTTCTTTCATTATTTTACGTACACCATGTATAGATAAGAGTATTTTTATGAGTACCAATAACCTCATGATAATGTGTCTCCAGGAAGCAAGGTTGAAGATAGAACTGAACCCCTACTGGAAAGATGGAGGTACTGGCATGCCTGACGAAGAGTCCAAATCTAAATCCAGGGCCAACCAGCCCATGATCGGTGATGGAGGCGTGTCTTGGCTGAAGAAATCCTTCGAGAGATGCAAACAACAGGCAGCAGAAGAGGGTAGAAGTTTTGAGGAATTAGCTGCAGAGAGGTGGGGTGTACGTACCTTGACTAACATTTCAATGTAATTGAAGCATGAGGACTTTCTGCTATGATAGAGCTCACTCAGCATTGACTAAAGTCTTACAAAATTGGAAGCTTTGATGATTATTGGAGCCAGTGAGCAGTGATTGAGCCGTGATTGAGCTGAGCTATTGACATTTGGTGATTAACTGATTATGCTTTCCATGTCCTTCAGGTTTGGTTAAATTTCGAGAGGATCAAATGATTTTTAAGCTTTATATTGCTGTCAGTATATGTATTTGTTGGCATATGTGCTCAACCTCATTCCCTCTAACCTTCAATTGGTTAAACTTTTCTTGGAAGTTAATTTCTCTTCATGACCATTGCCCTTCTGTGCAACTAGCTTATAAGCATGGTTATTTTGTCAAGAATTGATACAATTTTTGTAAGTGTAAGAGAGGTTGGATTCTACATGGTGATTGTCAACACTATAAATAGAAAAATTCTTTCTTTGGTTATTCTTTTTCATAAAATTTTATCTTCTCATTGTTTTGGTTGATGTAAAACTTATGTTGTTTCAGTCTTTGAAAGCATTTGAGAAGTTGTTGAAGGAGGCTGAAAAGAAGCAGGCCAAGAACAGAAGAGGAAACTCACCGCCGCGATGGAAGCGAGGGAGAGATCGATCAAGCTCACCAGATCAATCCAGGAAGAGGAGTCATTCCAGGTCACCTGATCGCAGTCACTACAAGAGGTCAAGGTCACCCAATAGGTCATCACCTTCTAGAAACGGAAGCAGAAGTTTTATGAGACCTGGTGGCTCTGAAAGGTCAGAAGTGAGGTCAAGGACGTTTATGAAACCTGGGTCAGGGTCAGATGATTCCAGGTCAAGGTCATTTATGAAACCTGGTGAATCATCAGACAGATCTAGTGATAGATCTGAACGATCTAGTGACAGGTCTGAAAGATCAAGTGACAGGTCTGAAAGATCTAGTGATAGGTCAAAGGCTTTCATGAGACCCGGTGAAGATAGGAGAGACAGACCAGACAGTGATAGATTCAAGAAACCTGACAGGGAGGAGTCATCTGGAGACAGGAGACAGTTTGTGAAACCGAGCGATGAGTCCCACAGACGTAGAGATTCTCCTGATAGACATCGGTCCAGACAGGATGATGTTCCAAGATGGAAGAAGAAAGGCTTTGAGAAACCAAGGGAGAGCACTCCACCTAAATCAAGGGAAGGTCGTTCACATCAACATTCAAGAGACAATGAAGGATCAAGGCGAAGAAGATCAGGTATGTTTTTGTATGTCATTGATTATATTGATTCTTGCAGATTTTTGGAAATTAATAAACAAATTACTTGCTTGGAAGACTTGATAAAATGTCCAAATCAAGGGAAAGAATTTAATCATTATTTTAGAATTCTTTGGCAACTTGAGGGACAGGATAGAATTTATAGCAAAAATAAATCTTTATAACATTATGCTTTATTTTACATGGGACATTATTACAAATCTCCCATAAAAAGCTAAGTGTTATCTTTCAAACAGATCTTTTCGATAGGATTATCTTATCTTCTCTCATCTACGATTGAAAAATTCAGAAACATAATATTTAACAAATGCTGGCAATTTTCCCTTTGAGTAACCTTCCCTAGTTAAGTGACCATTGGTGACCTGTTTATATTTTTATATGATTCTAGTTATATTAGCAATAGAAATACAAGTTTACTTATACAATTTGATCTGTATGTACTATTAGCTATTAAGGATACTAATTTACACAGTATTTGATTTCTCATTGCACTCTCAACTACTTTCAGCATCTCCTAGCAGCGGTGAGACCAGCAGCTCCAGCTCAGAATCAGAACAAGAAGAATCAGCCCTGTCTAGCGAAGAGGAGACAACTCCACCTGTACCCATTCTTTCAGAGAAGGAGATGAACGAACTGGGAGCCAAAATACTCCGTGCTGAGATTATGGGAAATGATGTGAGTCTCCCACCTTCAAGCAGACGTCTTTCTGTCGTTGTGTTGTATAAGGGTTTTAGAATCTTCAAATTGTATATTCCTCGGTTATGATTGTTGTCTTTTGCTTTATATAGTGATCTGTTTAGTGTGTTGCCCCTCTGTTCAGTGTTGGAGAGGCTTATTATAAACCTCCAGTGACGTCACTCTATTGTTCTATTAGGTTCTTCTTTTACCGGATAAACCTGTATTGTCAGATTGTCGGGCGTTCTCCAAGAATGCCCAGGGCTTTCTTGAAGAATGCCCAGTGCTTTCTTGAAGCATGCCCAGGGCTTTCTCTAGAATTTATCGGAAATTTACTTTGATTGGGGAATTATACACGTTTTGAAATAATTTGATTCAAAGTCCTTCTTCGAATAAATACCATTACAAAATATGACACTTTTGACAAATCACAAATATAACGTTCGCATGCCTGGTTTCGAACTCTGGACCTTTCACTTACTAAACTGGCGCCTTTGACAACTCGGCTATAAAGGCCCACGAGAACAAAGATGTATTTTCAACAGTGACAATCATGTGAACTTCACGAGGCAGATAGCGCATGCATCTCACGCTCTCGGCTTGGGTAGCGAGCGCAAAGCATGTGCAGGGCGCGGATGTGCTCTCCGTTTGCTCATGGTGTATCCCTACCAGTAAAAATAAATGAATCCACTTTTATACTTATTATTGAAATTATTTTGTAACTACGGTTTATCTCGGTTCATAAGTTAGATCAAAACCTCGCCCTCGGTGTTGTTTGATAATGTAAGCCCTCAGCCTCGGGAAATTGGGGCGGGCCTGTCTGCCCTTTCCAATTTCCCTCTGCCGCGGGCTTACATTATCAACAACACCTCTGGCTCGGTTTTGATCCTACACTTATGGATTTTGCCGGACATATATCAGTATTCTTCTTGATGTGTTGTTTTTGATCATTGTCATTTGCAAATTTGTTCACAACATGTGGTGTGAATTGTTGCTCGGACACTTTACCATGTACTCAAGTACAGTACTCATGCTTGAAGTCATGTTTTGAATAAGATAGGGTTGAACAAATCCTTTAATATGAGAGACCAAATGCAATGCGTTAAATGTTTAAAGATAAAACTAGACTACTTTGATGGTTGGTTTTGGAATAATTTCCCACAGGGGATCAAACACATTGTTATAAACATACATTTACTTTTCACAAATATCCCTTTCTTGTTTCTGAAAACCACCATTAGAGGCATAACAGTTGTTTAGGAAGGTAGGAGGATTATAGTGACTGTTGATAAGGCATGAAAATGGATTATCTCCCTTTGACAAATTTCCCATTTTGTTCCTTAAATGAACATATTAGAGAGTTATTATATTTCTCCACGCAGGCTGTAGCTGAAGAGTTGAAAGCTAAGCTTGAGGCAGCTAGGAAGGTTAAGGCAGAGAACCCACAACTCCAGGCTGGTGGCCCACGTACACAGAAGGAGCCAGAAGATGTGTTGTTGACGAGGACGTCCCGCGGGGGTCTGGTACAGCCCCTCCCTGAACAGGAGCACGAGGGGGGCGGGGGTCGGAGGAGGAAACAGAAGAAGGTGTGTAGTGTTTATTTAGTTTTGTTTTTTTTACTTTTCTTATCATTGCAATTTGATACTAAAAATATAGAAGATTTGAAATTTCTTTTCATGCAATCTGTACATTGAAATTTTTGGTATATTCGAAATGTTGGTAACCTTTTTGAAGACATGGCCCTATCTTTACTCCTTCCAGTCTGAATGATTTTGAGTACAACAACAAAAATATGATGAATATGCTGATTTTATTGAATGAATGTAGTGGAAATGGTAATTCATTAGGAAATTCAGAAGGAAAGAGAGCTTAACTATTTATTTTTTTGCTACCATGGGTAACATGTAATGTAGAGAATAGTAGATTGTTTTATCATTGCATTATCTTATGTGTTATACTAAAATTTCTTCATAAATCATATCAAACATATCAACATCATGTGCAGATTTTTATTGATATTCTGTATAGGATATTCTTTACTTTGTCTTATGTGTGGATGTTTGTTATATCCAGGTTGCTACACACGGGAGAGACGGTGAACGTGAGCGATACTTTGATGATGATGACAAACACAGTCTCAAGTCCTTGGTCAGTTGCCGTTTTTGATTTTGTTTATGTTTATTGTTTATGAATGAGATAAGATGAGTCTAAATGTAAATTTTGCTGAGGAATATATGGATGACAACTTCTTTGTTCATTGTATGCGATGTATCGGCACAGATTCTTGTGTTGTTCTCAAGCAGAGATCTGTGTCGAAACGTCGCATACAATGAAAAAAGAAGTTGTCATCCGTATATTCCTCAGCATTATTGTCATTCCAACTTCTAAAATGCCTCTCAAAGAAGTTAAATGTAAATTTGACCAACATTTATGTTAGTGAGAGTGTATAGAATTAGCTTAAAAATTAGTCGGCCCAAAAGTGGTATTTTGTGGATTTTAGTAGTCATATAGTTTCCAGTCTGATTAAAAGTAACCATATTGGCAGACAGGCCTTATTTCATACACTGCTATGTAATGGTAGGTGTGTATAAGGTTTATATCAATTATTTTGAAAGAAATAATTCCCAACCAAAACAATATTTATGTTAAAGTTAATGTGAAAATCTGCCACCTGCAGGTTGAGAGAGAGAAGATGGGTACAGCAGAGGATCAGAATGCAATGTTTGCTAGACTTGCTGGTCGGGTATGTACAAATTAGATTATTAAAATTAAATTATTAAATTATTAAAAATATATGAATGATTTTCTTGTTTTGAATTTGTTCATGAAATGTGTCATTAAACGTAATGAATAATGAAGTAGCTGTTATGAGATCTATAGTCATGGATAATTGTTTGAAATCTCAATTAATGAAAACTTTTGAAATGCTAATGAAAATGTCATGAGAACTTAAATTATGCTATTGTACAAACTTTTTTGAAATCTATAATCCGAAATTTGTTATGTGTAATGTTTTATAGTCATTTAAAATATTTTGAATCTATAGTCATGAAAACATGCATGAAATCTAAAGTCATGACAGCTTGTTTGAAATCCATGATCATGAAAACTTAATTGAAATCTTAAATCATGAAACATGTTAAGAAATGCTATCATCATAAAACCATGAAATCTATGCTGCTGCAGGCCAGTGAGAAGACGGATGATGACTACCAGATGGATGACGTCATCATCAACAAGGCAGCCAGGCAGCAGTCCGAAGCACAGACTGAGGAACGAGATCGGGCAAAAGCCATTCTTGGTGAGATTTGTCAACAGAATCAACAGAAGCCAAAGTTAAACCCTTTCTCCTTTACAAGCTTAAAATCAGACTAAATTTTTTTACTGTTGTCATTGGGTTAAAACTGTTTTTTCATTCTTTAAACTTCAAAACTATGTTGAAACATTTTGATAATCTAAAAAAGTCTTATGATATGTTTTGAAGCAATGTGGCCTTTTAGGTGAATGATTAGTCTGAATCTTACTTCTATTTGCAGAACACAGGAAGATGTCAAGTGCTATGGAAAAATGTCGCTTCTGTTTTGACAAGATTCCAAAACATCTGATAATTTCAATTGGTCACAAGGTAAGCCTTATGAAATATATTTACATAGTTTGATTTTTAGGTACAGGCATTTTAGTTTATAGGCTTAGCATTTTATTGATAAAACTGTATCAAAAACCATGCATGGTATTGCTAAACCATTCAAACTCTTTGGGTTCAGTTCCCTCTGGAACGATAGAATTATTCTTCTGGTGCCACAAAATATTTGTCCCATTTCTTGACAGATGATAATCTTAAATGGAAAGGAGATAAAACATCAAATTACAAAGAACGCATGACTTCAATTGATCAAGTTTTCTGTATTTTTCCAAATCATTTATTCGTTATTCACTTTAATCAAATTCAACCCATGAAAAGTCATCTGCTTCATGTGTTTGACTGATGATATAACGCCCACCGACCCCCCTTTCCCTTATTATGCTTCTGACAAATAAACAGTAGCTATTAGTGAGTTTATATTGCAGGTGTATCTGTCCCTCCCGAACCACCGCTCCCTGACCCCGGGTCACTGTCTGATCGTCCCCATGCAGCATATGAGTGCAGGAACAGCCGTGGATGAAGACGTGTGGCAGGAGATTCAGGTTTGTTGATGTTGGATTCTGTCAAGGACATTTGGAGCATCAATCTCATCAATTGTAGCGCTCTGGTTTGATGTTGATATTGATTGGAGAGGCTCTATGAAGTGGTAGAACTTTTCATCGCTCTTTTCTAATTATTTTGTTTATATGAGACCAAAACAATTTATTCATTGATTCATGAAATCTCCAAACATGATCTTTACCAATTTAAAAGGAAATCCAAATAATTAAATTTTGATATTTTCTGTACACTGATGTCTAAGCATTTACAAAACTATAGAGTAAGATTTTAAATGAGCTGCTAGACATACTCAGTTAAAACCAAGATTTTGTTTGTCTGTAGATTCATTATGAGCTCTTTTGATATTTGCAGGAGTAAACCCAGGGCTAAGAACAGTTAGAGGTTTGATACCCCGATGAAGTGTAGATTTATTCAACTTAACATGATTTTACATCACAGTTTCAATTTATGTGCTATGATTTACTGCATCTTAGACAGTATGTTCTGTTCAGACTTTCCGGAAGTGCCTGACCCGGATGTTCGAGTCCCGAGAGGAGGACGTTGTGTTTATGGAGACCAGCATGCACCTGAAACACGTGCCCCACATGTGTATAGAGTGTGTACCCATGGAGCGGGAGACCGGGGACCTTGCACCCATATACTTCAAGGTACAGTCAGAGTGGCAGTTCACAGCCAAAACTTGCTGAATGGTTGCCTTGTAATTTGTATCAAATGTCATTAGACCCAATTGATGTAGTTTTCTGACCATTTGATGATAAAGTTTGTTTTTTTATCTGAATCTAAATAAAAAGAATTCAAGTGATATCTAAGCTGTTTCGTTCTGATACATGATTTGTTGCCCGGATAATATTGTTGAAACGAAAATCAAGAAAATAAAAACGATATCCCTGTTTGTGAACAGTTCATTAAAATGTTATTTCAGGTAACAGAAGAAAGTTTTTGCACAAACGGTACCATCCCATAGATTTCCATTTTATCAAAAAAATATAGTCTTATCTGTCCTTTATATATATAAGATTTTGAAATCCCTCAGATTTTCCTACGCTTCCACAAATCTCAAGTTACTTTGTATGATAAAAATTATGTGTCCACAGAAAGCTATCCAGGATGCAGGTCCGGAGTGGTCTCACAACAAGAAGGTCGTCGACTTGAGCAAGAAGGATCTCAGGCACTCGGTAAGAGGTTTACATATCTTATATATATATATATCCTGTTGGTGTTTAAGTAAGTTGAAGTTTCAATAAGTGATGATCTGACAACTTGTTCTTTAAATTTCTGAATGTACAATGTCTTCACAAAAATTGATCTGATAAGGCTCTGATACATTTTGCTTCATGTTTGCAACTTTTACAGTACTTTTGCTAATTCAATGAAATGCAAAAAGAATTTTAATAACATTTATCACTTATTTTTTGTTAATCACAAATTGCTTTTAATTGATTTCTGTCTTTAATTTTATGACTTCAATATGCTATT
Source organism: Steromphala cineraria (assembly GCA_916613615.1). NCBI lineage: Eukaryota > Metazoa > Mollusca > Gastropoda > Trochida > Trochidae > Steromphala > Steromphala cineraria. Next base: position 50,709,174 of record OU744725.1, read on the forward strand.
GTTTAGATAATCATTTTAATTCACGGCCACTATATTCAAGTGCTCCAAGTTCAGGATTAAAGTTAAGTTACTCTTGCTTGTTTGCAGATACCCAAAGGATTCCCCTACTTCTGTGTTGACTTTGGACAGCAGGGTGGATTTGCACATGTTATAGAGGATGAACAGACATTTCCCTCTTATTTTGGCAGGGTAAGTCAAGTTTAAATTCATCACTTTAGGGTTGTCCCAACTTAAGGTATTTTTATGTAATCAACCTGAAAAAGACAACAGGAACCTGTTTATTTAAACAAATTCTATCCCAAATCTAATGTGTTTTTATGCCCAACGTCGGCTGGGAACATTCCTTAATCCTGCTGGATATTAATATATTCGATTGAACTACATATACAAGACAGCTATTTAAGAAAACAAGAAAATTGCTGCAAATGTTTCACTGATAGCAAGTAAAAGTAATTTATGGTGTGTGGTGGTGTGAAAGCGTATGATCCCTGAATTGTTAGTATTATGATGAGATAATGGATGAGATTTTATTGCATGGACATGTTTTGTTTTATTCAGGAAATTGTCGGGGGCATGATTGACGCAGAGCCTGGTCTGTGGAGGAAACCTCACAAAGAGAGCTTTGATGTTCAGCGCAAGAAGGTTCTCGAATTTGCAGAGTGGTGGAAGCCTTTTGATTGGACACTGGATCTGCAATCAAAAGATTGAGATGAAAATTGTAGCAATGTGTGAATATGATGTAAATATTAAATATCTATGAAATTACTTTTTTGTGTTCATTTTTCTTGTATAATAAACAAGTATAGGGTATCAGAAAAACATTAGAATTTCATTTGCGAATTGCAGAGAATCAAAACTTGAGATAGATTTTATCAGCTGTGAGGGGGGTCCAGTCACTTGTTTTTTAACAAGTCAACAAAGGAAAATACACAGTATTTCACAATTTTGTAAGAATATGATACATGAATGGAAAGAACATTCAAAGATTAACAACTTAATTCATCATGTAACAAATCAACAAATTCTTGCGATAACCAGACAACCACCGTCACAGCGCTAATAAATTGAGCCCTGAATGATCGGGTACTTTTCTTTGCTGTCAAGTATAAGCAAGAAAGAATATCCCCCCAGTAACACGCTTCACCTGGATTGTGCTATGATGTTTCTTGAATTTATTTCCACTTTCAAAAACTCGGATAGAACAATACATCACTTGCTTTGAGTTTCCATTTCAACACAATTTCTCTGGATTAGATATGAATGAAACATTGTATCAATCATGCTGAAAACCTACAGTCACTGAAGTGCTCATAAAATCACAATATGAATTTTGAAATTTATTCATGAAGTATCATATATGAAGTATTATTTCAATTATATTTTACTGTTGAGATTCTGAATTTGTTAGGGATATGATTCTGTAGCCACAGTTAAAAATAATGAAAAAACCCAAACTCCAAGGAGCAGGAACAAAAGGGAGCTAACCCATACGACCATACCTAAAACTAAGGGAGGTCACTCTAGGGGCGGAAGTGTACAGGTGCTTGTTTACATGGATCAAAGGATGACTTATGAGTGAATTTTACCTGTTGATTTACGACAAGATTCGGTGATGGGTGACTGGCTAGTCAATGAGGGACCCAAATGGTTTATTGTGGTAAGTATGATGAACATATTTTCGACATTGTGTAAAAAATGTCACACCTTTGTAAGTCACACCTTTCAAAACAAACAGTGTGAAACAGGCTTGAAATGTCAAAACGTGATTGTGAGTAATGTGAACAGGTGAACAGGAAACATGAACAGTTCTATTGTAACCTTAAAAGGCTATTGTATAGCTTTTAGATATTCAATAGTTTTCGTTAAAAAATATCATTGATTAAATTTGGTTCCAAAAATTATAATTTTCTTGAAAGTTTTAATTAGTTATTGATAAATGACAATCTTAATATTTATGATTTTGTGTCAAGACCAGAAATTTCATTCACTGTGTCTCCGTCTTGGCCATCAATTTAATATTGTCAGGGTGTTGTTGATGTTCAATATCTAAAGCATTGATCAGATAAATTAAAAATGTGTGATTGAACTAATCATTAGCAAACATGAGATTAAAAGTCAAAACATCATGTTCAAAATCAGTCCAACACAAAAACAAATGTCCAACACAGAAACAAATAAGATTGTGATATATGACATCATAAATCTACACTAATCTATGTTTATAGCAGTTGTTATGCAAGCTAAGTACTTACTTGTTGTAAAGGCCTGCAGCTGTGTTTTTTTCTGACCATACAAAAATATTCACTGAGCACATGTACTGTGCCCTAGAGAACAATATAGACTGCCTTTTTCTTGACGGAAAAATATTTCAGGGTAATATTTTATGCATTTTAATTTGTTTGAGCTACAAGTTCTACAACCAACCAAGATACAGTACGTGTTTTTCTTGATTCATTATTGTTACGGAATTGTTTGATTGAAGTTATACTGACTCATTGATGAATACACCAGGGAAGGAAATATTTTAGGTATATACAAGTTTGTACTACACAAATTATTTAATTTCTCTCTCTACTACATAACATATAACAACCGATATTGAAATGACAGTTATAGAAGCTATCAATAGTGAAATAGCAATATTAACATCTGTGGATTATTCTCAAAAAGACAAAGATTTGGTTTGAAAACACGATAGAGGTTGCCAGTAGTTAGATATCATGTAATACAGTTTAATCAAATGGAATTTCATTCTCTACATTACATTCAGGTAATCATTATAATCAATGCCCAAAGTAATAAACCAATTTCTAAGCAAACATCACAAAAAGGTTAACAATCCACTGAACTTAATTCAAGATGACATCTCTAAATAAAAGAGTACAACATTCTGGTGTTGATTCCCAAATTTTGTTTTTGTAAGATAGCTAACTTAATCAATCAACCAACCAACCAACCAACCAACCAACCAACCAATCAATGTTTAATGTATGAACCCTCATGACACATCTTATCATCAAAGTTACAAACACGTCTTTACTGATTAAAGCATTTAAAGAAACATTGAACTATTAAAGCTATTATGCCATTAAGACCTGACATCAAATAAATGTAACGTACAAACACATTAGGTCATTGTGTCAGTTTTGCAAGACAACTTTTTTTGTAAGTCAGGAAAAGATTATTCATTTACAAAAAGTTTTGCTCTGATATTTGGAACAACAGGGTTTTGTGTGCATTCTAGCCTACAACCTTGAAGTTCAAATTACCCCACCGGTTTCTATTGTCTTAAGACACTTTGCAAAAACTATGAGGTAGAGCAAGTGACATTTCACAGCTGAGATGGAATGAAAACACTCATTCTAACCTTATATAGAGATACAGAAAGAAGATACATGTATAATGATTGTAGTCTTAATAAGAAATTCATCTGATAAAAGTATCGGTAATGCAACAACAAATACCACTTTTGAATACCCCTCAAAACTTAGTCAAAGTTGATACATTTCGTGTAAGGTCACACCTAAATACTTGAAAATAGTTCTACCATAGTCGGTGAAGCTGGCTGATGGAATACTTGCCCTTATAATCTAATGTCTTTGTGTCAGTTTTTAGTGCATTTCTTACCCTTTCAAAGCAAATACATCATCACTTGCATAAATCTTTTAAAAACTTTTATAATATTTTTTATTTTTGTGTGAGTTTACTCGGATTAGGCTATATCTGTAAATTCATGGTTTGCCCCAGCTTGACCGTAAATCAAGTGTGGCCTGTTAGAGTCATCTAATAACTGTATTATATCAGTCGATTAGACGCGTCATGAGATGAGAACTTTTTGATATGGTATCCTATGATATCCAGTTACTTCCATAGACAAATTTACTTAGGAATTAATCAATATGATGGTAAAGCTACTCACAGCAAAGTTATTCCACCATTATGCATCATGTCACAAGTCACTGTGGAACTGATCTTAGTTCACTTTTAGCAACAATTATGTTACACTTTCAGATAAGTAGCCACTTCCTACTTCCTGTTTTATCAAATTACATCCCATGTGTCTTGATGCATGTAGTTTTAGAGTGAATTTGTTTTTAGCAAATAGTTGACACATTCTGATATTATAGAACTTCAAAGATAAATTATACGTAATGCAACGTTTTAAATATCTTTGAATTTAATGACACAAGAAATCACAATATGTCGTTTATACCACTACCGTTATATTGTTTGAATGATCTGATGTGCATATTCATTTTCATTTTCTTCTCTCGCCGCTTATGGCTGAAAAATTGCGTTTAGCATTAATTCACTCACTCATTTTCTTGTATGTGTACATTTTTTTTATCATTCTTCATACTTATCATTTATGTTTTACCCAACTGCAATCACCTTCAGGAATAAAGTTATTAATCATAAAATGTTTAACTATGTCAAAACAGATTTCTTCCCCCATCCACAGATCCTCAAAAGCTTAAGATAGTACTACTATTAAATATCACAAACTAACTCAAGGCCAAAGTGTTGCAATGGAAACAGACTAAAAATGAAAAAGAAAAAATTCTACTAAAAGAAACATCTTCATATATAGAGGCAATTTTCAATATTTGGTGAACGACGGTCTTGAGTTCGCCGAATGAAACAATATTACAAGATAAGGGAAAACCGTCCACAACACATGGAGTTATCTGCAAAAATGCCAGGTTGAAGTATATTACATGTTTGGAAGTCAGTCGACTCCTTGGTCAGATTGATGAAATGTGTTGTGGATGTTTTTACCTTCTCAGAGTTTTCTCAAACTTTGGTTGGTACCAACCCTCAAGCTTTAATCCACATGCTGTTACCCCAAATGAACGGCTTCTAGATAGGTCGTCTAGAGATGCTTCATACAAGAATACCTAGTTTAGATTAGGGACTTTTTCATTAACAACTCATGATCCTAATAATCAAAATATGCAAATATGTAAGAAAATACTGAAGCCTCACACATATCCAACTTAGAAAATTAGGAATCCATTAAAAAAGGAATAATCAATGATAAAATAATACATGAGAATGTCATAGAATAGAGAAATGATTTGCTTGATTATTTTTTGTCCCACAAGTAAAGAAATAACTTTAGAATTCAGTAATAAATAAATGCAAAAATTGCTGATTATCATACTAAATTCGAAATGGATATCCTTACCCTGGTACTAAGACTTGCTGTGATCTGTGGATCTGCAAGTCAAAGAGCTGATGACTAAATGACCATTTTTATGTTGTAAATGTGTCTGACTACAGTGTCTCATAGGTCACATTTGGCCGTATGTTATATTATTAAATATGTTAATTTCCATGTGAATGTCTGTCTGACTATTACTGTTGACACTTTAATAAACAATTCTCTCTCTCTCTTTCTCACTAAAAACATTTATACATCACACTAGAACTAGAGACCATCTAAACCAACATACAACTCTGTGACATCCTGTACTGATTCATAAGTCAATGACTTACTTCTGCAAGTCAAAGAGCTGATGACTAAAAATATTAATACATCACACTAGCGCTAAAGACTTCTAAAGCAACATACAACTGTGACATCCTGCACTGATTCATAAGTCTAGACACAGCAGTTCTGCCTGTAGTGTTGAGAGAGGATACTAGCCATGTTACAACCACTCTCCGTATCTCTAACGTGTAGTATTGTTGTACAGGGCGTGTGGATCATCATCAACATCGCTATCTTCGCCGGGACGTTCGTCAGCTACCAGAATGACCAGGAGTACTTCTACCTCCGAATGCTGGTTGGGGTGAGTCGGGTGTTTGATATGAGGAACTTAAGTCCTAATTAGTTTTCTTTGAGATTTTTTAAATCAAATATTTGTGAAAGGAAGATTTGGACATTCTTTATGGAGGTTTGCTATAGAATGTAGTTATATGACCTTGAAATTCATTGTCATTTTGAGATTGTATTGGCTGTATCATTGAATAAATTCTAAAGGAACAGTTATGAATTGTACATGTCTCAATTTGTCCCTCTTACCATGAGATTCTTCTTATGAAGCTTACCGTAACAGATATCTTTGGAGATTATAGATATTGTATAATACAAAACTAAAAGTTGCTGAGTGCAGTGAAAAATGAAAATTCAGAATAGTAGGCAGAGATAATAAGAAGTGGGGAAACCTTTGATTTTCTTGTGTTACTAGTTCCGATATTTAGCTAAGGATGAACCACTGTCTTTGTTACAGAGTGCTCTCTGCTGGGCGAGGGCCAGTGCTGCCTGTCTCAACTTCAACTGTATGCTCATCATCCTTCCTGTGTGTCGCAACCTCATCTCCTTCATCAGGGGCTGCTGCTCCGTGAGTTCATACAACTTTTTGATGAGGATATGTAGAGGATACAAAATGACCTTCCATTTGATACTATTTTTATTCAAAAGAGTTCATTATTTTGTATAAAACAATAGAAAGTGAGTTTGATACCAAATTATTCACAAGTTTAATAAAAAATAGTATTAAATGGAAGGAAGTTAACCAGTAGTATTCTAACATTTCCGCGACTAGGGAGTCATTGTTACAGCATGCTACTGTTATGTCATACTTGCATTGTAGTATTACACTAGCTTAATATTGCCGTATAAATATTACACTGCACTATCTTACACAGACAAGAATATGAAAATCTCACCCTTTGTGTCTTCTGATATCCTATATAAATTCAAGTTGATATGATCTGTTTAAGTGACATTCAAGTTGGTATTATAAGAAAAACAAAGAGAATTTGTGAATGAAAATAAGAAGTTGTTCATCCACAAATTTCCTTTGTCTTCCTTAAGTTGATATAAACTACCAAAAGCCAAGGATGGCAATGTTGCTGAGGAAATATTTACTTTCGTCAAAAAATTAAGTTTTTATGTCTGACATTGGTCAAGGGCTTGAAAAAGTGGAAATATATTAGGATGGGTAGTAAGACCACTGTATACTTAAGTAAAGAATTCTTGTTAAATTTATTAAGAGGAAAATAATGATTCAAGTAATCTTCTAATTCTTTAACTCTATTTAATTCTTCAGGTATACCTAGTACCTATGCTCAATATCATCAAACTTACGAATATGAATGTTAAAATTCAATGGTATAAACTGTGATTGTAAATAATCTAACTTGAGAATGTGAGTGTATTTGAGAAATTAGTCATTCCTCCAGATATGTCCGAGGAATGCCCGCAGACAGCTGGACAAAAACATCACATACCACAGATACCTGGGCTATATGATCTGTATCATGACAGGTAATGTATAGATATATCACTTCCTGGTTGGGTGCAATCAAAGCTTGTTATGTAATAAACAATGTTGTAACTCCAGACTAAGAGTTCTTTCTCTTGATGATGTGCACATGTTCTTAAAGATATTATCTTATTTGATAGAAATAATGACTATTTCGTATATTCATTTTGCAAATTAATGTGTATTTTACATTTTACACAAACCAAGAAACATGGTCAAAGTAACTGTAGTTAATTAGGAAGAATTATCAGTTGCAAGAAAACAATAAGCTCTATGAGAATTTTTTTTTCATCAGTTAGATCTATAGGATAATATTTCTTGTAGGTATAACAATTCAGATTTTCTGAAATAGATTAGATACAACAATCCTGAAAATCATATCTATTTACTCATATTCATATACTTTTGAAAATAAATTTAAATCACATTACCATTTTATAATCACACTTTAAAAAAAATAATGATACCAAGTTCTCTATTGATTCTCAGCAATCCACATTGCGGCCCATTGTTTTGACTTTGAGTACCTGGTAGCTGCCTTCAGTAGTCCGGACAAGGCAGTCCAGGCTATCAGCTACCTCAATACACCCAACGGAAGCTGGGTCAACCCCATACGTGATCCACAAACAGTAAGTTTTTTTGTTATTTTATCATTTTGTACGTCGTTTTACATTCTGCATTGTGATTTTTTCTGCCACCTCATTTTAGCTTCATCAAACAAGAATTTTTCAGAATATTTGATGTGGATTTTGTTTTATTCATTATTCGATAATGTTGTTTTCTTTGATGAAATTTTAGGTTGCTCATACAGCCGATGCTCGGAGGTTTCACAATAGTGTTGCGGGCTTTCTCCCTGCAATAAGACTAGCAGCCGCAATATAAATGAAATACTCTTGAAAGCAGCGATAAACCCCATAACACCTCACCTAGGTTGCTTATATGTTTTTGAGTAATACCACCGTTCAGTTGATTATTACTTCGAAGATAGTTAGGTTTGATACAATTATAGAAAAAGATAATAATGATTTGATGTTGACAAGTCTACATTATTGTATTGAGTAGGACCCAACCCGGGAGATGTTCAAGACGGTAGCAGGTGTGTCGGGTGTGGTCATCACTCTGTGCCTTATCCTTATGGTCACCTCCTCCACCGACATCATCAGGTATGGTCAATATGTGGTCATTTTATATATTAAACAATTATTGACTTCAAGTAAGGCTAATCTAGTGATTTATCAAACTTGAACACGTGATATTTCCTAATTCAACCTCAAGGTGAGTATCAAGTGTCCGAGGTTGACAAATCATTAGATGAACCTAATCTGAAGAGTACAATTGTTTTATTATATATGAAAAATGATGTTGAATACCTTTTTTTCAGTTAATATGAGGGACATTCATGAAATAAATAATTAATATGTGGTCAAAAATAAGACGTGGGCACTTATTCATTTTATCTAACTGCAATTTTTAATCAAAATATCTTTTTTCAAAATTTATATACTGCATTGTATTCAGCGGCGTCCGTCCGTACTTACTTAGAATAATTGTCCGAAACATAAGTCCTTGTACTGCAAGATAACTCTCAGTGACACTGATCAAGCTTCTCTTACAAAATTTTTCTTAATATTAATGTTTTCTTCTTGCAGACGATCCTACTTTGAGGTATTCTGGATCTCACATCACCTGTTTGTCATCTTCTACATAGGACTCATCGTACATGGTGTACAGTATGTTACTCTTGTTCTCAATCATTTGATTTCTGTTTATTGATATACATAGGCTGCGTTGTTTAAGATCAACTGAAAATGAGGAGTTTAGTTTAGATAAGCATATAAATGAATATTTTTAAAGAGATTTTTGCCAAATGAATTTAATTTTATAAAAAAAACAGTTTTTCTTAAATATTTATTCTGCTACAGAGGAGTGATACGTCATCAGATCAATACGGCGAGTCACGACCCCGAGGTGTGTCACAGCAAGTACAACGAGTGGGCGAGCAACCCCAAGTGTCCTACACCCCAGTTTGCAGGCTCTCCTCCAAAGGTATAATATATACATTTAAACATGACAGCTTTATCTCTATAACAATAAATTTTCATGAGAATGAATTTTGAAACAGCCATCAAGTGTTGGATTTTTGTAAAATATGTGCATAAATCTTGGTTGATTGTGTGTGATAAATGAAATCTCCGAATTCTCATTGTACCGGGTACCCTTTTGAACTGCTTGATATGTAAAGTTGTATTTTGTATGTGTTCATGGTTCTCAAACAATGTTTCTGTATGACTGAGAATGTACTCTACAAAAGCAAGTTCACTGTTACAGACATGGATCTGGGTGCTGGCGCCCATCGTCCTGTACTTGGTGGAGAGACTCATCAGGTTCTATCATCGCCTTCAACTTGTGGTCATCACCAAGGTAACAATATGCTAATTGCATTCATCACATGTATGGGCTTGGCAATTAATATTGCTTTGAAATGTATGAAATACTTTTCTGTCACTTGTATGGGTTTGTCATTTTAAAAAATGAGCAGAGTATGAATAAAATTAGTGGATTATACTTTTCTTAATATTATTTCTTCTGAATATGAAATCATTCAATCAGAGGTTTGTTCTCCACATGGTCTGACAATAGGTCCGTTAGTCACATGTTCTGTAGCCAGTTCAGCTAGGCAATTGGTCCAAATTATGATATTTTTATTCCTTAGAACTTTGTCTATTTAAGACAGTAAAAAGATAAGATAAAGTAAGATAATATTGTCAATTCTTAACTCTACACACATCTTGTGCGCTGCTCCCAGGTGGTGAAACACCCCTCCAATGTGTTCGAGCTACAGATGAAGAAGAAAGGTTTCTTCGCCCTCCCCGGTCAGTACGTCTTCCTCCAGTGTTCCTCTATCTCCAGGATGGAGTGGCATCCCTTTACTCTCACCTCGGTAAGGAGCATTGCTGAAGAACTGGCTTCTGTCCAGAATATATCAATAGAACTTTTGCGTAGAGCACAGTGAAAGTTCATTGTACTGAAATGATACTGAAAGTTTTTTAGAACTATGTATAACAATTTTCTACAAGCAGTAAGGTTTGGGTGCAATGATACACTGATTTTCAGCGCATGGTTCGCTTGTTCCAGCTGCCACTTGCAGGTTTCACCCCTATGCATAATAACAAAAGTGTAGCGGGCCTTCTCCCTGCAATAATACTAGTTATACTAACTGTAAGTAAAATACTCTTGAAATCAGCAAATCACCTCACTTTTTGCCTAAGAACAGTGTTTAATACTGTTAATTCATCCAAAATAACAGAGTAAGGTCATTGTTTCAAAAATGAAGCTGCAAAATTTTCAAAATAATGTTTCCAAAAATAATTCTTTTTATGTCCTATGAACTTTGTGTAAAACTGTTTGACTTTTTCCAGTCTCCTAACGAGGACTACTTCTCGGTACATATCCGGCGGGTGGGTGACTGGACGGAGAAGCTCGCCAAGCAGTGCCACGTGGATGAGGGGGAGTTCCAGGAGGCTTGGAAGATGCCCAGGTGTGTCTAACTTTACATCATGGGTGTATGTGGTGTAGTGTCATGTTTTGCATTATCAATTATTTCATAATTGTGTTGTCAAAACTCCTATATTAATTATTTATCTAGGCAAATGCCTCCAATTACTGTCAGGTGGTAAACCATGGCTACATATAAATCGTCAGTTTTACAGCCAATAACTTGTCACTATTCATAGAGCCTGAAGCCAATTGTCTAGAACTCCTGCTTTCTATTTTGGGTACTGCTTGATAAGTGATATTTGATAAGTAATTTCATTGGCTGGTAATGAAGACTTAAAGTGACGAAGAGAACTGAGTGCCTTCAAATATCAGGGTATCATAGGAGTATGGTTGGAACTATGCAAATATAAATACCCTTTCCTTTACAAAACTTTTCAACTATGTAACCTATGTTACCATACACAAGTGTAACTCTAAGGTAGTTTTACATTCTTCTCCCAACACATCTATCATGATTCTATGTCTCTTTTCATGTGACAGACTTGCAGTTGACGGCCCCTTTGGAACAGCAACTGTGGTGAGATCTCTCTGTCAATACAAATATCATGTTGTCAAAACTTGCAAATATTTGAAATAAGTACTTCCTTTGAACCTTAACAACAGTGTTTATAGTGAATACTACAGATTTTCTTGTAAGTATCAAACTGCATTTCAGGATTTCTACAGTTACCAAGTTGCAGTGCTAATCGGTGCCGGTATCGGAGTCACGCCATTCGCTGCAGTTCTCAAAGATTCATGGTGAGCTTCTTATTTATATAATCATCAGACAGGAGGCTGTATTTTTGTAGTCAAATTTCAGAAATATTCTGTAATAGTCTAATTGCCTGGAAATATCCAGAAAATGGCCTGCTCCTTTGCAATTATGATAAGTAGGATGTTGTAGACAACGTTAAACTCGCGCTCAAACAATCGTTCATATGTTTCAATTTATATCAAATTTTTGTTAGAAGGAAGTGCACACCTAACATTTTGTCAAAGTGTTCATGTATTCAAACTACAGTAGAACACGGATATAGCGAACACGGATATAGCGAACACTCGGAAATAGCGAACAAATTTTCAAGTCCCGTCCCTATATAATATCATTAAAATCATATGCGTATAGCGAACTAAATTCTTTGGTCCCTTGGAGTTCGTTATATCCAAGTTCTACTGTAGTTCCATCATTCATTCACTCATGATACCAATAGATATGTATAATAAGTGTATACTGTTCTCTACTTGTTGTAACTTTTGTACCACTTTTCGGTTCAGTATCTGTCTTCTTTGTGTATATATTTTAAAACTAAAAAAAACCAATTATTTTGACAGATTCAAAATAAGTCAAAACCATGTCAAAATATTCTGTAAATCCATATGTTCCAAATCCAAGTTGTTTTCGCCTTATGATACTTTTCTTAATTTTCACTTCTAAACACCTGATATAAGAGTCAATGAGTCTATGTTGTGCCCTCAGGTACAAGTACTGCGACATCAAGGCCGAGATGTCAGTGAAGCAGGTTCACTTCTACTGGGTGTGTCCCGACACCCACGCCTTCGAGTGGTTCCAGGATCTCCTCCAGTCACTCGAGTCTCAGACCAACGCCCGCGGCAATCAGCACTTCCTGTCGCACAACATCTACCTCACTCGGGGCTGGGACTCGGACCAGGTGGGTTATGGGTTCAAAATACCTTTAAGTTCTTACCAGCAAGTGGATTGAAAAATCAGCAAAAACCTATGTTCCTTAAAAGCAAGTTGAAAAATTAGCCAAAATTGTTGTATATGCTCTGCAATGTGAAGACACCTAAAGTATATACTCCTTAGGCAACATATATGGTTTGAAACACATGTCTAACTTGCATGTTTTTGAGGGTGGTGATTGTGTTTAAGCAACGTGTTAAATGATCTGATTTATGGTTATGTGTTCTACAAAAATTTCTGCCTACAATATGTTTCGATTTATGGCTACCTAGAAAGAAAAATATATCTTGCTGAGAAATATTCATGCACATCTTGCAGTGCATTAATGGTATCCTGGGTAATCTTTTTGCAAATATCAGTAACGGAGTTTATTGTTTAGAACTGCTTTCCTTGTGACAGTTTGCTTCAGGGACATAACAAACAGTGTTTTATGACATCAAAGAGAATGTAATGTGGTAACTTGTGCTCGGTAAAGGTGAAATTTGGCTGAAATATTGCCCAAGCGACGTAAAAAAATAACTCCCCACTTAAATTGAAAATATATCACTATTTACGTTTCATCCTATGGGTAATAAAATTTCATAATTTTCTCTTGATTACAATTCTTCATGTGACAGGCAAAGAACATCATGATTCACGATGACAGCACGCTGGACCCAGTGACGGGCCTGTCCCAGAAGACGCACTACGGTCGACCTCAGTGGGATAGAGTCTTCTCCTCTCTAGCTCAGCAGCATGCTGGGTAATTCAGAGTTTATTTGCTAACTTTACAGTTGTAGACAAAATTCAAACCTGTTGCTCATCAAACCTACCAGATAACCAGAAATAAGGACATTTGAAACATTGTGCATTGGGGAATTTCCGAAAAACTCTTTATTTCTGGAAAATAAGGCCAAGGTATTCTATTTGCCATCTGAAAAAATACCCAAAAAATTATGATACCAGTAATAAAATGTCAATGAAAAAACTTGATATAATATGTAATGTTCCATTACTTAAAAATAATTGAACGAAAGAAAAATAGACCTAATTCAACATGTTTTAATTAATGTCTAAGTCAAATCATTTGCAAAATAATTCAAAAGGTATCTGAAATTTAAATGCTTTGAAAATTATTTTTGATGATTTTACTTTTATTCACTATATATATATATATATATATGAGAAATTGTTTGATGTTTCAGGCAAAGTGTGGGAGTATTTTTCTGCGGTCCAAAGCAGCTTTCCACGGAACTCCACAAACTCTGCAATAAGTACTCAGACAGCAATGGAACAAGATTCTTTTATAACAAAGAGAATTTCTAGCACTGGCAATCTGCTTTTAGGATTCAAGCATATCAGCATTCCATAGTAACTATGTGAGATTGTTTTATTGTTAAACAATTGAACTTTGTATATTTGACTTCATAAATCATTGAAACCAACATGGTTAACCCTTGCAATGAATGTATAAGAATACAAGGGCTAGCTTATCTCAAATCACCGACTTTTTCCCAATGTTCTGAAGTCACCAACTTTTTCCCAATGTTCTGAAGTCACCAACTTTTTCCGAATGTTTACAAGTTAATAAGATGTTAAAATGAATAGCAAGAAGTTGATTTAGAAGCTAAATAATTTATGTAGAAGTGTTTAAGTTACTAAAGTTATCAATATTTGGCACAGCCAGATCAAGGAGGTTGAATCTTTTTCTGCTGGCCTGTTAAAAGGGCAACTCCTCCTCTCTCTATTAAAATATCTGGATCTACTACTATTATGTGTACTTTTACAGCTGTTTGATGAATTTGTATTTTACAGGAATCTTTCTTATCTCAAAGTATACAATAGTTTTAAGCACTTCCACATGGTGTGTTCTTTTGCACATTTCCTGTCCTCCCGTAGTTCACTGAATTTTCATGTTTCATAATTCAGAACAGATATGTTCAAAAATCATAAATATGTGTTTCTCTGTTCCAATCAATTATGTAGATATTTATTAAATTTTTAATGAAGTTGGTGATTTTGATATGCTTGTAAGTAAGTTAATCATATTTCGATGTTGTATCAAAATCACTGTGTATAACCGTACACCGGAACTAGCGAGGTGTACGGCGGAGAAATGTTGCTAGCGAGAAGCGTGATCGCAAACGGGATCCCTTAATAAGCAATCGTCGCCGTTTCATCAACTTTGTCTATGTTATTATCATGTCAATAGCTTTCCGAGACATAACTATTTAATGTCATATCCTGTTCATAGTCAGAGATAGCAAATATATTACTAACAACAGCATTACTCGCAACTGTCATTGTTACTGTCCCTTGGATACAGAATGACAAGCACATACATTTTACTAAGTATGTGTGCTCAAATTACCACATGATGTTGATTATTTGAAAGTCATGAAGTAAAATATTACCTAACTTTCGATTTCGGTTCCTCGCTAGCAACATTTCTCCGCTGTACACCTCGCTAGTTCCGGTGTACGGTTATACACAGTGAAAATGTGTCCTTAGAAATGCTCTGTATGTGTTAAGAAAAATTTGAACTTTAACATGATTATGCTTTTTCTATTTATGATTTATGTCTTGACCTTCTCTTGCCACAACTAAATAACGGAACGAACATAATTTGCTCAAAATATATTTTTACATGTAAAACATGTATTTGAATCTCCATAAATTAGGAATTAAAAGAATATCGAGTCCAAAACTCAAACCCAAGTATTATCTCCAAATACCCAGATGTGCAAAAGATTTAACTGTTTGAATTGTAAGACACTAATATTAATCTCAAGAAGTAAGTAAAAGTATGTTACCTAAATATTTCAGGTAAAGTGTAATGTGATGAGCTTGTCAACTCCAGCTCATGCCAAGTCTTCTTCTAGTCTGAGCTTTGATTAACATCCTTTCTGTAATTATGAAATGAATTCACTCTCCACTTAAATGAAAAGGTTGTCATTGTGTTCTTCATCCATTCACTCCTGTTGAATTGACAATTGCTCTTAGATTATAGCAAGTAAACATTTTGACAAATGTGTAAATTCAGAAAGTCATATTGGACACACCTAATATCATCTATTTGTATCTCCATTATAACTTCAATATCAAGACTTCCCAACCCCTGTGAACTTGGCAATCAATCATACAGCCAGGTACACTATCAATTTGTTTGTATTTACATTTGTAGTTTAATTACATGCCCTTTGATTGATACACAGTTCAACAAATCTCTGAGAAGCTCAATATCATTGGAAATGGTCTAAATTAGAAACCTTCCCTGAAAGATATATTGATTTTACGATGCTTCATTAAGTTTTTAACAAGAGATTTTGCAATCTAGGAAAACTTTACCTTTTTATGTGATGTTCATGTGTATCACCCAAGATTTTATGTTGTAATAAGAAAGGGTCTCTTTCAAATGTATACATTTCTGTGATATCAATGTGACATATTATATTGATCCCTTTACATTTTCACTTTTCCTCCCATGTGTGTCTTGTGTAGTGTTAATCTGATTTCTTAGTATCCCGCGCCAGGAAGTGAAAGGGGGATATAGTTGACAGCTCCCTCTGTCCAGTTTCAGAGTTAATGGGGACAACTTTTCACAGAAAGTTTTAAAAGATAGAGTAACAAAGTTTTCTTCAGGGTATCAATACCTTGATTGAGTTTGAAAATCAGAAACTTGAAATTATTTTTTACCGATTTATTGCCCTTGTTTTGGGACTCTGCTCAAGGGTATCTCATAGGGTACAAATTTTCTCAGAAACTATTTAAGATTGAATAACTATGTGCTGTGTAACTGTTGAATGCTGTGTGTCTTATGAGTATCAATACCTTGATGGATTTGAAAATCAGATGTGCCATTATTTTGTACCGTTATTGCCCTAAATAGGTGTTTTTTAACTCTCCATGAGGGTTATCTTCAAAGGGGACAAATTTACTCAAAATATTTAAGATTTGATAACCAACTTTGTTGTGTTTTCCGTGAATTAATACCTCGATGTAGTTCGAAAATAAGAAGCATGAATTATTTTTTACAGTAATGAAATGTCCGGAGCTACAATGAAAACCAATTTGGCGGGGGATGTTGATGACTACGTTTTCTTCTTGTATCGGCAGTATCTTTATACTAGTGTTTCTCCACAAATAATTTCTGCACACTAGTTGAAATAGATTTAGAATTTAAAAGAAAAAACATGTTAGAAAATATGTGCCAATAGAATTATTTTCCAGATATTGTTTTTCTTATTCTTGTGCCAAATAATTTTATTGAAATATGAGTCAAATAATCAGGTATTCGGTCAAAGAAAAAAGAATGAATATTTTAGGGAAACATCTACTGGTATGCTTATTCACTTCATCATTCTACCCTCATAAATAGACTGCAATTTCCCCATTTCTAGTTTCATGCATAATCTCTTTGTTTCTTTTAACATTTAGCCAAGAAAGCTTCACTCATTTACATAAGTCAGCTGTTATACCAATTTTACTTTTTCTTTATTCTCCTGTACTTTCATTCTTTGTTATATGTTGTTGGAATGTTAGACAGATTCCTTCTTACATCTGCAATATTCTTTTTCTGAAATTTGATTGAGTTGGGAATATTTTCTGCTTGGGCAATATTTCAGCCATTAGCAGCATTTCAGAAATATGAGGGACTTGTTAAATATGATTTTCTTTGCTGGTTAATTATTATTCATAAACAATGTGGGATTTAGCTATTAATATCAGTGACAGTCATACTGAAATGTGCCTTAATTTCATATAGGATGATACATTTATATACAAACACAAGCAAATATTTACCTTGCTTTCAAGTTGTTTTAATAAACAAATTTGTTTATAGTTCATTTGTCTTCTTATTTTTGGAAGTGTTATGTTTTTGCAGCATTGCACATTTCCTTATAAAGTTGTTTTATACTGCAATACATGTTACACAACATTTTTGGATGAATATTTTGGCATCCTTTGATATTCTTTGAATATCCATTTTGCTCAGTATATTGGTTACGTACGCTTTCTTGGTCAAGATCACTTGGTCAAATATTATGTCATCTAAAAGGATGCATATGTCAATTAGGGATGGCTTTTCACCAATCTTAAAGACTTACAAACAATTATTGCCAAAGTTAAAAGATTTCTAAACTGACCTTATCTGATAGGTGCCATAATGATGAATGCACATGTTGGAAAGAAAAATCTGAAAAAAATAATATACCAAGAGAATCTTAATGTTTGAGGCATCAACTTCTTTCAACTGTTTTATATACAAATCTTGAATACCGACTTCTATATAGACATTTATACTATAGGTTTAACAAACAACACACCTTTTGTTTCCATCTATAACCAGCCAAAAGAATGCACCAAGCAAGTGAAGATGAAATTATGCCGACTCCAGATAATTACAGTAGAACACGGATAAAACAAACTCCAAGCGACCTAAGAATGTGTGTTTGCAGCCATATTGGATCAAATCCTTCATATGTACAACCCTGAAATACACAACTGTAACAAAGATACATGTATACATACATACAGGTACGGGACTTCAGATCTTTATTTTGGTTTAAAAATAAGTCAATACTTTAACAAATACTCAATAGCCTACATAGGTTTGATGGAGTCCTCAATCTTTGTACACCTCGTCAGGCTGTCTTCATATTGTCGACTTTTAACAAACAATTTTCTAACAAAGTTAACCCTTACGATGCGGGGCGCGTGATATTTACGGGCCAAATATACAATGGCACGTAAGCCCTCTTGGCGAAATCCGTAACTTTCAGGATAAGGCTATATATTGACTGCAAGCAGTCTTGGCTGCTCCCGGATATAAAATATCAAACCTTTTCTCAAAAATGATTGAGGGTACCCACCTTGCGGCATTCATATCTCACAAACCAATAGAGATAATTCTATAATTTTTACATCATCGTATAGAAGAGAGAATTGTCTTTATTTCCATGTATCATATGTATATCCCCGCACAAAAATAAAGAAGCGGCAAGCGTTGCGACAAGTGACGCAAAAAAAATTTTTACCTCAAAATGATTGAGGGTACCCACCTTGCGGCATTTATATCTCACGAACCATTAGAGATAATTTTATAATTTTTACATCATCGTATAGAAGAGAGAATTGTCTTTATTTCCATGTATCATATGTATATCCGCGTACAAAAATAAAGAAGCGGTTAATCAGGATATAACGGTGGCTGGCACCGGACAAAACAATTCCGCCACGTGGGCTTGTAGAGCAAAAATATATAGCCGCATCGTAAGGGTTAATGATACCGCTGATTGACTAAGGCAACACTGAGTGAGTTTGCTATAAACATTTGATTCACCGCGAATAATGTTGATCATGCCATCAATTTACTAGTTGGCATTCAGTTAACTTTATCTGTTAATTCCCTTTATCCGAGTTCGCTATACTCATATCCTTTTGATCTTATATAGGGCTTATGGCAGGACCTAGGAATTTGTCCGCTATATCAGATTGTACACTATGTCTGTGTTCTACTGCAGTCTTGAGTGCCTTGAATAAAGACATTTCATAGGCCAAAACAAAGCACATGTTATGTATAGTTATAGAATCTGTCAGCGTAACAGATTTGCCGTGATAGATATCAGGGTACGGTTGAAGCTACGCGGAAACAAATATGCTAATAAAGCAGTAGTCTTCTCTGCAGATGCACATAATGACTGGGTGCCTATCAGTAGGCAATAGGAATTAATGTGATGCTCAAGGAACGTAGACACTGGTGTAAATGGAAGAGGTTTTCCTCATTCTGATCTGGGAAATTGTACACAACAATTGAAATCTTCTTATTGAAAACACTTTATTTGTGAATCTTTAACAAAACATAGTGGCAGCATGAGTAACTTTGTTTTCAAGTTAATCAATTTCAAAGAAAAACAAAACAATGAGAGAATGTTTCATTCTTCCTAGACATCACTTGCTCCACTTGTTTTAGCATCACAATCTCTAGGTGTCTGTTGAGATAACATTCTAGCTTCACGTTTCTGCATCTTGAGTTCATTTTTCTCTCTTATTTTCTGCTTGAATCTTTGTCTTTCATCTTTAGACTTGGAAATATTTGTAAACACTGCTTGTCCTCTGAGCAACTGTTTTTCCATGGCTCTTCTTATGTCAACATAATCTGGTATTTGAACAAAACGGATTTGGGGTCCCTGGACATAAAAGTCTGTAAATTTCAATTGAGCCCCCTTCACAGGTTTAAATACTACATTTTCCATTGTCAAATTCATACGTCCATCCACAAATAAGATTTTACCATTCACCACATTTTCATTTCTCAGTTCAACTGTTGTTTTTACACCCTCAAGCGCTTTCAAGAGACATATCAACGTGTTCTTAAACTTGAATTTCTCCCTTGTCGAAAGCATATTTCTTCCTAACAATCAAAGATTGAAACGTCAGTAAGCGAAGGCGTTTGCACAACATTCGAACTTGATTCCCGCAAATTTTGAATTATCTCCCTTTAAAACATTATTTTCCTAATGACTTCTTTCAACCTAGACAGTTAAATCTACAATTATCACCCTTTAAATATGATCCAGGGATTTGAGTATGACTTCATAAATATCTTGATTAATAAAATAAATCCTCATTCTTGAAATGTTTTCGGATATGATCCCTGTATTGCTTAATATGAGTTACTTGAAAACAAATGGAGAAGACATACAATTTGTCGACCAAAGAGTAGCATTGCAGTTGTCGCCAACATCATTAAAAATATCACGATTGTAACTTTGTACATTAATATCTTTACCACAGATTAAATTTTATGATGAAGTACTCATTTATGTTTAAGATATTCAAGTGTAATCTTTCAACATTGTTGAATCTGTTCTTCGATGTTTTTTGACGTTGTAAGCGACACCGGGGAAACCATCATGGCGGCAAAAAGTGATATTTTGAAGTTGACAGAATGATAACTTTCTTTGTTTGGCTTATTTATCGACCATCGACATGTTTTGTTAATCATTTTCAAGAATGAATATAAATCAAAACGATTGATATAGTGTAAAGTGTCTGAGAACGTTTTGGTCGATCGTTTTAAACACCAACAACATGTCAGACGAAAACTTGGGACATCACTTCATGTCTGGAAGATACAGTATGTGTATCAAAGTTCTGGAGAAGCTTCAGGTTACTCTCTTCAAGCCATCATCAATTTGTGCAAATAACAACATGACTGTGTGCACTCTTCTTAAGGTATGATTTTGTTTATTATTATTTATTTATACGCTATAAATTTGCACTGAATGTTGCTGAATAAGATAGAATATTTTGTAAAGTTTGACAGGGATTTATGGAAAGACATTCCCTTTAGCTACTGTATCAAACAATTGATTTGACATTTTTGTGGTTGGCGAAACGGGCGAGTTGGTTAGCTGTTGGTATTGTCATTGCTGGCGGTGTTGCCTGACTCGGAGGGTGTCTGTACGACGAGTGTACGTACTATTCAAGATAGTATGATCCCATATATAATATTGTTATATAAGAAAAAATTATATATTAATATCATTATTCTTTCAAAACAGCCAAAATATTTAGTATTATATCTCAAAGAAGCTATTAAGAATCATATATTGTACCAAAGACCATGTTTTTATCAAATCCATATTTTGGAAAGTAAATATTTTGAACTCATGTTTAATATACCTTCATAATCATAGTTCAATCTGATCTGTCATAGCCACTAATGTTTAAGCAATTTATCATATTTTCACAGGATCTGACTGTGATCTCAAGGGACTGGGAAGATACACTTGTTTCCAGTCTGAAAGATCTGCATCATTGCCTCAAACAGATGCAAAGTAAGTACCAGTACCATTTTCAATCTGCTATTGATCTTTGCCTTGTCAAAAAGATATCCTGCTTTAAACTTCTGTTAGGGAATGGAATAAGATACATCCAAAAGCCACTAAACTATTAACTTTTGTTCAAATAAATGTTTAATAATTTTTCAATTTTGAAATTAAATTTTGCCATAATTTTTTAAAAAATGATTAATAGCCATAAAAATTTACTAAATTAATTTTGGACTTACTACATTTAGAGTCTGTTTCATATTTTGTTAAGTTTGGATTATTGATTATTCTTGTTTTCGTAATTTGCTGAATTCATTTCTTATCTTGCTCATATAGAATTTTGCAAATTTTTCAGGTTTTCCTCCATCTATATCGAACATGAAGATTGAGTTAACAATCCTGTACAACTGGTTGTATATAAAGCTCATTCTGAGTATGAAGTCAACTAAGCAAGAACTACAAGCATCTCTCTATGAGTGTGGTTCCAACTACATGAAAGCCTTAATAAGAGGTACAGATTGATTGCAAATTTTGTTGGTGTAATTATGTTAAAAGTAATTATTCACTAGATTTTCAATTAAAAAATATTATATAGGTCCATTATTTTGTAAGAATCTTGCTTCAAATATATTCTAGATATGTGTTTATTATCACATCTTTCTGGAGAGGGAAGAAGATTAAAATACTTAAAATTTGTTATGCAGATTTCTGGAATCAGTTTTAACAGAAGCTAATTACTTACCATGTAATGTCGTTTGTTGCCCTTATATTGTTTATTGCTTTCCTTATTTTCAGTTCTTTCTTGTGTCAAACACAAAGTTGCTGATGATGCTTTTGATGAAGAAGCTTTAGTTCAACACCTGAGAGAATTATCCAAGTATTCTGAGCTTTTGAAGGGTATGGATTCTAATCTTCAAACTTATTTGATTTTGAATAATTAATGTCAAACATATACTTTTAATTGTACATGAGGTTTCAATGCAGAAAATCTCAGATTTTTACGCTTCACCTGTATTGAAATATGCTTTTGAAGTTCCCAGCTCAAAAGTGTTACTTTGAGTCAATTTCCAGGCAAAATGTACAAAAAACTTCCAAATGTTTCAAGTTAAATGTTTTCTTAGAGTAATAAATTACTAAGTATGAAAACTTTTCTTGTTACGGTATATCAGTTGACTCATTCATTAAACTCAAAACCATGTTTTATGTTTTTCAGTTTACAGAGTTATCTCCCCTCTGTGTTTCACTGGATGTGCTTGGTCAACTCTGCTATTATATAAAGGAAAACATAAACAGAGTCTCACTTGTCTGGACTCTTTACTATTATTCTGTGATAAATCATCGGAAAGCAAACAAGAAGCTTGGGTGAGAGAATTTCTTTTGCAATATGATCTTAACTGATGGTTTTATTCTATAAATATTCTTTATCTGTTATTGCCACAAATAATCCAAAGTGTTGGTCAGTTAAAAGTCTAACTGTGTAACTGCAGCAACTAATCCCCATTCTAAGTTTTACAATCTACACTGTTGCTGAGTCATTTTGTACAAACAAACTTAATGGGAATTATTTTAATAAAATATTTTGAACAAAGGTATTGTTTCACTCCCTGAAAATAGAAATATCTAAGGCATCATTTCATCATAAGGTATCTATTACAGCCCAAATCACGTCCTATTTAATTAATGTGGCTTTTTTAACCTATTGAAAAAATTACGAAACTGTTTCTCTTAGTATTTCATTAATGCTAATTTGAGTATAAGAAAAAAGTTCACAATAATTTAACTTTGTGCATATTTCAGATGCCAATGAGTCCAACTGGATTCCTTCTATCGCTACCGGACTCAGAGGATATGAGTGGTTCAGATCCGGGGTTGTCTGCCCCTGATTTGGTGCATACGCTAACAGGCCTCTGTCACTACTGTCTCTCCAACTGGTCGCACAGTCGTGATAGTCTCTTGCGTGTTGAAACACCCCATCTACAGCCTCATCTCAACTATATCACAGGTATGATTGAGAATTGTCCTTGATAACACAGTGTGAATGTTGTGATGACTTAATTACTACTGCGAATTTACAGTGGATTACAATAACAATAATACAGTGGACACAATAATTTTATTACCTCCCTTCTCCCAAACCAACTTTTCTCAGTAACCAATCAGATTTGTGGTAGACTTTGACTTAGACAATACTCTGGCCTTCAGTCAGTGACGTTTATGTGAGAGAGCCATTCACAGAATGTTCAAGATTCTGAAATCTGTTTTGAAAAATCAAACACACATATTTATTTAAAGGGAACAAGTGAGTGCTAAGTCTTAAAACCCTGACAAAGAAATTTGTTTTGATATTCTACCCTGATTGGTAGTCAGTATTTTGGTGCCTTAAAGATTACATACACTACCAATGTCAATATTTTTCAACATAGTTATGCATTAAAAGAAGAATTATAAAAGCCAATGTGGAGATCTGATAGGATAAAGAAAATCATTAGGCGATAATTAATTTATTGCGTTGAGCATATTTTGGAGCCTTTGTATTTTTTACCTTAAATTATCAAGGATATATGGTGATTGTCAAAACAAAATCTTTGAATTTATTCTATATTCATAATTAATTTTGCTATTTTTTGCATTATATATGAGGAGGTATTTGATTACATGTTTCATTGCAGGTTTATGTCACCTCAATGAGCATCATCCGAAACAGCGTCTTTCCTCTCTTGAGAAGACAACAGGAAGTGATGTCACACCGAGAATGAAAGCCCGAATTTTGCATCTAAATGCTCAATGCTATGAACAAATGGTTAGCATCTGATTCATGAATAGATTTTAATGTGTCTAACTGGTATAAGTTGTGTAAAATTCAAAGTATTCAAAATTCCCTAAGGGGTTCTGTGAGAAGAGATACAGCATTTCTGTATTTCAAAGGTAAAATATTTCAAGATCCTTTTTTAAAAATCTATTGTCATGATATCAAACTCTCTGAAACATGATTGATTTATGAAATCTAATGTCATGATATCAAACTGTCTGAAACATGATTGATTTATGAAATCTAATGTCATGATATCAAACTGTCTGAAACATGATTGATTTATGACCAGACCATAAACTTTTCTATAACTTTTCAATAATTGACAAAATTGTATATATGGGCTGATTACTTTTCAGAGTTTATTTCATGAACTGCCAAAGGACAGCTTATTGCATGAAAGAAAAACTAAAAAAAAAGGGTCTGCTGGCTGGATTTGAGACTGTGATAGAAATGTTAGTCAATAAATCAATTGATTGATAGATATTACAACTTTTGATCCTTGCCAATATCTTGTATTTGAACTTAAAATTCTATACTATGTACAGGGGCTGCACCAGTGTGCAGTACAGATGTCGAGAGAGGCGCTACAGACAGACTTCAGCTACGTGTTGCCTCTACTGCACATCTCCCGGCTGTATCAGAGACTCGGGCAGGAGGAGGCGGAGCTTGAGGCTCTCAACCTTCTCGTCACGGTGAGGCACATTTGTTAAAATTGGAAAGAAGTATTTGGTTTAAACATATTTATTTCCTAAAAGAATGGAATTGGATTGGTAAACAAGCAAATACTTATATCAATACTGCTCCGGGATTAATACCTTTTCATGTTTGTTGTCTAATATACCTTATTGTCTTGTTGAGGGATGTTTTATTGAAATTTGGAATGATAAATTGTATCATCCAAATACAGAAAAATATTGTGAAATGTTGCTGGGCATCAAGCATTGATTTTATTAGATAATGCTTAGTTTCATGGTTATATCATTGCAAAAACATCCTGTTATCAGTCAACCTGCATAAACATTCTTAGATAAACTACCAGAATGATATTAAACTTAAAACAATCATAACCTCATAAATGTTATGTGATATTCTCTTGAACAGAGTTTTCAAGTAAGAATGGCTTTAGAAAGTTGATTGATTAACTAATGCTTTGATCACTGAGATAAAGCTTCTTGTCATGAACTAAATTTCATAAGCCATTCTCAGACAAAATACTGTGGTAAACCATATTTCACTTATAAACAATTGCATCAATGATTTACTGGTATGTTGGTTTTTTTTGGGATAAAATTATGACCCCAAAACTTTCATTCTAATCACAGGTAACATCTGGTGTTAATGGTACACTCATTTGCTCTGCTAGTATACATATTATTCTATTAGCAGATTGTGGAGGACTCCTCAGATGACCCTTCACGTGGAGACCAGGAGGGGGTCACCGGTATCTGGACAGGGGTCATCTTCCAGCAGGTGTGTCCGGAACTGACCGTCTCCCTCCCCCAGGCGCTCTACACACTGGCACATCGGTGTCTGCAGCTGCACAGGTAGGTCTTCTATCCATACTAAGCATCACAGGCTCTCTGCAGGGTTCATACAGGTCATGGAACAGCTGGAAAGTCGTGGATGATTAAAATAATGAATTCAGGCCTTGATAGGTTTGAAAATGAGAATACATTTATGAAGTCGTGAAATATCATTGATTTTGTATTTGTTGTGAAGTAAACGTTAAATTACCTTGATCTTTTATAAATTTCAACCAAGGGTTGAGGGTATATAGGTACTATTACCATAATATCAACAATTCCATCTGTCCATCTGAGGACATTATACATTTTTGACCTATTGCCGAAAATCAATTCATCTGAATGTCTTCTATCCTCCTAGGAAGGGTGCAGTGGAAAATAACAGCAAGTTAGGGGTATATATAGCTCTCTGCATGTCTGTCCATGCATCCGAAATCAATCATTATATGACCCAGAAACTTTGTATGGATGTTACTTAGGTGAAGCAGTTGCAACTTTTATTGGTTTTAACTACCGGTAATACCACAATACCAAAATAGTTAGAAATTTTGGCCCCAAAACAGCCAAATTTCTGAATATATCATGAAACATCAGATACCAAATTTTTTTACCAGTGATATATATGTAAGGGAGTCAAATTATGTGAGCTGTGCTCACTTTTGCCTTGCTTTATAATCAAAAAGATATCTAGTGTCTCACTTTGTGAAGTACTATTACTACTTAGTCATATCCTAACAATTTGCCTCTGTTGCACTTGGAACACTCACTTCATTCTGGGGTTGTAGCTCAGTTGGTAGAGTGGTCGCTCTTCACCTGGACGACAGGGATGGGATTCCATATCTCATCACACCAAAAGACATTGAAAGATGGGAGTTGATGCTGTCTTAGTTGATTATAAGGCAAGAACAATGCATTACCTGGCGCTGCACTGTGGCTGCTGGCAATTGCAAAATGCACAAAACTAATTTCCTGAGTACAATGTGTTGAGGACAAAAAAGAGTTATTAAGTTAGCAACTATGAATCTTGATAGGGTTGTTTCAAAATACATATTAAGTCTGGTCCATTGAGATTAAAGTTGTTTGTCCATTTCAATTATTTCTTACATATCAAAAGTGTGAATGAGATGTATAACACTTTTTATTTGATAACATTAGGTTGGTTTCTGCATTATACAGTAATTTAATTTAATTGATTCTGTAAGAATTGCATAAAGGCCCATTTCTTAGGGAAGGTAAAATGGAAATACAGTAGTTGATTATCTTGTGTTGGAATGTAGTCATGATTTTATGCTAGTGGATAACTATAGATGTTTGTAGAACTGAGCAGCCGTTTAAACTGATGCAATTTCCAGAAAACAACTCATTTAATTGAGTTCAGCTCAATTTTCCTTATCATTCAAATACTAATAGGATAGACTGTTTTGTGACTTTGGAACTTATGGCACAACATGCAAATGACTCTCACCTTCATGTTTGCTATGCATTCTATGAAGTTACTCGCTATCTGCAAGAAAATGATTTTATGCAGTGCAGGTAAAAAAGATCAAGATTAATTTATGCACTGTTACATATATATATATATGTATCTAGTTAAATCTTAACATATGAATAGATTTGCCCTCATAGCTAAAAAATTTGTGAAATGCAAAGAGCAATGTAAACGTTATCCAAGGGAGACAAATCATGCAGCTCAAGTGTATAAATTGCCAGTGTGTAAAATAGGTTTGAATACAAATGTCAGCTTGAGAGTCTTATTTTGTCGTTATGTGGTTAAATGCGTTTGGTTTTTTTTTTAAAACAGAATATCCTGACATATGAGTATTATTCCTTGAATGCTCACTGTCGTGTTCTGGCATACATTATCAACCAAACATGAGATGAACACACCTCTTTGGTGAGAAATCTACCGGTAGGTCAAAATAACAAACCATTTTCATTCATGAGATCTTTATTATATAATGATTCTTTAAACCATGCTTGCACAAATTTGTCAACAACATCTTCTGATAGGTAATTTTCATTCCATCAACTCACAATCATTGTTAAGCATATGTCATTTGTCATTTTTCACTTCATCTGTTTACTTTTATAATTTGTCTTACAATTATGCCTTAATCATTCATTAACTTTTATTCATTTACTTATCATTTATCTCAGTCAAATACCTACATTCATCATTGATTCTTTCTTTCAATGCATCCAAATACATCCTTTCCTCACTCATATTTCCAATCACCCATTTACTCAACCATTCAATCTTCTCATTCATTCATTCATTCGTTCATTCATTCATTCATTCATTCATTCATTCATTCATTCATTCATTCATTTATCTATGTCTCAATTCATTCTTTCCTCAATCACATATCCACTCAACCAATTACTCACCCATTTAATCTCAAACATTCAATTCATTCATTCATTCATTCATTCGTTCATTCATTCATTCTTTCCTCAATAACATATCCACTCAACCAAATTACTCACCCATTTAATCTTAAACATTCATTCATTCATTCATTGACTTGAAATAAAAAAACATGAAAATACTTTCCCCCAACAAGCACAGACCTGCCTAGAAGACTACTAGGTAACCCAGCACAAGAACATGACCCTCTGTAGTAGCTAGATTGGCCTACCAGGGTAGCCGATATCACCCATTCATACCTGCGCTTCGGGGTACTCCTTATATGGCAATTAGAGAAATGAGGTCACTGGTGTGTGACAGATAGGTAGATGATCATATATATACATGTCACATAGCTATGTACAACATTCCTCGATCTAGCTGATTGACTTAAGTATCGGCCCAGTCATTTGTCAAATACTCAGAAAGTGACAAGGGTGTAATTATCAACAATGATTGAGTATACATGTTTTTGTGTTGTTTGATTTTAAGATGTGAAAATTGGCCTTTTAGGTATGTGTTTGTCATCTTCATCAAGAGTCATATAATTAAAAAATTGGCCTTTTTCGGGTATTTGTTTGTCATCATGAAGAGTCATATGATGAAAAAAAAAAAATTCCTTTTGTGTACCGGTATATTTGTCTGATAAATTATTAGTTTATCACATTTTGATTAATTTGAAGGGGTTTTTTTTATCATAGTAGTAGATTTTGTAGGTTTGACAGTAGACATTAGAATTACTTCCCTTCTGCAGTTTGCTAACCCTTAACCTGCACTTCAAAAATGATTTATAAGTTCAATATTGAGCAAGTGACCATCCTGGAAAAATGTTTGTTTACTATTGTAAATGTAAATTCACCATTTATTGTAGAAGTTGCGCATTAATTCCATTTCTATATTTTTAAAGATATATCTCAGCATATATAGATTGTAGAAGGGGCTGTGAAACTTTTGACTAGTTTTGAGAGAACTGGTCTAAGTTATTTTGAATTTTCATTCATATTTCTCTCTATATTTTCATTAAAAAAGAACAATTAGACAAAGGTATTTTATTTTACAAGATTAAATTTGAGATGACATCGATGATTGTGTAATGGACATCCGGTGTAAATATTCACCTTTGACTTGTTGGGTTGGCAGATACCCCTCACTTGGCCTCTAGTTTTTGACCTTGTGTATTGGGCGCCCCTTCTTTGACCCCCAAATTTCTGGCATAAAAAACTTGCCTTATACATTAAAATATACGGTACATGCAATATTGTTTTGTGCTATCTAACAATGAAAACCATTGACATGCCTTCTAAGGTTCACTCCTTCCACTCTTCAGCCCAAAATATTGCAATTGTTCAAGTAGTCTCAACTTGTCTCATAATTGGATCACAATATCTTCAAGTGTGTCTAGTAGATCCTTAATCTCTGCCTTTCAGTAAAGATATAGAACACCATTGAGATAGATATGATATGTGTTTATTATCAATGTATGTTGTGCTGGGTTGGTGAAAAGAATGCTTGTTCAAGCGGAACAGCTGGAAACCTGCAATATGTTAATATATTCATCTACATCAACATGTTTACAACCCTAGAACATTAACATGCTCATTGAAATTCTCCTGGAATTAGACCTTGCTTTGACCTTTAAATGTCCATGCTATTATTATCCTTAACCCTTTTCCTGCTAGTTCAATATGAGGAGTATGTTTAAAATTTACTGTGGATTTACTAGGGATGAAAGTTTGACCATATTGGCTTTACCACAAAACAAAGAATTTCACTGTCTTTTATTTAAAAAAATATTTCAACAATATTTTTTCTAGGATAAAGTTTTATTGCATATCTATTCAATTTTCAACCCAAGGACATGTAAAGATTTTACTTTTCAAAATGAAGATTTCTGAAAATATTGTTTACATTACAATATTGGGGGACTATAAGAGTTATTTAAGACGGCTCTTTAGTGCCCTATATTTAGACTTTTTCCTTTAATGGAATCATTCCTTTATTCTTTTAAGTTTGAAACTCATTCAGATGTAAGAACTATAATTTCTCTGAATTTGTTATCAGTTCACACAGCAAAACATACCATTACAGACATTTATTTTGAGTAAATGACACAGTTTAGCCATACTGTGTTGGATACCTGGGTATCTAGGAGTGTTATCAGCATGTAGATAACTTGTATCTATGTAGTCAAAACTGCTGCTGATGTTTCTTGGGAGACCTTCTCCTATCTACAGGAAACTGGTCTGTCTGATAACCTCACCTACCGTACACCCTCATACTCTCATTCTGAACCCTTTAGCTTCCTTCAACTGTGGACAGGTCTGAAATTATCCTTACTTCACTGGATTGAATAGTTCTCAATAATTCTTAGTGGCCAGTTTATAGTAATATATGTAGATGGAATTCTAGTATTGTTTACCTAAAAATCAAAGGCTCTGTCCACCCTTTATTCCGAAATAGAATTTATTTTTATATTTATTTTTGATTATAATGTTGTTTTTTGGGGGTTTTTTTTAATGAAAATAGAATATTGTCTGAGTGATGTTACAAACAATTGTCCACGACATGAATGATTGTGCTATGATGTCATTACCCATACCCTGTGAACAATACTGTAGTAACTCATACTTCACTGGATTGAATAGTTCTCAACAATTCATTGTGGCCAATGTATAGGATAACTTGTAGATTACAGAGATTGGCCGCTGGTTAATCACAGACTCTCCCAAAATATTATGCCATAGGATTGTTAACTGTTAATGTTTAAAGTTGAAACATGGCTTAGTTGAAAGAATTTATATATGCTTATCATCTTGAAGGAAATTTCTGAAAGTAAGTTCCGAAACGGTGATAGGAAAGACTTTGCAAAGGTTTTTCTTTGAAAGTGAGGCGTATTGTACAAATTTGCTTTTTTCCAATCATTTGAAATAAACATGCACATACTTAACCTCAAAATATACTTACAATTTATGTTAATTTCATAGCAATAAACGTTGTTTGTTATAATGTTCAAATGTGATAGTGAATGTATCTCAAAACATAAATCATTTTCAAACGCAGATTCCCAACAAAGATTAAATTTTGCGAACTTCCCTTTACGAAATTGCTATGTATCAAATGATGCATATTAGTCAGTGTTTGAAAAGTTTCCCATTTCACAAGTTTTCATTTTCACAAACCCACACCTACAATTGTGTCTATATACGGTATATATGTATGTGTGTAGGTTATCAAGAGTATTTACCCTGTCAGCGAGACCACACCCCCTGTGACTCACATACACCCCGACCCACCCACACTGACCCCATACAGGGCTACACCCCACTCACTCACAACCTTCCCATCTTGGTCCGACTCTACCTGTCCACACGCTTCCCATGTAGGCAAGTTTAAGTGGCTAATATACAGCTTGACAGATAACCATTTATCATACTGTTACAGTCTTTTGCAGTCTTATAGGGTTCAAAACACTTACTAGTGCCACTGTCGTGGACTCTATAGCACATGAGTGGAGAGCCAGGCTCCTTGCACTGTCAATTTGAAGAGGTGGTGTTCAGGAGTTTGTAGACATACATGGAGATAAGATAGTTATATGTTTACGCTAAGTTAGTTTAAGAGGCCATTTTCTCTGAGGTATTTGAAGATAAGGGACCTTAAGACTTGAAATAAAGATCTGAGATTGAAATTAAATGTTCGAAAATGATGTTGATGGGCATGTTTCGGAGATATATTTAAACTTTAGTACTATATTTCTTTAATGATTTCCTTTTTTCTTGTTTTGTATTATCAGCAAAGTGTATTCAGGGGTTTACTAAAGAGGTTTTGAAAAAAGGTTAACTGACTAACTTTTTTGGAGATTCTTCAAGAATATAATTTGTTTAGAAAATTATGTGAAAGTGGTACATGTATTCGTCAGTTTTACTGTAGCTTGGGATTTTAATCAGTTTATCATAATCTGCTTGTTGTCATATACATTTATAGCAATAGATGTCTTTATTGTCATGCATTAATAATCATATATGGGTCATTGAACCAAAAAAACATATGTAATATTTCACTGCAATGCAAAAACATAACATCAGATATTGACATCTAATAAGATTTATGAGTGCATACATCTATTGAGTGCATTTGATTTTTTGCCTTCATGGTTCTAGATGGTTTTTCTGCAATATTTTGACTTTATTTGTACATAAATGTTGATTGACAACTTATTCATTCTCCTTATTAAAGGCCTCTTAGTTCAGTACTTTTAAGCACCAAAATGATGATAAAATTATTATCATTATCCTTTTCCAGCCTTATTATTGACAAATAAGATTTACATGATTTTCTTTATGATTCAGTTTCTAAGCTGTTTACTAATATCAAATTTAACAGATTTAAAAAAAAAAATGTGTGATAGTTTCTAAAAAAATATGAACTGCATTAAAGATAAAAACAGGATCAAACTGAACACACAACCTCTAGTACAAGTTATTAAGGTCACCCTACAAACCCCTTTCATACAGTTAACTAACAGTATCACACATCAGCATATTTGTCAAGAGCTATAGTGTTTCCTTATGCATGTTCATGAGGAAAGGAAAGCTTGTGTCTATATGGTCGAGGTGTTTGATATAAACTTGATATCGCTCCACTACATGTTGAGTTCGCAGCTTTAGCATATTGTCTGGAGAACCAGCTGAATTGTGTATCCTGAAGTGTGAGATGGAGGTTGAGTAACTGTCAAGTGTTTGTGTACTGTAAACAATGTATAGTCATCTGCTGACAGGACCATAACATCCTGTCTCAGGGTACGAACGTTACGGTAACTCCACTAATCTGTACCCTGGGCTCAGAAGTTAGATTCGCTCGTGCGGCCTGACTTAAGATATAGCCAATCAGATAATTTTCTCGTTGAAATTTTATCGAGAAGGTGGCGAGAAAATAATTTGATTGGCTATATCCCCAGTCAGGCCGTGTGAGTGAATCTAACTTCTGAGCCCAGGGTACAGATAAGTGGAGTTACCGTAACGTTCGTACCCTATGACGGGATGGGACCATAAACTCATATTAAAGACACTGCTGCATAGTTTCGTAATAAAAAACAACCTCAGAGGAATGTACAAAGTTTTGTTAATCTACGCCAGTGTTGTTTGCCTATTTTCAGGCATGTTGGTGTTAGTGTCTTAAAAGGCTTTTTTTAAATATATAAGTGCAAATATATGAAATATATGGTATTAAGTGCAAATGTCAGAATCATAGAGATCAATTCCGTAAAATTTTGATTGGACATCTTCTAATGAATAAAATTCCCTTACATGCCTTTAACCTGTTCGAAAAAAAAAATATGCAACAGCGCACATTGCTGGTGACTATTCATTGCCTTTCATTCTAAGTCTTCAACCTTAGATGAAACATGCAAAGACTGATGACAAATTGTTTCAGCTGTAAGGTATGCTATTCAAAGCCAGAATTTTTAAAGCAGTTGATAGATTGTAAAAGGCTCCTATGTAAGCAGATATCTAGACATTCCAGTGAGGCTTCAATACATGAAACTCAGTATAAAATGTCTAGTAAACTACAGAGTGTTTGTGTCCAGTCAACAAAGAGGTCTACATACAGTAATGTGACCACTTTGTGTACACACACCTTGTTTATATGACATACTATCAAATATCGGTCACAACTCGTTACACTTGGTTCAAGAATTAGAATAAGTTCGAGAATTAGAATATGGGAATTTCTTATGTGTGATTTTCTTGTGTTTTCATGATGCTGTTTTTCGTTAAATACAAGGACTCCTTGTAGATCCATCCATCCATCACCCAGCCATCTATCTATCTGTTAGTTGACTGACCTCAATACAACCTACCCATCCACCCAAACCCATCTATCCATCCATCATCCACCCATCCATCCATCCATTCATCCATTTATCCATCCATCCATCCATTCATCCATCATCCTTCCTTCCTTCCTTCCTTCCTTCATTCCTTCATCCCACCCATCCATCCATCCATCAATCCATCTATCCACCCATTGACCCATCCATACAATACATCCAATCACTATCCATCTATCAATCCATTAATTCATCCATCCATCACCCAACCATCTATCTATCTGTCAGTTGATTGACCTCAATACACCCTTCAATACCCACCTTTCCATCTATCCATCCATCAATCCACCCATCAATCCATCCATCCATCCATCCATCAATCCAACCATACACCCATACACCCATCCATTCTTCCATCCATTTAATCCATTCACCATCCATCCATCTATCAATCCATTAATTTGTTCATCCAATATTCTGATCAGACCACATCTTGCTCTAAAGGCCTGCTTTAGGACTGACCCCTAAATCAAGCTTAAATGGTTGATAAACTGGGTGTGTCCGCTGGTCAGTTGGACCTGACCTCTTGAGGACTGACTGACCAGCAACTGGAGGTGGACAATATGGGACATACCAAGAGATCCTCATCTCTCTGCTATGCAGGGGGCACTAGGACTGTTCAACTTCACTTCAAGTCTGACACACCTCCCCTTATCTGGCCCACCACTCCAGTAATTTATGGATCTGCATGCCTTGTGTCAATGGTTTTATATGACCAGCATATATTTGAATGGAATTTCAATTTGCCCATTGCTGAATCTTATCTCTGTGAAAGTTTATAAATGTTTCGTGCCTTCAATACAACTAACTCACAAGTTGTATTTTTAGTTTCACATTTTAACTTATCAGGCAATTAAAGCTTTAGAAGTTTATGTTATTTGTTAGTGTCTGGCATGAAATATCTGTTCACTTTCATATTTTCAACATGGGAACTCTTGTACTCTACAAATTGTTAAACTTCCTGACCCTCCCAACCGTTTTTCTGAAACAATTTCTTCCCCTAAACATGGTATTTATTAATCCAATCCATAATGATTTGAAGCTCATTTTTCAGTTTTATTAGGGTAAACTTAACAAGCAAGTCTTTTACCACTATCTTTCTTTATCTTTTTTCTACTAAACTTTACAATTGTAGCTATAAATAGTAGGTTTTATGAATCTCACTGCAATAGTCAAAGCTACACAACCAATGACTATAATCTTCATTTGAGGACAACATATCACAATCAAGTTTTTATTAGCCTAACTTTTGACATTCAATAAAAGCAACAATAAAACTGAATAGAAATTTATATTGAGCTATGTTCTATTTGTGTAAGTCTAAAGCAATAAAGGTATATTTATTACTTGTGGAATGCCCTCGTAATCCTAATGTTATTGCCTGGTGTGGAGAGATCCACTTGCGTTTCACAACTTTACAAACTGAGGGTTGTCCCTGAACTTTGAACAGCTTAGGAACCATGATCTACTGTTCAGCACGTTTGTGATAAAAAAAACAGAAGAGAAACAAAAGATTTGAATTTATAAAATTTCGGAAAAAAACTTATACTCTACAAAAAAATAAAAACACCACCCTTATTTTTGATAATGAGATATTCTATAGTTCATATTTTTAATGTCAGTTAAAGGTTGTCCTAAAGAGCCACTCATTACATATTGTTTTACTTACTTAGAAACTAACGTAAATGGCTTACTTCAAGATTTTAATCCAAAATATCTCACAAATTTATTCCCTAATGGCCTATGATATGATGATACTTGTTTTCAAACAAAATCTTGTATAAGTCATATATATTTGCCTTTTTCAAATTCACATGTTCAATTTACATTGATACTAGTAATATAACCTATGGAACAGTATCAACTGTCATTCTAAATGCTATCGATAACTTCAAAATTACGTTTGACTGAGTGATTGGCGTCATCCAGTTTTCGATCACAATCGCGACTTAAAATCTTCCTATTGTCACTGATATAATGTATATTAGATTCAAAATAATACTTTTATTGATACTTTATTGATCAAATGACACTATTAGTAAAGTTTGTCATATGTGACCCCCAAAATTTCATGGAGTGTCTCTTTAAAGAAGTTCGCTTTTCATATTTCCTGAGTGAGTGATAGATGTCAGGCAGCTCCATCAGACGGAAAGGTTAAATGACTTTTACATCCTGGTTCTCAAAATAGATATGATTATCTCATCAAATTTCATATCAAAAGCCCTGTAACACAATGACCATAATGGCAAAGTTTTAGTTCAAGTAAACTACTATTGACTCTGTTACTTCAAATTCATGAAGAAAAGAAATGCTGTATTCCGTCATTTTATAAAGTTTTTTGTCCTCTTTAAAAGATATACCTGATACATATTACAAATAGGTGGATTTTGAACCTCCTTCTTATGATAAATGACATATTCTTTACATTTTTTTTTACAATAAAACAGTCCTTTTGAAACATTTGCTCAAGTCTTAGATTCTCTAAGCTCTCTTAACACAATGATAGTAACAACATACATGAGTGAACTGTAGTCACATATGCCACTTTAAAGATGCATAATCAGAGTGTGAAAAGTGTAAAAGTATTCTTTACACATTCTTGAATGACTAGCTAACATTTGCAACCAACCAAACAATTTTTTTTACCACATTTGACAAAATAGGGCAATAAACAAAAAGGGTGTATCTGCATCATTGCTATAAATGGATGGGGGGTGTGTTATTTGCAATGTCATACAAAAGACTTCGAGACGTAACCACATTTAGAAACCTCCAGTGACGTCACTCTATTGTTCTATTAGGTTCTTCTTTTACCGAATAAACCTCTTTGCCGGGCATTCTCCAAGAATGCCCAGGGCTTTCTTGAAGAATGCCCAGGGCTTTCTCTAGGAAAGCCTGGGACTTACTGTAGAATTTATCGGAAATTTATTTTGATAGGGATTATACACGTTTTGAAATACTTTGTTTCAAAGTCCTTCTTCGAATAAATACCATCACAAAATATCACAATTTTGACAAATCACAAATATAATGTTCGCATGCCTGGTTTCGAACTCTGCACCACTCGCTTACTAAACTGGCACCTTTGACAACTCGGCTATAAAGGCCCACGAGAACAATGATGTATTTTCCACAGTGACAATCATGTGAACTTCACGAGGCAGATAGCGCATGCATTTCACGTTCACGGCTTGGGTAGCGAGCGCAAAGCACGTGCAGGGCGCGGATGTGCTCTCCGTTTGCTCATGGTGATTCCCTACTAGTAAAAATCAATGAATCCATTTTTATACTTATTATTGAAATAATTTTGTTACTACGGTTTATCTTGGTTCATAAGTTAGATCAAAACCTCGCCCTCGGTGTTGTTTGATAATGTAAGCCCTCAGCCTCGGGAAATTGGGGCGGGCCTGTCGGCCATTTCCAATTTCCCTCTGCTGCGGGCTTACATTATCAACAACACCTCTGGCTTGGTTTTGATCCTACACTTAGAAACTTCAGTCAACAATAAGACACCCAACAGTTATGAGAGGATGCTTTTCACATTGCAGTGTATAAAATAGATTGGAAACCTAGCCTATAGCCTGGGCTATATTTTAAACACTGGCATGCCGCAGCAACTGTGATATTGACAATCATAGTTGTGGATGAACTTGTAGAGATAGTAAAATTCTAACATGTTATGGACTGTAAAGGTAGGATTTATTAAAACGTCTTGAAGTATGTAATAAAGTCAGTGGCTTTCTTCATCGATTGTGTCTCCTAAACATATTCTAACGTGAGACTTGAGTCACTTTCTTAGTTTGAGTACACACAACAAAACCACTTACTCGGTACATACCACTCTCATCAAACATCCTTGTAATAGATAAGAAAGTCTTATGTAATAAAGTCAGTGGCATCTTTCATTGATTGTGTCTCCTAAAACATATTCTTACTTGAGACTTGAGTTACTTTCTTAGTTTGAGTCCACACAACAAGACTGCTTATGTGGTACATAACACCCTCATCAAACATCCTTGTAATAAATAAGAAAGTTAGGGATAAATGTATTAACAAAAAGTTAATAAAGAACGGATATGTCAAATTTTGCTTGAATTGCAGATTTCAGAGGGTTGTTTACTTCTAGTTTAAAGTTTGGGATCCGAATATTGTTGCATGATTTTCCTTCTGAACCATATATATATATATTGCTCAAGGTTATGAATATTGCTATATATACATAAGTACATAAGTACATAAGTAATATAGAATATATATTGCTATAAATGGGCGATATTTTAAAAAAAGGCTTGATTGGAATGCAAATCTGAAAATGCATTTTTGATATAAAAAGTTTAATTCACTAGTAAGGATGTCACGATACACTGATGCATCGATGCATCATCGTGGTACAGTTCACGATACAGTTAACTTTTGTTTAAAATATCATTGAACTTTTTTGTGAATATCAAATGAAGAAATCCAGTGTTTGTTATAATTATCGTTAAGATAGCCTTATAATAGCATTAAATGACTTTTTCATGAAGTTGGCTTTCATGTCAAGATGGTGGTTACGCAGATAATTCTTGTTAGAAATATTAAACTTAGATCTGTGAATTGGTTTAAACAATATTTATTTCAAAAGAAAGGGATTGGTAAACAGGCTATAAAGCCTATCTGAATACCTCTTAGATCTGTGAATTTGTATCTCACTGTAATTATGTTGTATTTAGTGTATCGCGATATGTATCATATCGTAACCTTAGTATCATTATATTATGTATCGTATTGCGAGGTACCTGTATCGTGACATCCCTATTCACTGTCCATGACTGTACCCAGTGACCTGTGTGACCACGGATGAATGATTCTGACCTCTAGCTAACGGAGAGGGAGACGAGGTATGTACATAAACTTGTCATGAGTGACGCTTTACAACAATACAGTTCCTCTCCTTCCGTCTACAGAACTTTATGGGGATACTCTCGTACAGGACATTTTGCTCATATCAAAGCTGAATTAACTGTTCTCGGTTCTTGCAATAGTAATTGAGGACCTTATGTTATGAATTTACAATAGTTGTTTTCTGAGGCGGAAATATTTGACCATATGTGAAAGTACATTTTGTTTTAAGGAGAAAAAGTTGCATGATTTTTTTGCGTCACTTCCTTGTTTACTCATTTGAAATTGTTGTTTGCTAATCTTATCAATGCAAACTCACTAGAGAACCAACTTTTCCTTTCCAACAATATTTTTCAATTTCCTGATTTTCAAGATGTTTTTAAGTACGATACTGAAGTGAAAGTTTCATGAATAGCTATTAAAGCTAATCACAAAATTGATTCATGATTGTGACATATTATCCCAAAACAGCATTTTAAATTGTAAGATAAGTCATAAACAACTCAAAAACATGACATTTTGATTAAACCTCAAAACTCAATTCATTATAAATCATAAATAATAGACTTAACTTGTTTCAAAATAAACAAAGTTGTATCAAATGTCAAGGTCGTTTGTGTATTGTTCTCAACTTGTGACTTGTTTTGTTTGTATGTCAACTGCTCACAGTAATAGCGATATATCCTGTAAATCCGGTTTGTGACTACTTTCCAGGTTTGCAGCTACGATATTGATAGCATCCATATATACAGCGCAAGTCAGCCGCTAACAGAGCGTGGAGATCGCCCCAAACTTACCTTAGACTTCACGCATAGCATTAGCAAATCGCTGAGCATGAAAATTCATATTTAACATTTACTGTGCCTCTTATATACTTTACAGCCCGCTGGTTCGCTATTATGCTGAGGAGGGGCCTACCTTTGACAGTTTCACCAAGCTTACTTTTCATTGACCTATCTTGATATATTTACATATTTTGTTTACATTGCAGCTCCGGATAATAACCTTAGGGGTGAAATGATGATATTGAAACTTTTATGTTTTAGGTCCTTTGAGCTTTGAAATGTTGTTCAAGACTTTGGATAAGACTGATAACCTTTTTATGAACCATGGACAGAAACCCTGTTAACTTTGCTATGCCTTGTCCCTTTAATTAAGATCAATCAAAATTTGTTATTTTGATCTTATATGTAGAAGAAAAAAGAGCATGAGATTCTGGTCTAGTCCTGAGTCAACAGGTAATGAGGTATGCTATTTACATTGCAGCTCAGGATAATTGAAACTTTTATGTTTTAGGTCGTTTTAGTTTTTAAATGATGTTCAAGACTTTGGATAAGGGCAATAACCTTTTTTATGAACCAAAGATGAGCAGAAACCCTGTTAACTTAGCTGTGTCTTAAGATTATACTAAAATAAAGTTTAATCAGAGATTTTCATTTTGATTTAATACAGCGGGTGGCCATATTATTACGTACAAGCAACGTCATTCCCATAGACTTGCATGTTAATTAACAATTTGGAGAATAATTATTATAAATTTGGAAATGATACGTTTGCTGTCATATTTTGCAGACATCATGGAAATTAACTCAGCTATTTAAACATAATTTCATTTCCCCTCTCCGTTAATTGGTTATCGAATGACACTTGGTGAAACATCGCATGTACAACTTGCAATTCGAAAGCCTATTGACGGCCATGTTAAACATAGCGGGTGTGTTGCATAGTGCTTTTGAATGAGATGCAGTTTTCTTAATAATAATCAAAACGTAAATCGAAATTATGTGTCTGTAGCTGAGATGATTTCCAAGCTTCCTGCAAAATATTACAGTAAATATATTTCAGCTAAATTTATTATAATTATTCTCGCAATAGCTAATTAACATGTAGGTCAATGGGAATAACATCACTTGTACGTAATAATATGGCCACCCGCTGTATGTTGTAAACTTTTGGAAGAAAGTGAAGTTTTAGATTCTGATCTAACCCTAAACTGGTAATGAGGAATAGTCTTATGGTAGCTTAACTGATGGCTGAGATATCTCTTCTTTTAAAGTCTTTCTCTGAATTGGTTGTCGAGTAAGCATAATAACTATGATTATCTTTAACATGGCAAATGAACAGTCACTCAGTAGTCACACCTCAACATTACAGTCTCTCCAAGGGTACAAAGGAATACACTCACACAGTAATCTGCACCTTTAACAGTTGTATGATAATTGAATTGAAAAAGAAGGTTCATTCGTAAATATGTCATGCTATATAGAGTTGATTGTCCTCTGTACAACATAGGAAATTGTCCTTCCTTGTTATTCTTAGATAAACACTTTAGATGCTACATATTGTGTCAAATCATTTTTAAAAGGAAATTTCCGGAATTCCACCGCTAGTTGGCTACTAGTTAAGTGTAAAAATTAGGTGTTGATAGGGGAATTATACCTTTTATCATAAATTATCTAAATTTTAGTATCAGAAATGAAACATCTGAAATAGAACTATTTAGTGTTAAAAAGAAAGGAGCCCACTGAAGCTGTTCTAGACTTACTACAATAATGTAGAATTTGGTGTAACTTTATGAATAATTTGTTCCTGGGGCTGAAAGACAAATTAGCACCCTTTGTTTGTCAGCTATTGAACAAGCCAACTGTTTCATGCAGGTAGGAAGTTTTTGCAGACATATCTAGACTAGCAGACTTGCTGAGATAGTAAATCATGAAAAGTCAAATGAGTACCTGTATTTTAACTACGTCTTAAAATTAACGTGTCATTTGATGATTCATGAGCTTTCAGTTTCAATGCAACTCGCATCACATCGTGACTTACAGTCAGCAATATAGAGCTGCGAGGAGGGGGGTCGGCCTATACATGAGATACTAGGTTTTGACTTTGGGGGGTTGAGAAAGGGGGTCGGCTTCTAGGCGGGGTCGGCTTATACCCGGTCATATACGGTAATCGTCAATGGGCTGGTGCACAATCAGCAATTTCAATGTTGTCTATAACTAAACGGTTCTTCTATTTTTATTTTATTTTTTTATAACAGCATTATCTGAAATCAGGCATTGAGACGTCAAAATCAGTGCCAATTTGAAGTTACAGTGTTTAGAAATCTCATAAATTATCTAACTGTGACTTTAATATTGGTGTTAGAGGATAGAGATAGATCTGTATGCCTGTCAAAGTCAGCCAAGTACATAAGCCTGCAATGTATACCTGTGTAAAGTGACAGGTAGGTACATATTCTACCTATGTTACCTGTAATCAACACTCTGGGTGGTGTGAATGACCCGATATGGGGAGGAAGGGTTGGGGGAGAGTAAGTTTGCTGAGAGGGAAGGGGAAGATAAGATAGGATTGAGACTATAGAGATAGCATTTGGAGTTAAAGATGCTATATCATACTTGCAATATTTTTTAAAGTATTTTTAATGTATACATTGTATTTTTGGAAAAATTTAGCGACCAACTTTGAGAAAATCGGACCAAAATTCATCAAATAGGAGATAATTTACCAAAAAATACCGAAACGGCAGTCGACATAAGGGCGAATCAAGTGTGGCCATTTCACAACTTCCGGTTTCTAAATGTACGCTTGAAAACCGTCTTTGTCGCGCTCTACTAGATTTTCTTTTCTTTTTCTCCGAATTAGGTATTCGTTTCTGTCAAAGTTGATACCCATCGAACGCAATTACGGTAGTTGAGACACGGTGTAAATCCTACAAGCATAATGATTACGTCACCGAAAGCGGGTTCGTTAAATGACATGCCCTTTCAACGAGGGGTACTGTGCTTGAAGCGTCGAAATAAGGATGTTATTGTTGATTAAACAATCTAAATATGATATAAAAATTTCGACGAAAGATTTTTCTACAAAGTGATGTTTTTCATTTCTCAATAGCTAAGTTTCATCCTGAACCGCTTGCAAGTATGATACAGCATCTTTAATGACCCAAAATTGAGGAAGGAGAGTGAAAGTGAAAAATGGGGAGGGGGGGGTTGTCAAAAGAAACAGTTGGTAGTGAGAGAAAGGGGGAAAGAGAGTCGGAGGAGTTTTGGTTAGGAGGGGACAAGAGTGGGAAGATGAAACCTCTTACCTTATACTGAAATCAGGCTTGTAAATATATGTGTGCCTGATTTCTTAGGCGTTAAATTTTCGAGTGGAAAGAGTAAATGACTTATATTGGAGGGGAGGGGGCTAGGAAATGGAAGGACAAATAAGGTGAGAGGTGGAGATATTGAGATCAGATGTGGAATATTGCTTGGCAGAAATGAGAAAAGCAAGGGTAGTAATTGCAATGTACCAGGACTCAAGTGAAAAAAGGAAATGGAAAAAAAACAAGAGGTAATGAGAGAGGTAGAGGAAGGGAAAGAAGAGGCTTTAGTGACATGAAAAAGAACAAATGAATAGATAGGGAAAGGATTACTTGTGGTAGAAAAGGTGTCTGAATATAACGGGAGGGGGTGGGGAAACTAGAAGAGACAGGTTTAGACAGGTTTGTCTCATGTATTTGGGTCAATGGCTCCGCTAGAATAATTTATGGCATTGTTCAAGGGCTACAAAGGCCAATAACAATTTGCTGATGAGAGTGTAAAAGTAAATTGAATATTTGCAAATAAGGTACAGGTAGAGTACGTCGCCTTGTTGAAGAATTTTTCACAAGATTACTTTCCATGTGAGAATAAGGAATTTCTTGGTCCCAAAAGTATAGATTTGCAATTTGCAATCCTACTGTTTGCATTAAAAATGATAATCAATTAAACTTTAATTTTCATTTTAAGCCAATTTTTAAGAATTTTTAGAGTTCATATAGTTCAAACAAACACTTGCTCTTCTCTCTACAGTGATAAAGCTAAAGGCAAATGTAACCAGCTAACATTTAGTATGTAAGTTTGGAACTTTTGACGAGGAAACTATGATTATGTCATAGCATGTTAGGCTTTTATATATAGAGACTCAATAAATTTTCAAACTTCAACTTAATGTTGAAGAATTACATCTAATGCAAAGTAATTATTTTTTAATATTTCATTTGAATAATTTTATGATATGCATTAATGAAAATTTAGTTCATTAGATTCATACTCTTTGAAGGCAGCAATACTCTGATTATCCAATATGAAAACACTTCCATAAGATGTCATTTAACAAAAAATGAGGATTAAGCTGTCAAAAAAATGATCCCAAAAAAAGCAGCTATTTTTGTGTTGCTCTTTGATAATATCATCTTGTGCTGGGAGGTTGGGCTTCTTTTAATGAGGTTGCAGTGACATTGCAGATGATTAAGACAAATCATGATACAACCCGAGGGTACGATGGTACGATGGTACAACCAGGGGGTGCTGGTAATGAGTGTACGTTATGCTGCAAACTGACACATTTTGATCCAATAGAGCAGGGAGTTGATGGTATCAGACACTTGGATGTCAACATTTTGATGAGATGAATATTAGGGAAATATTTACATTTCTTGTTTGATTATAATATTTATCTCACCAATTATATTAGAAACTTGTATTTTCTCAAGTTGCTTTACATAATGCCAGTTACATTGTATTGGACTAAAAAGTGTAAAAAAAGAAGAAATTTTATTCTTTAAATGCTTTTAATAAAGAAAA
Organism: Steromphala cineraria; assembly: GCA_916613615.1. Taxonomy (NCBI): domain Eukaryota; kingdom Metazoa; phylum Mollusca; class Gastropoda; order Trochida; family Trochidae; genus Steromphala; species Steromphala cineraria. Next base: position 50,753,625 of record OU744725.1, read on the forward strand.
TCCAGAGTTGAAGTTATGTTCATTTTATGAATCCCTGATTATGGTAATCTTCATCTACATCTTCAGTCTTCAATCGCATTCATTCATCTCTTAAGTTCCAATTTCTACAAAATATCACCCTTACACATGTTCATTGGGAAAACTTGCCATTGAATCTTGTTATGAAGACATGAATATCACAAACAAGTTATGAAATATCACATGCTTTAGAGAAACCATATGATGGACTTACTCATATAGTAAACAATATTCATGTGATGTGTTTCAGATACTCTGATGGAGCTCCAAGGTTTCTAGATCTACTGTCTGTCCTCTGTGACTCAGATCATCTCCCTCCAGTAAGTGAACTTCCACATCTACACATCCATATTCACATCTTCACATCCACATTCACATCTACACATCCACATTTACATTCACATCCACATTCTGCATCCAAAACCCAAAGGTTGGTTCTACCTAGATATTATCATGTTTACACAAACTCCCTTAGTACATCCACATCTACACCCTCTTCTTCACATCCACATCCACATTCACACATCCTCTTCTAAATATCCAAATTTACACATCCAAATTTACACACCCACTTCTACACATCCAAATTTACACACCCACATTTACACACCCACTTCTACACATCCAAATTTACACACCCACTTCTACACATCCAAATTTACACATCCAAATTTACACACCCACTTCTACACATCCAAATTTACACACCCACTTCTACACATCCAAATTTACACATCCAAATTAACACACTAACTTCTAAACATCTGTTCTACACGCAGTTTGGTTGCAATGCTACACCGAATTTCAGCGCAGTACCACCCATGGTACGCTAGTTCCAGCCGGTGCTTGCAGGTTTCACCACAATACATAGCCACAATAGTGTTGCGGGCTTTCTTCCTGCAATAATACTAACAGCCGCGATATAAGTGAAATACTCTTGAAAGCGGCGATAAACCCCATATCACCTCATCTCACCTAAACATCCAAATTTACACACCCACTTTTACACATACACATTTACACAATTATTAAAGGGGCAGCACTACTAAATATTTTGATGTTGCCAATATAAGCTGAGATATGAGTTGTATTTCTACCTAAAATATGCTCTGGTTTGTGTGCCTTAAGCATCCTTTTTGCAAGCTGATGTAAGATATTTCAAATTGCATTCCTCACAATCCAACAACATAATCATCTTATATATTTCAACAATTTGTCAGGTTTCAAGGTGAAAATACTCATTATTCATACGGAGAAGACAGTGCATATTTATGGAATGCTTTGAAATGTTTGTATCATGTTGTAAGTATTTCATCAAAATGTGGTGATATTACAGTGGTCTTCTATAGAACTTGGTGTAAGCTTGCATAAACCTCCACATTACTCTGTTGCTATGGATATGAACTAACATTGGTTTGTGAATAGAAAATTATATTGTGAGTTTTGAAATTATTTTATCATGTGTAATGTTAATGTTGGAAGAAATAATGATTTTGGCTGTGATGAGGTTAAACCTGCATGGTAGTAGAAAACCATTTGTTGCAATGTGCTGAATGTATATGCAAAATTGAAATTATAGCTTAGAGAATAGTGTAAAATAGAGACTATTCTTAAGCTCAGTTTCAGTGGTTAGATTCAACCCCAAGACTTTTTTATGTCCAGACCTAGTCTGTCAGCCAGACCCTATATAAAATCAAAGTCTAGGCAAGTCTATAATAAGGCTTGAGAGCTCAATTTTAGGCTGAAAATGAAGAAATCTCAGTCTCCTTTTCATTATATTTATTCTTTTTTTCTTTCAAATTTTAGCTTTATTGAAACAAATTCATTTCAGAGTCTAATTAGACTAGTCCAGACTTAATACTTGATATCCAGACACCTCCTTTATGAACTTTATGATGCTTTTATAAAAAAATAAGATTAAATTCGTTTTTTGTTAGAAAATACTCTCTTATTGCCCTTGTGCCAAAATATAATTTGATTGTTTATTCTAGAAAACAAGGTAACAGAATTCTATGTGAAAAGACATCAACTGTTGTTGTTGTGTTGAAGTTTAATATCAGCTTTCGTTGACATGTAGAACATCAACTTTCTTGCCCACACTTTATATAGTGATGTTGTCATCCACTTTGAAACCAGAGTGTTTCAAATGACCAGGGCTATTGGATAATCTCACCCTAATCTGTTAGATGGACCAGATTAGGGGAGTTTTTCTTGTTGAATAAACAACCAGATCTGTGTGTTTGTTTTATCCTAGCATACTAGCAGTGAATTACAAGACTTGTAGAGAATAGAGAGCTTTAATACTAACCACACTCTTAAAGTCGACAAAATCTGCTCAAACAGTCACAAGTCAACTTTGAGCTATGTTTTTGTTTCAGAGGAAAAGTTAATCTTTCTAAAACCAGCTTTCCCAAATACATTTGTCACTCTTAAAAAACTGTAGAAATATCAAGACAAGGCGTTTTATGGATGATCAACTTCTTTATTGTTGACAGTAGCGAGGATTCAGTATAGATCCTTATAGGTTTATGTTGTTTAAAATAACTGGACTCAAGGTGGTTGTCTTCAAATTATTGAGAGGGTGTAAATTCTGTATTTCATTGAATGGATTTGTCAAAATCTTTCAGAAATATAGAAACACAATAAGCATTAGAAGCAATTCAGAGATAATATCTCATTTTGTGAGTAATCAGCTCATTTTGTAATTATTGATATAATGATATATTGTTGTTACTGTTATCAAATTGATCATCAGATTGTGATATAAGCTTTCAACTGTGTCTCATTTGTGGTTTCAAAGTAAATGTCCCTCTACCATTTTTGTTATGATAAGAGCTACCAACTAGATCTTAACAGGATCCACATAACAAAACATCTTGTAGAACTTTGCAATCTTAAATTGGGGTAAAGTAATATATTAGGTATTTGCAATTTTGATCCCTTTTAGCTAGACTTGAGCAGTTAAAAAGCCCTGTTTTTGCGACAAGCTCAATATAAAATTAACCAGCAATTGACTAGGGGGCAATATTTTCAAAATCAAGAGTTGTTTCATATTAAACTTAATGCTTGGGCCTTTATAGTATTGATTACAGTACCACTGTATAACTAACAAGGTCTCCAGCGCTACATGCCCCCTGCTTAGCTCTATAAGCACAAATTGTACTTACAAATTGGCATTGGAATGTCAATTACTTGCACATTTGATACCAATAAAGATATGAAGAAATTTGACCTTATGTTATTTCTTCTAATGAATAAATGTCACTCACTCTTTGTAGGTGCTTCTGTTTCAAGTAAGGTTATTGTAATTATGGAAAGGAAGTTGAAAAATAGTTATTCACGTTTTTATATTTTGTTCATAGCTACATGAATGTTGGACACCTAGATGTTCAACAAAAACTTGCAAGGTTAGCTTTAGATATACCACAACCACAACTTTTTCATTCTGACACATAATACTTATGGAATAGTCTGTCATCCAGACCCTAAAGCAAAAAAATGAATTGATGACCAACCTAGTCTAGAAAAGTATAGCAAGTCTAGATCGCTCAGCTTTTCTGAAGTTAAAGCTTCTTCTAGGCTCCATTTTTTTATTATACATGAATTGTCTAAAATGTTGTCAATATTGAAAAAAAATACTTCTGAGACTTAATTAATGTTTGTCTACTTATGGAATGGCATTATGTTCTTTTGATATATTCTTTCAAGAGTTCCTAAACCATTACTTTATTAGCAGTCACAGCTCAATACCATGATTCCTTTAAATATTTATGTTAGTTTTTCCAAATTTACAGAAAACTGACATCACATCTGCAATCGAGATACCAGATATACGTGTGATCTACACAGAAACCGCCGAGTGTTTGCTACTGGCTGGTCAACATGAAGACTGTATCACTGTCTGTGAGGAGGCACTGGAGGCCGTCTGCCTCAATCTGGACGCGTCTGCTTCCTCCAGTGCAACAGACGACATGAGTCTGTTGCTTGATCCAGAAGACATTGAAGATCTGTCACAAACATTAAATGCATCTAACAGGAAGAGGCAAAGAGTTCACTCATCTGACCTTGACCTTGATGATGAAGCAGACAACTGGCAGGAACTTGAACACTACATGACCTTGACCACGTATAAAGCAGACGCACACATTTGCCTTGATGACAAGGAGACAGCAGTGATATCATTGCATAGGTGATGACAAAGAAATAGTCTACCTTGTTGATTATTTACTATAAAAGTTTGAATTAAAGTGTAAATTGATTTTTAAAGACAACCTAAGTTTAATTGATAGAACCAAAGGATTGTCTGATGGTTGTGTCTGAACCAAGGCAATATTCATTAACCAGTAATTCTTTATTTGCTTTGCCGATTTCCTTCAAATAAGTCAACAATATAACACTCAGCCGCTAATGTCCAATAATTGTCTTCTAGTTAAAGAGGACCTGAGAAGTTTGCCCAGCACGTTGTGTTAGCCAAGTGTTAAGTGGATTCAGCAAGTCACACATTGATCTTATCCCTGTATTAAATTTCATTTAAACAAGCAAGTCTTTCCATGTAATCTCTTTTGTAACCAGAAAACTCAGATTGTCTTTTTTAGCAATCAAGCTTTAGCTAATCCTTTTAAGACTTTTCCAAATCTGTCTGTACAGATGCCACGATAAGCCTACATATTGTCCCTTGTTCCCTGTCATTAAGTCTGGTGGGCAGTAGCATCACAAACAGGGCCATACGGAGGTTCAAGGGACAAATCTGTGTGGCTGTACATTCAGGAATTAACGCCTCTCTCTAAATCAACATGCTTTCATCTTGCAGGGCTGTCGAGGTACTCCAGGAATGTATTGGTCGCTGGTCTCCTGTACCCAGAGTCAACGCAACGCAAAGCTCCGAACCGGCCCCAAAAAGACGCAAAATGGGGGAGGAAGAGGCTTTAATTAGTACAGGTACAAGCGATAGCCTTGTTTATATATCTACAGGGAGGTGTGCCTCTATCCTTCAACAAGTTTGCTTTGGTTGCCAGGTGATGATGGCGGCAGAGTGATGTCGGGTGATGATGTTGTGGTTAAACATCTTTTGGACATTTTGTCGACGATTTGAGTGATATGTGTTTTGGTTTGTTGGTCAAACATGCTGTAACGCTTAAGGTGTAAAGTGGAATTAAATTGAAAAAAAACTGTTTGGTTTTTGGATGACATTAAGCCTTTGCTTTCTAGGTGTTTGCGGTATTTTTAAGAGAAATACGGATACAGACAAATTTTATTTTTGACACTCATTGACCAAGGATGTTTTTTTTCAACAGAGGGTTATCCTTAATGGTAAAGTTGCTGACATCTGTGAGAAATAGCTTTATCAGTTTATTAATATCATCCCACATCTATATGTTATTACATCAGTGGGCGTCTTGATGGACATATTTTCTTGAGTCATTCCTCCCATTTAGGTACATCACTTCATTCAGTTACAGAAATATGCGGTATTATCATCTGCACTTGCAGATTTGCCCCTTTATGTTTGAATGAATGAGAAATATTATAGTAAAAAAGTTATGCACTTTCAGTTTAAGGGAATGATCTCTATGCATGACTTTGTGAATGAAATTTACCATATGACGTATGGCTAAAGATATACAAATCTTCAACATAAATCTATTCATTTTTGGCTCATCTGGCCTGTAAGGCCCGATATGGCATAGTGTCCAGTGTCAGTCCGTCCATCCGTCCGTAAACTTTGTGGAATTTCGACTTCTTCTCTAGAACCATAAGGCCGAGAAAGCTGAACTTGGTGCACAGATTCCTTGACTAGTGAGGATTATAAATTGTAGCTTTGGTGGCCCTACGGCCCCTAATAAGGGCCACAGAGCCACACCTTTAAAACTTATTTCCATCTTCTTCTCCATAAGCATTAGGCCTAGAAAGCTGGAATACTACGTACAGACTCCTTGACTAGAGAGGAATATTGAATTGTAGCTTTGGTGGCCCTGTGGCCCCTAATAAGGGCCACAGGGGCCAAGCCCTTAAAACCTATTTTCATCTTCTTCTCCAGAAGCATAAGGCCTAGAAAGCTTAAACATAGTGTACAGACTACAGAAGATTAACAATTGTAGATTTTGTGACCCTGCGGCCCCTACTAAGGGGGAAACCATATTGGCCACACCCTAAAACAAAATCAAAGCTTGCACAAATGTAAAGCCTGATGAGCTACAGAGCCTATGGCTCTATTTTTTATTTGCTTAACCTGACTCTCGGACTCCAAAATGGAGAAAATAGAATAATTATCAAATGAAACATTTTTATAGGAGAAAAGTTACAATGTACTTCTTTAGGAAATGTTTCAGTATACTGTTTTGGGAAAATGTGAAAATAATTTGAATGGAGAACATTTTTTGCTTGTTGGAGAATGTTACAATATTTAATTCATCATGAGGGATACAACACATTGCTTGGAAGAAACTCCTTGATATATGATACAACATAGCTCAGTAGAAATTGACTTGACTTCAAGAAACTAAAAAGGTATATAAAAAGCTTTTTGAAATGACTCATTTTGCTATTTGGGATTATTACATCATAATGGGGTGTTTTCAGTTTTGGAACATAAACGTCTGTTATCACTGCTTTTTTATCAGGGCTTAACTTTTTAGGAGTGTCAATGCTCCAATCCAATAATGTTGTTACTTGTGTCTATTATTACAACCTGAATTAGTCACATGTCCATAATATCAATGTGCATATATGGCAAGGAGTTGAGAGAACCAGCCACACCTACCTAGTGGAAGAGATCTCTACAGCACACTACAATAACTCTGTGTGGGAGTGGAATATATTCACTATGGTTCAATATATGACAGATTAGACTCTTTGTACTATCCTGGAATATTCTTGTAGACTTTTATTATTCTTCAAACAATGATGGGTTGAGAATGTTAACCCTTTACATGTGGGTCAGAGTATAGAACCAAGGAAGACTTCTATACATATTTGTATATATACATATATATAAAGTGCTATTGATGGCCAATTAAGATTATTTCCTTTATTAAGTTTCCTCTACTGTAAATTGGCCAGTCAGAAGGAAATAGGCACTCAGACTAAACAGTTTAAGTGTCACAGTCTCTCAAGGAGTTTTCTACGTTAAGATAAAAAAAAACGATAGTCGATACATTGAATAGGTTAAAATGACTTTCAATTTTCAAGAAAAAAATGCTATCCTGAGTCCAACTGATACAAAGTTGCAAAATTTTACCTTTCACTCCAACAACTAAAATTGAGTGGGAAAATCATGATATCTTTTGTCCATTTGTGTACCTCTTTTGCTTACCTAGAAACTTTCACTTATACTTGGAAAATCTGCTTTTTTTGCCTATCAAAAAATTACTTTTGTCTGGCCTTAGCGGGTTTTGTGATATTTGTTGATATGGAGACAATATTTCAAAGGTATCATGACTGCTATCCTTTTCAGATAGTCAGGAGACTGACCAGTCCGAGAGCTGGAAGATTCTGTTGGTCAAGGCGTGCCGGACACTGGCCACTCTACTGTCTGACCAGGCCAAGTACCCAGACGCTCTACACTTCTCTCGTCTAGCCCTGCAGATACAACCAGGTACTTGTGAAGATATCACCAGATAGATATCTGCATCATACTAATAAGAGTTTCTGAAAGTGTTACCCCTGCCTGAAGAAAGGGTTCTGGTATAGATATGAGCTCCATCTATGTTTCTGTACATATTTTGTGAACTTTGTACATATATATGTGCTTCTGGCCTTTTAGGAACTTGAAAAATATGGTTTCTGAGAAGAAAGAGCTTATTCTGAACTAATACATGTACTCCAAAAGTATTCATTATACCATGATTTCAAGGAGAGAGCCCATGCATCCCTGCTTGGCAGGAAGTGATAGTATAACGATGGATGAAATGGTTTGATTCTGATTCTAGCTCTTTTTCCTCTTCTCCATTAAAAGACACAAAGATACCGATTACTTTCAGACAACACGGAACTCTGGCTGACCTGTTGCCAGGTGCTGGAAGGTCAAGGTCGGGGCGAGGAGGCAGCTACGACATGGCTCCAGCGTAGAGGATTGACTTCTCTCTCGGACAGACACCTCCTGGCTAGGGAACTCGCTCACCGACAGACTCAACTCAGGTGAAAGAGGTTTTGCTTCAGTGTTTTGGGGTTTCTGGGAAAAATTGTCCCAAACTTGTGTAAGATATCCCCTTAAAACTTTGAGTTGTGGGATATGCTATGGGTGTTATCTGCTTGAATCAGAAATGGTTTCAGTTTGATTGAGGGGTTTCTAAGAGATATTTGCCAACTGTTTTTGTTTACTGTCCTGTAAAATTTGGAGATGTGGGATAATTCTGTCCTTGTGTCTCATCTATTCAGAATAACTCAATGATACCTAATCCCTTCGCTGGACTTTGATCTCTACCCTTGAACTCTCTTCAGTAGGGTCAATATCATTCCCATTTATTATACCCCCGACCAACGGTCCGGGGTATCTAGTAATACCAACGATTCCGTGTGTGTGTCTGTCCGAGGACATTTTTTGTCTGACTTATTACGGGAAAACCATTTATCCGATTAATTTCAAATTTTGCACATGTCTTCTACCCTACTAGGAGGGGTGCAGTGTGAAGTAACAGCAAATTTCGTTAATATTTGATTTTTTTTACAAATTTCCATGTTTTGAACTTACCGGTAGTCATTTTCAAATATCAGATTTGTCCGACCTATTATGTGAAAACTATTCATCCGATTTATTTCAAATTTTGCACATGTCTTCTACCCTACTATGAGGGGTGCAGTGCAAAGTTACAACAAATTTCTTTAATATTTGAAATTTTTACATATTTCCATGTTTTGAACTTACCGTAGTCATTTTCCAATATCAGATTTGTCCGACCTATAACGAGAAAACTTTTCATCTGATTCTTTTCACATTTTGCATGTGTCTTCTTCCCTACTAGGAGGGGTGTGGTGCGAAATTGCAACAAATTTCATTGATATTTAAATTTTTTTTAAATTTCCATATTCTGAACATATAGTTATTTTCCAATATCAGATTTGTCCAACCTATTACGGGAAAAACTTTTCATCTGATTCTTTTTACATTTTGCATGTGTCTTCTTCCCTACTAGGAGCGGTGCAGTGCCAAATCAAAACTAAAATTGATACAGGTTTGTTGTGTGTTTTGTTTTACAAAGTTCCATTTTTTTTATTAGTGATTTTTCTCAATTCCTCTTTGGGGGTCAAAAGCTGTGCAAGAGATGACTACATTGAAAGTTAAAATAATTCAGTTAGTCAGGGATGCACGGTCGGGGGTATTAGTGAGCCACGCTCACTTTTTTGCTTGTTAGAAATAATTAGAACCCACAATAGGGTGCTTAGGCCTGAGTCTTATTCCAGGATCCACAATTTAAGGGTTAAAGACCTCAAGTATTTGGATGTTACCAACAAAAGTATGAACAATTTTAGTTTTCATTTAACATTGGTCAAAATGAAGATCAGATGGTACATTTTTGCAGTGATCATTTACTATGATCCTTTTAAACTTTAAGCATGGCTAGAATTTCAACTGCAGATCCTTATCTTTCACATTCATAGTAATCCAGCATAATTAATACTTTTCACTTAATTCCAATTTAGGTAAATTAAGGTATGTTGGTACTGGTACTGCATTTACAGTCTACCAGTTCCTGCCAAAATGGATAATGAAGACATATTTCTTCTTAGAAGATTTGATTATTTCTACACTTGAGATAAGTTAAACTTTTTTTACATTTGTTATCATGAACATTAGACCAGTTATTAGTTATTTGGACAAAAGTGCAATATAAATTGTTCAAATGACAAATAAAAGTGATTTATTGTTTTGAAATCCAAAACATAATCTCAACATTTTATGACATCCATAACAAAGGTAATTACGTCAATATCACAACAGCTGCCCGTATTCATTTGTACCAATCTCCGGTTACAAGCATTCTTGAAAGAAGCAATTGTTCATTATAAGCTATATGCCGTAATCCCCTGAATCAGTGTTTCTAGTATGTAACATGTATTCTATTCTGTGCTGATACATATATCTATGAAAGGTCTATATACGTCAGTTGCTATTACTTATTGATCTGCGTGTGTGATACAACAAACCAGCCAATCAGAGTCAAGGTACCAGCTGGTGACGGTGTCTATATCACACGTAATAAACAACACCTGTTTCTAACAGCTTCAAGCTCATTAACAACATCCTCAACTAAAATTCTCCTGTGATTGCCCAGACATAAGGATTAATAATTGTTGTAAAAAATTAAAACTTGAAAATAGAAAGATGTTGAATTCTTCTTTGAATCTAACCTAAATGTTTGTAAGAGAAAATCAAATTATTCTAGTTAATCAACAAATGATTACTGGTAGAATAAACCAGTAATAGATTTGAGATTTCAGTTGATGTGTTTGACAGATTATTTAATAGTTTATGGGTTTTTTTATTGAAAAGAAATATTCTATTCAGTTTATTTTAGGTTTGGAGGTAAATTTTATAAAAATTTATACCAATCCAATCCAAATGGGAAATTTATTATATAGGACTCACAATTGAATATCATATAGATCATTATAGTAGCTAGATGTTATAAAGAAAATTATGGTGGTCCTTATATTTAATTGAGTACCGGTATATGTTTAACTTTTAATACTTGAAGTAGTGAAAATGTTAAATATCAGCATTCTTCTCTTCCCCAGGACTCTGTCATCATCCAGTGCAAATGAAGAATCGTTTCCTAAACAAGAATTACAGATGGATGTTCGGAGTCTTCAGTATCTGTTGAAAAACAGAAAAACAAGCATTTCTTGAGGAATATTGAGAATGCATACCGTGAAATTAAGAAGTGAATCAGTCCTAAAACTCTCCTTGATGTTGAGTTGGAAACAGAAGACATACACAAATATAATTTGATTTCTCTGTTTAAGTCAAATTGCCTTACATTCTCACAGTTATCTGAGACAATGAAGGAGAAATGTACTCAGACAGATGTTTATTGTTTGTATGGTCGAGAGAGAACTGTAACTTTAAGATACACAAAGCAGTAAACCATTTTGTTATCTCTTTGGGGGGGGGGGGGGGGTAGGTAAAGGGGGAGGGAAAAACGTAAAACTTGACTTTAAATTTGAAAAAAAAATTCGGTTGTTTTTGCCATCATTACATACATTATATAAGCCTGATGAGCTACAAAACATCGACATCGACAATGTTTGATGTATAAAATCTATGGTCATAAACACACTGCTAGCTATTGGCTGTGATTTTAAGATAATATAATGGCAAAAATTCCCTGCTCAAATGACTTATCTTTTGATAAACCTGGTCAACCAATGCTGTTTTTATGACATGAATATTATCTGCAACAAAGCCTGGTACCCACCCTTATGGCTGGCTGAAATGAGGCCAAGTTTTAATAAACTCTTGTCTGAGGGTACACAAAAAGGCTTGTAACAGAGGCAGGGAATCAACCATTATAACCTTCAGATTCGAAATCGGAACAAATTATTGGTCACCCATTCAAAGATTATCTGTGCCCATTGTTGCTGAACTTTGTTTAGATCAATTAATCTATGCATGGGAATATGTTACCGTTTGTGAGGGGCAGATAATTCCTAGGGAGAGAATACCATCATTTTATTGTCAGAAACAGAATCAATAACAGAAATGTGTAAATCTACAAGAATCATTTTATCCGTAATTGGAATATTTATGTCTGAGGTGTATGATTAAAAAAAATTGATAAGGAGATGTAAATGAAAGAACATGTTAAAGCATTAGCTCTAACAATATCATTTTTCTCGGTTTGTGTACAGGATTGATACATAGATCATGTTTAAGAGGGGAAAAAATAAATTCATATTCATAAGCAAATGAAGGTTTTCTTAAGAAAACATCAGAAATTGTTTTTGAGATGTATTTGAAATGCTTATTGTTATATTTTTATTGTTGAACAGTATTTTTACTTGTGTGAATGAGATATGAAGACCAGATAAGATTTTTAATAAACTATTAAGTTACCGCCTTGTTTTGTTATTGTTGAAAAGTCCAAGTTTGATGATTTGCATGAATCATGTAATCAGTGTCTTATACTTTTGGGGGCAGAATAGCGCATACGGCAACAGATGATGAGGTCCAGGGTTCGAATCCCACCGGGGGCTCGGCAACTTTGTCTGCAGTCAGGTTTTGGTGCAATGTTACACTGAATTTCAGTGCAGTACCACGCCAAGTTTCACCTCAATGCATAGCCACAATAGTGTTGCAGACTTTCTCACTGCAATAATACTAGCAGCTGAGAAATACGTAAAATACTCTTGAAGGCGGCTTGAAACCCCAAAGCACTTCAGCTCATCGATTCTTCTGTTTGCAACTACCTGTAGTCATTTGCTGAGGTTTTTTTTTCAGTTAAAGCTGGTTGGAGAAAGATTTTGCAAGCTCATCTGGCTAGGTGTATACACATTAAAGGGCTTGTCAATATTTCAGGAGATGGTGACGATTTATCAAACCACAAGCGCTGCTTGCCAGTAAGAACTAAAACGTTATTGAACATTGCATGTATGACATAAATCCAGAGGCAGAGATATTATCCCCCACTATGAAAGATGAATTAATCTGAATTTGCTGTGACTTTAAGTTAAGTAACATCTGTTTATCAGTGAGATTAGGAATGCCCTTGGTTAAGTCATAGGTTGCCCATGTGTGTACTTTGTGGATTATGTCATTCTTCACTATTCAAACTGATTTAATCAGCTTGATAAGATAACTTGGGTCACTTGTGTTGACAAACTGAGATCTTTCACTTGTCTTTATCTTCCTACTGGGACCGCAAGATCTGAGATACTGTTTACGAGAGTCTTATTTTACAACATTTTTTCAGTTTTGTGCATTTCACCATAACTTCTTTCAAATTCAGTAAAGAGCTGTGACCATTTGGTTTTAACATATTCATTCAGAAAAAAAAGATGGGATTGGAAAACAAGCAAATATTTGCTTATATGAATGCCTCTCCCAACATTATACAAATATAAAGATTGATTAAATAATATTAGACATTCATAGAACATGATAATTTACAAGACAGTTCAAATATGCATGTTAATTGCTTTCACAAGAAACAATTCAAGGGCATCTTTAGGCTTTCAAACTAAGTTTAGATAAATAAATCTTTGACCATTTATGTGCAGACTGCTATTCTAAAACTGTCCTAAACAAGTTGAAACTCTTAAGTGCTCAGATAAATTGGGGTCAATATCTCCATTGAAATTCATTGCAGGGGAATTCTTGGTTACATAGTTCTAGAATAAGCTTGTTGACTTCAACCATATTTGGCTATGACATTTCTCCAAAGACACAGCGACATTTTAAAATGTCCCTATTACAGCATTTAATATAAACTGACATAAATTTCTTAAGTCTTATAACTTGCTAGCTTAAAGAGACATACCTATTAGGTTTGAAAACCTCTGAGCTTTAATACAGTTGAGATTGACCATTGATTTTGACAACAACGTTATCTGAATAAAGCTTTACTACTACTATAGGGGTACAGTTCATTCCAAGGTCTTCATGTTTGATACTTTTCACCCTATGCCTGAGTATTGAAAATTAGTACAAGTGTAGCCCAAGATAAGTTTCTATATTCACCTAGCTTTTGAAATATCCTCTGGTCTTGGTACAAGAGTTGATTCTTGATCCCGATACCAACCATCTGCCACATCTCAGTAATCCCTCGACCTTATTCTCAGTCAGGCAGGGGGTAATTAATCCCAATTGACACTCAAGTTTGCAAAACATCAATTTCTTATACACTGGGCAAAAAAAGAAACGCATCACAGAAATTATCAGTTTTATTTATACATTCTTTAACATAAAATTACCGAATAACGAATGCCTGTAAATGGACCAAATTTGGCACAGTGTTTAACATGTGAATTCTGAAGACACTGTTGTAATCGACTGCCTCATAGAACGCCGTCGTCCGTGATAGTAGTAGTCAAAGTCAGTACCTAGTGTTACCCCTCGAGCATGGAGCACTGCTCTGCATCTCCGTGGCATAGACTGAATGAGGCAGCGAATCTGATGTTGAGGAATCCTTCGCCACTCATACTACAATGCATACATCATCTGCTGTCGTGTACGTGGTTGCTGCTGACGCCGTCGTAGACGTCGGTCCAACAGATCCAACATATGCTCAATTGGATTGAGATCTGGGCATTTTGATGGCCATGGGAGAACAGTCACATTGGTGTTTGCGCAATAGTCCATATTAAGACGTGCTGCGTGTGGTCTCGCGCTGCCTTGCTGAAATATTTCCCTTTTAACGTCGGTGGCGAATGAGGATTTCATCTCTGTTCTCGTAGGCGATTTCTAATCTTCTCCGCCGAGACTCTGCAAAGTCCAAGAACGTTGTCGGCGGTGTGAGTAGCACTTACAGTTCTATAACGCAGATGGAAGATCCTGGTGTAGTGGTCCTGCGCAGGAGTGGTCACGCTTAGTCGTCCTGATCTTGGTCGGTCTCGGGCGGAGTTGTACAGTCTGTAGCGCTGCCATAGACTTGAAATCGTGCTATGACTCACGTTGAAGTGTCTTGAAACTGAACGATGGCTTTCTCTGCGTTCCAAACGACCAATTGCTCGGTTTCGAATTTCCTCGTTTAGTCGTAGCATTTTGCAGGTCGCATGAAGGAAAAAGCTGAGTTTGAATCGCAATGGGACTGATGTGCTTTTATACCCACTATTACCAGGGTGTAATATCCGAAGTTTTACGTGCAACATGCTTACAGATTTTTTTGCATGCAAATTTCGGCGCTTTTTTTCTCAAGGTGCATAATTTCGGCGACAAAACATCATAAGATGCGTTCGAGCGCATCACATTGTTGTATTGACTAGAACTTATGATAATGAATCAAATTTAATCGATTTAAAACATAAATTGCTAAATTATTGCAATTTGAAAAGTTGATTTTAGTGATGCGTTTCTTTTTTTGCCCAGTTTATTACTACAACCTTCTCTTCAACAATTTTGAAATGATAATTGAATTATCCCATATCTACTTCAAAACAAAAAACCTTTAAAGGGGCAGTATCACGTTTTTTTGGAAGGAAATATAAGGTGATGTCAGGAAAATGAAAATAACTGGTTCCAACTGAAAGACAATGTATACTGAATGAAACAGTAACAAATCAAATATATCATGTAAAGTTCAGCCTTGCTTTTCTTATACAAAATCATTTAAAGATGTTCACTCAAAAATGGCCGCCAATGGACTTTTATGTAAATCTTTATAATTTGTTCTCTGACTATGGATGATGGTTTTGTAATCAGATGTGTAACACTATCTTAGTAATACATTAAGCATTAACGTACAATTATCAGTGAAAATTTTAAAATAAGAAATTTGCAAAAAAAGTGCCTCTGCCCCTTTAACATCTTCGAATAAACATATCTCGATTACTTTATGAAGAAAAAACTCCAAGAACACCTCCAAAAACATTCCATTGACAGAAAAATTACATTGGATACAAATTTAATTCAATTCTATTTTTACCCATGATGAAATTGTCAGTTAACCAAAAAAGGAATGACATATCTTTTCAAGATCTGTCTTATCACGACAGAACACCAAACGGTTATTTTCAACAATTAGCAGACACAAAATATAATGCCCGCATAATGACAGAGTAACGCCAGATTTTATTGCTTTAACAAATACCCAGTGTATATTTCCAAGGGCGTGTAATCTAACACGAGGTAATATAGATCTGTTTACGAGCCCTTATATTAAGGTGTGACTGTTTTATGAGCATCTGATATGTACAATTTGTAGCTAACCGCCTTTCCTAGAAAGTGAAGTCCTCTTGTCGGAAACATTATACAGCTTATGTCGGGCTAACCTTGTGTGCACATTGCTTGTTTGAATAGAAACTATAACTCGTAATATGAGACATCTGTTTTATAGACATATTCAGCGGTTTAAGAACATGTTTAACAGAAAACCTTTTTACAAGTTAACCTTGTAAATTCACTTTTGAATTCAGCAATTTGTGATCAAACATACATAAAGATATTTCTCTTTCTTTATGACAAATTGTGATGGTAAAAATATGTTTTCCCCATGCAAATTTTACGTTTGTTCAAGCCTCTTTCCTAAACGTATCACTGATAAGCGCCCACTACCACAAACTTATATTCTGTTATATAGGTTATATATATTATGTAAATATTCTGTTAAACCTATATCAAATATTCACAGAACATTTCCTCCTGTACATTGAATTGAACCAAAACTAAACAGCCCGGTTTCAACTATTATTGCTTCACGATAACTTTGTAAAATACCATTGTGTTATCTTACTGCATTCTCTATTAGATCTAACATTAATTTCGCCTAAATCCAATTTCGAATAGACTGCCACAATTATAGATTGATATCTCGTACGACCTTTGTTCTTGTCATGTTGCATATGTTTCTATATTGAAGGCTTATAACTGTTACCGTTCGTATTTGAAAGCTCTTACAATTATTATATATATACGTATTGCAATCACATTCATGAATATAACCGCAGGTGTGCATGTTTTAGAGTCATAAAATATTTCAGATCTTACCTATGTGATTACCTACCATAACTCATATCTATCTTCCAACTAGTGCAATGTTTAAACACCTGTAATTACCTGTAATTACACCTCCCGAGGCACGCGGTGACATGTAAGGTGATATCTCAACAGGTACATCTATCACATAAGAAGATTATGTCATTTCAGCTGACCACTTGGTGACCGCAAGCGTGTGTGGCTAGCCGTGGTGGCTTCGGACACTTCGTACTGTAGTTTACGAGATTCAAGATTTCAAAGAATACTAGTAAAATAGCATTGGACATATATTCTTCTTTATTTAGTAAAATTATAATTATCAACCGTTGAAATGACTTTCCTAAGTAATCCTTATGGTTAAAATCATATAATCATAAATGATAAAACAGATTTCTCATCAATAATAACAAAGAGTTCTTATCACTAATAAAAAAGGAGTTTTATATAATGCCACTACCAATTTTAGTTCCTCAAACTAATAGGGTCAGAAGAAGAGCATATTGGCCAGTTGTCAGGCGTCAGGCGTCCATCGGGTGTCGTCTGTAAACTTACATAAGCTTACAAAACTAAAACGTACACCATTTAAACTGAAATTATGTGGACAGGCTTGTTGCATTTAAGGTTTAACATTCGATTCGGATACCATCCCTAAAAAAAGCTTACATAGTAAACTCTTGTCTATCATGATGATTTCTACCCGGAGTTCGAAAAGATGTCTTGATCACTCTTCAACCGATAGAAGATGTCGGTCCCCTCAAATCGTTGCCTTCTCCCTTGAAAGCAATGACTTAAATTATCACATGACAAATTCAGATGTTCTTATGTTGGGAGGAGCCAGGGCAATGATAACAAAGCTGAATGTAGTCAACATGGTATGGTAAAGAATATTCAACATACACAGATTTCTTGTCAGTAACACTGATATAAATGCAGTACTTTCTGACTCTCACGTAGTCACCAGATGTTCTTCCTTCCTTCCTAGTTGCAAGCCCAACGTTTACCTTAAGATACTGTGTTTTGGTCAAAAATGGCTTTGGAACTGACTCGAGTAATGGCAAACAGCAGTGCACATGGAACAGTTGAATGTGTCCCAATCCTTTCTGGAGGTTTCTGAGGTTGGACCTGATGGATTGTTGTTTATGGTAGCATGTTTCAAAATGCCATTGCTGTCATTAAGAGCTTCAATGCATTCATAAGAGGTTGTTCCTTCAGTTGAATTGTCTTAAAAAGTCAGTAAGTGCCGTACAAAGATAAAATAAGTTACACACCTACAACTTGTTTGTTTCGTCTTCCTTTGGACTTAAAGGTCTATGATAATGAAATATAAAATGAAATATAGCTAGACAAATTATTAGAATAAATTGTAAATGTGTGACTGTCCGAACGATTAAAGAGACAACATGGACAAAGCAGCTTAATGCATAAAGAATATGCCTAAAGTTTGCCTGAGAACGCGTTTTCACATGATAAAACCGACCAATGTTTTGGTAAACTGACAATTTCATCATTGGTAAAAATAGAATTAAGGAACAAATTATCTGGTAGGTAATTTTTCTTTTATTAAGTATTGTTTTAGAGATGTTCTTTGGGTTATTTCTACATATATCATTAATTGAGGGTTCGAGCTCTTTAATGGAGGTTATGCAAAAGACGAGTTTCCATGTCGCCTTACTATCAGGTGAATCTGTTTTATCTACCTACCTATATTACCTGTGAGTCATCTGACATGTGTCTAATTTAGCAGCACTTGACACATATAGCAAAGGTAATCACTGATTTAATTAACATGTAGAGCGGTCAACATAATTAGAGTCAAGCAATTGGCCTTTTAGTGACCTGTCATTGATTTATAAGTTCAAAATTACAATGTAAAGATACATGGTTTGAACTGGTTGTAATTATATTTACCAATACTTACATACAAACATTTTAGCAAATATGAATTATAAATTAAATGAAAATCAAATATTTATCTGACCATGTCAACAAATATGAAGTTAATACAGTTTGATGTTAACGGGATTAATTATGATGGTGAGATTCGGAAATTAAGATTAAGATTTTCATGAAACGATAGAAAACAGAAATAACTATTTGACGACGTCATGTTAGAATTCATGGCACTTTCTACAGTCATTTTTAATAAGTTAGATGATATTCAGAATCATAATGAACTAAGAAAACATATTTTGGGAAAGCAAAATATTATAGATAAAATTGAGAATTCCTTAAGTAATAACTATACCCTCGAATTCGTGTCCCAAAAAATACGTTACTCTCTTAAAATAAAAGATGAAATGTGTGATAGTCCATGATCCCGGTTAAGTATGTTGGAGTATATAATTGTGTTCAGGAAGTGCGTCTGTATGACTAAGTGTCCTGTCAGTGAATCAGCCAACATCATGTTGGTAGCCTTTCTAATGGTCTCGAAATCTGTTCCAACCAACCTAATCTCTGGTCGCCAAAATAGCAAACCTAGATCTTATGCAATTCTGTGTGGTTCATCGCGGAAATCACATACATAATAGTATGATAACCTAGTTGTAACGATAATGATATTGAGTATTTATATAGCTTACGCTGAATCCATACACAAGGTGCATGATCAAAGCCCGTGGTCAGGATATAATGTAATGATGTGAATTGTTAGTATCAAATAACATCTTTAAGAAGTGTTTGAATCGTTCAATACGTAAGAGCTATACCCACACTTCCCGAGGTGTATCGCTCAATACACCTCTTGTTTGAATCGTGGGTCTCCGAGCCGTAGCTAGTCTTATGCACAGACCCTTGAGCAAATAATTCACCCCATGGAAGCAAGTCTAGATCTGGACTGCTCTGAAATCTCCATTTGTCTAAGGCTCCTTTTAAAAATTTAATAAAATAAGATTTTTACTAAAAAAAATTCAGAGACTAAATATAAGTCTAAGCCGTAGCATAGAGATTGAGTGATGCACCGAGGGAAGTGTGGATATATCTGACTTATCTGATTTATATTCCAAATTTTACAAGTCCGGTTATTTGCAACAGTTGAAGATGTCTTCAGCTGACTAAGTTTAGATTACCAAAAAGATTAGGTGTATTAGAAAAATAGTAAGGACATAGAAAGTAGAGGTGTATCGGTCAATACACCTACAGTTAGAACAAAGGAAACCAAAGCAACGAGACCGGAAGTGGGGTATAAGAACAATTACAGCACATCAAAGCTGTTGATTAATTATGTGGGAAATGCGAAAACATGAAAAACATTAGCTAAAAGAAAGGTGAATTTCAGTTTTCAGTGATAGTACTAACTACTACTAAGTAGACGTATTTGTTAACAAGCCTGTCTTACAACCCGACCTATGCATACTCTTGGAATTCGGAAGTATAGTATTTTATAGGATTTGGTAATTTTTGCAATTAAAATGTTTGAAGTATATTTCATTTTCGGGCCGGCATGTTTTTAGATTATGATAATCGTGCCAAGATTACACTATCTATTACCAGAGATACAATGTAATTCCGGTGCGAACAGCAGCATTTTTGTCCCTTTCATCGCATTGTGTTGATATGACTTCGTAACAAAAGAATATAATGCTTCTAGAACAACATACATAACAAATACTCACTTTTCTAGTCAAGCACATTTTACCCTGAATGGACGTTCCGCTACCTTTTGATGGACATTTCAGAAGTTGGTCAACTATAACCATAACTTGGAAATTTCTACCACAAAAGTTGAATTGAGATTGCTTGAAGACAGTCTGATACCGTAACCGAAACGTTGCATTCCTGTCTTTAATACAACGGTCTCAACGTATTCTTCAGAATGGTTAAACGACTACTCGTACTGAAATGCTTTCAACTATATTAATTGCTTCATACAACCATTGTTATACATAGAAAATATAAGACATGTGTTCTTCACGAATTGACATGAGACTAGATGTTTTCAATTGGATTAATCAAGCATTTCACTTGTTGAAATCTCATGCAGACACTTCACATATAATCATTTGTTGTTTCAAATTAACCATGCAGTGGGAAGTCGTAAAATAACGTTTTGTGTCCTAACAGCCAGCTGTTACTAGGTTCTTCGTGCTGTTGCATGTACCAAGTGGCATCATCAGTTGTATGATTTAAGGGATATTGACTTACAATGAGGGATAAATAAGAAAGGCGGTATTTATTTAATAAAGGTTATCGAGAACAAAAGATCGCGGATATAGAGTGCCTTATATGTACATTATCATAAGAATTGTGGTTATGGAATGTCCAACAAAATATTCAGGTATACTTCACTTCCTCATGCAGAACGAGGAGTTAACATATAATGTCACGCTACAGTGCGTGTATACTTATCAATATGAACGTTGCATTCAATATGATAGGTATTTTAGTTATAATGTATATCTTTAAATTCCATTTGCTAATCGTTTAACAGACAATTTCTTCCCTGTCTATACGATTATGCCATTATGACAACGGATATATCCATTATTATTCGAAACTTTCTCCGATTTAAGACGTCTTGAGTGTCATACACTGATTGGTTTTCGACTATCATAGTGTTAAGAGGGATTCTAGCTAGTATTTGGATGGTTCTCAACCGTACAACATACAGTTTACGAAAAGCAAGATTTTCTGAATAACAACTTTCGTTGTTGTGATATAACATGTTATTTCGAAGCACACATACGTATACTCGTTCATCTTCTTTGGTGTATCACTGCCAAAATGTCCTTGAAGATTGGATACAATAACAATATCTAATTCTAGTTCAATAGACGCGAGGATAAATCATGCATTTATTCCAGTTCCCGTAGCTAACGATATAAACATTACCACTGGTTTTAATGAAAGTATATCATCTAAGAGCAATTAGGATTCCAACTGATTCCTGCCATGAATAGAAAAGAGAGTATAACGTTTAAAAAGGTTCCATCTTTAACGAACGTCTTGCAATGAAATCCAACCTTCGCTTTTGCTCGTAGAGTCCATGTACACGAACTTTCACATTTTCTTTCTATCATTCGCTTTTGCTAGTAGATGCATGTATACGAACTTTCACATTTTCTTTCTGTAAATATTTTGCGCAAGAACTCATCTGGTTTTGTTTAACACATCTACAGTTTGGTGATACCTTTGATGCTCTAGATTTTGCTAACATCAGTTTGATCGAGATGTATGCGGGCTAAATGATAAGGGGAGAAGCTGATGTTATTGAGAATGAGTATGCTGTGCTTTGATCCATCTATAACATTATGTAAAATGAGAAGACTATAAATATTATTATCATATAGATTTAGATATTCAAAGTCAATGGTGAGATTTGTATGCCTGTATACCTATATGTGTGTCATATTTTGAAGCAGGTTATAAACATGCTTTTGAACTTCTGTGTCAAATTATTAATGATACTTTGTATTTGACACATTGATTAGCTTTATTTCACAAGAAAATGCCCTCTCCTGACCGTGGAAGGAACACTATCAAGAATGACACTTTTTAAAGTACATTGTGTGTTCTTGAAGGTTGATTTTTCTCTTAATTATTATATAACCAATGGTTCGATTCACGTTGATATTTTGCTGAGCCTGTGAATGTCATATTCAGTTGACCCAATTTACACATTGAATCGTTTGATCCAATATGTGATGAATGGTCCGGACAGACTCTTATACCTGGCAGAGTAATCCACGCCCATAGCCTTCACGTATGTCTATATCACGTGCAGGTAGATCCAAATTTACCTAGTAAGCATAAATGTCTGACCTGGTATGTTAATCAGGTCACGTATACTTACATTGTAACGGTGGGTTGTTTACTGTTGTATATTTCACTCTACGTACTTACCTGGGCGGTATATCACTGAACACCTGAAAGTGCTTACCTGCAAATTCACCTGAGGTCTGAGGGGGTATGACTCCCTCGTTGTAAGTGTCAATTTAACATGACATCATTACACATTGTCTAGATTTAAGTTTTCTTTGGAAACCTTGGTGAATACATAACCATCAAAATAAACTTTCATTCAAACGTTGAACTTGAAGTAAAATATGATTATAACATAATGGCTTATATTCAGCAAAACTTCTCTATTTATGTAAAGGGGCTCCTTATTAGCTCCGTACTTCAACAGCTTATAGTACATATATAATGAGGAGTCAAACGGGACTTTAATCGCTATTCATTAAGTTTTGTTTGATCCAGTAGGTTTACTAATCTATCTATCTGAAGTTAATAAAACAAATTATAAACGCTTATTATCTAAGCGTTTGTTTAGTGAACTTACTAAATCGATTTTAATCAGTAAGCTTACAACATAGCTATTAAAGTCTTCGTTTGGTACCTCATATCACGACAGTGCAATTTTGAGATTTTAACATATATGAAACATGTAATTTGAATGTAGAATGTTTAAATAATATGTCTCCGATTGGTACAATTCTTGCGAAGATGTTTGTGAATGGCATGTGAATGAACTTAGGAACCCTTAGGAAAAGTCATGGTGTGTTTGCTTTTTAACATGGATATTCTGACTACATTCTGATCCCCTTTACATCCCGAAGGTTGATACATTTCTAAATTCATCCAAGTTTTGCGCAGGTAGCCTCTGTACTGATATTGTTTTATTCAAACCTTTGATAGTCGTTTTCCAATTCCACAACTTCTAATCAACTGGGCCAAACAATTCTAGTACATCGTTCCATATGCATGGTAATCTCTGTAGAACTGATATCAACGTGGGGTTATCAAGGCACTCATCTATCCCATTCGTTACACTACCCACATGCCGACCTGAGATAACCCTCTCTACCAGATAAGATAATCCTTGTTTTTTAGTCTCCAATTCTAAATTCAATTTCAATAAACCTTAAAACGAACCATAAAATTTATCTGAAAGCACATATTGCCATTGAGAATATCAGAGGCTGCTCTTATGCTATGAATCTATAAATTTATTGTTTACAGTTGAAATGAACTATATATAAGAAACTTAGTGTCAGGCTACACGTCTTTAGATCAACAAGCTAGGGTAACTTTTCAAGCACGAGATTATGGTAAATCTAAGTTACAGAGAGGAGGAGTTTGATATTGTAGAAGATGAGAAGTGTCGCTACTTAGATGCTCCAAATATTATATTTCGATCGAAATAAACAAGACTAATTTTATACCTCAATCACTTTGTTTTTATGGGAAAAAATTAATATGACATGTTTAAAAAATATGATATTCGGACATTTAAAAGGAAACCCGTACAGCATTTAAAACATATAGTGAACGTAATGATGTCACTATGAACACTGCAACCTTTTATCCAAACATGAAATGGAACAAACTTAACATTTATAGGTTACTGATTGAATTTAAAGTGAAGGCCCTAATCTCTGACAAATCATCATTTATGGCATCGTTTTTTGCATCATGTACGTAAACTAGAATGCTAAATATATATATCTATGTATCTATATCTATATATGATCTATAATAATACGTTACCTTATACTCCAAATTAGATTTTAGAACATTTAAAGCTTAAGATGGTTGGTGTGCAACAAACGAACCATTAATGAAATTAAGTCTAGTCATACTGTAGACCATAAGGGTGTCATAATTTTCATATGCTTAGATAGCGTGTACGGCGAATATGAAACAGTGTCAAAAAAGCTACCATATTTTAGTAATATGAGCGATGTAAGTCATGAAACATCGTTAATCACGAGATCTGCGTTGAGAAGGTACAACCCTTGACAAGGTCATGTCCTGTCATACACTGAATATAGTCAGCTAGGAATATACAGCTCGGCACGTCGCTATTGTACAGTGCACGCATTGTCCACGGAGATGAAAAGACGATGTTAGCATAATAAGTCTCATGCATTCATAACTTAAGTCATTCTGTTACCTATATTTGGCGTTGATATCATGCGCTATATTACAAAGTTTATATTGCAAGGTTGACTGAATGACACTTAAGCATGCTTTATTCAACATATTAGAAAGAGCCGTTTTATGCACGTCTATGATATTATCTGAAGGAAGACGTGATAAAACTGATATTTTACGCCATAACAACGGTAACTCTAGCTTACCATAGTTTTGACTAAAGCTCATATGTTGATAGAATAACATAATACAGTTGTCAAACTATCAACATATAAAGTTTAAAAACATACTGCCACATTGACATATTTACGATGTACATCATTTTTGCTGAATTTCATGACTATTGAAGGCTTTACTCCCAGAATCGTTTGCAACCATAAATAGAGCCAGTGAGTCACTTCTATTAGAAATTTAGATTTAGAAAAATGATTTACAACAAGAAGTGTCTTTAATGTTGACTTATCACATTCAAGGAAAGTTTCACAGTGATACCACAATTACACTGTTTAACACTGAGCGTTTTACATGGTCTTTACTATCAACACAGCGCTTTTTAAAACATTTGTACAAGTTAAGGACGTTACGTGTTTGTCGCAACTGCTTTAACAGTATCCGAGGAACAAGTGTTGAAGAACTGTGATTGCACATGTGTGTAAATCTCAAGCGGTTTCCTTTGCACTTGGCTGTTATAACGCTGCATTTCCCGCACGCTTTCCAAACAATACATAGCGGGAACCTGTTAAGAATTTAATCTGTATAATTTGGAGCAGTTCGGACAGAAAAAATACTTATAGACACAGTAGCATGTTTGGGTATATTATATATGTTCAACATTCCCATTTTAATGAAATAGGGTGCATAATCCTATCATCTTTCAGTCACCAAAACGAGACCTTAACCTCATTCAATATTCAGCCAGATTTGTGGGCAGTGTACCAAACAAATGTCGAGTATAGGGAATGAATTTGGAAATGTTTATCGATCATGTTCGTTTTAAAACTTCATTTATCGACAAAGAATTTTGAAGGGGTAAAACAGACATCATTGGTACATTTTCTTTAAATTTGGCATAAACTCTTCAGACTTCTTAGAAAATACTCTAACAGGAAACAGTTCTTTTTACAAAATCTATGTATCACTGCACTTAGTGGAGTCCATTCTCTCCCCACAGAGGCAGATCAGCTCAAGAAATGTTGATACAGCCTCTGTTATATTACGCAGAGTTTGTGAGACAGAATGGGAGACGCTTGATTGGAGGCAATCAAAGTTAGTTGTGCAATCAGCGACGCTGTTCTTAAATCATCTTAATGATGGCAAAGGCATTGTGATATGAAGCGTTGTCATTTGATAACGAAATTCAAATGGATTGTGGTGCAACATTTTTTCCGCCAGGGGAAACTGCCGGAACCCAAGGATTTCAGCGTAATATAACAGAGGCTGTATCAACATTTCATGACCTTATCTGCCTCTTTTGGGAGAGAATGGTTGGAGTCATGTATTTCCAGAGAGCGTGACGGCGACCTACGCTTGCATACCAGATGAGACGCCAGAGTGTCTCATGAAGTGCCGACGGACGTGTCTCATGCATACAGCGACTTCCTGGCCCGCCGTAAAGAGACATACTTTATCTACGTTGAACAAGCTTCTGTAGTATGGAACACCAACTTTATTCTTAGACTAGTTAAACACTCAGACTGTAGTTACTACTATATTTGCATTTACAAACCCTCTTGAAAAGTAGAGATAGTTCTGAAGTGAACTGCATCTGAAAAAGCCAATTCTCCGAGACTCCTTTGTTATAGTTACTGAAAATGATTGATTTTGAGAATTGTTATTTTTTATAATTTAAGTCTACCATAGGATCAATGAGACGTTTACTTTGATACACATATAAAACACTTCAATAACATTTCTGAACTGAATATGAATATTTGTTAAACCACGTTGATTTGTGCTTCATACCTATCGATTCTTTGCTAAAAATATTTGATCGTGTTACGTTGCAAAAGTTAAATTGTTTAACAATGCGATGATTGTTAAACGTTGTAACAAATATGTTGCTCTAAGTTTACAGCGTTGTCTTATATAGCATTATGTTGCAATTTGTTGTCAAACGTTGCAATATGTTACTTGATGTTGAGATATGTTGAGATTTGTTTTACAATGCTTTATACTCATATGTCGCCATGCGTTGCGTTACATTTCGAAATGAAATGTGTAATAACCATCGTTTGATAACGCTTATATATATGATATAAAATCTAAATGTTGCTTCGTTTTACACAAAGTATGCTGACTACATCGTTCTCAGCTTCATGCTTCATTGAAATAAAACTTATTCACCTTGTCAATATCATTACTACCCTTGACATAAATTCATACAAGTTACAGCTAGTTACTTCCGTTCTCAACGTGAGTTCACAGTGTACACATTGTCAATACATTTACCAAACCCGCTAGTTTCATAGTAAACGTTAAGGTCATGATGTGACATGGTATTAAACAAAGCTCTGAATGACCTTTATAGAGATGCAATATTCCCTCCGGCGACGGCGAAAGTGACGTAATAACATAGGAATGAAATCGCTTGTGTTCAGCGCATTGACATTTGTAGGTAAAATTCTGTCAGCGGTGTATATCAATACACACTTATGTAAGAGGGCCAATTTCTGTCAGAGGTATATATCAATACAGTCTTATTTAAGGGAGTCGATTGTTGTGCAGACATATCATGTCGGTGACACAGTCAACACCCTGATGGTGTAATATGCTAGGCTGAACCGGTTGAGTAACTGGATGGGTGTTAGCTGATATGTATATCATACAATGCCTCACTGTTGAGCTAGTTGAACTCTACACACTCAAGTTAATGTTTTGTCTCATAGGCCACCTGCCCGGATGCTGTTTGTTATTGATTTGTGATTGTTAATCCAAAATTATTTTACTTTCTTGCATGTACAGGTTGTGACACTGTAATGAAAACTTGTTCTTTATCTTCTTTTTATTCATCTACTTTTTCTTCTTCTTCTGTCATTAACTTTACAACTATTGAAAAGCAAGTCTAGTTCTGAACTAAACTAAACAATATCCACAGCTTCTTTCTTACATGTATTTAAACAACTTTTTTGAGCATCCTTTTTCAGAAACTGAACATAAGTTTACGCTAATGGTGAAAGTTTGTTATCCAGACCCAAGAGAAAAATATAAAGCATCCTTCCTAAGTCTAGAAAATGTTGGAATTTCCAGTCGTCTCAGCTCCATGGAAACTTGATACTCTTCAAGACTCCTTCTTTGTATTTCATATATGATATTAGAAACAAAAAGTGGACTTAAATACTTTGTCAGGGAGTTTATGTTAGCCTATTTTGGACATATTGACACATTTCGAAGGTAGTGACCTTTTCTCACCATTGTAGTTGTATTTTCATCTTAGGAGCTGATGGCAATATAGTTAGATGGGATGACAGATTGAGAAAACTTCACTTTCTCTTTCTAATCCTTTATAAATATCTAAATTAAAACTTCAGTTTAAATTCTATATTTCTCCGGTCATATAATTATTTGATCAGTATCACTGTGTACTTATAATATAAAGAAGATTTTGGTTCCTTC
The DNA here is from genome assembly GCA_916613615.1 of Steromphala cineraria. NCBI lineage: Eukaryota > Metazoa > Mollusca > Gastropoda > Trochida > Trochidae > Steromphala > Steromphala cineraria. Next base: position 50,781,754 of record OU744725.1, read on the forward strand.
TCAACACTGTATCTAATCATCTATGGCTTCAGGCTATGTCAAGACTAAGGGGTCGAATTCATTACATTAATTTCATAAAGAACTACCTCAACATGGAATTCACTTGAAATACCCATGCAAAAAACTCCACCGCTAATAGCAGAAATATTGCTCAAGGGCATAAAACATTAACTCACTCACTCAAAATGTTCGTTTACATTCTTCTTAGTCGTCAAATGATGCACAAACAACTCGATTTTCCGTTTCAAAAACGACATCTGTGTCTTTTGGCCATATTGATAATCCGAATCTCAGCTCACTTGACATGACGTCATCCAATTGTTGTAGAAGTATTTAAAAACACGTAACTATTTCGAACCTTTCCGGATTCATGACGAATCAAAGTTCCGGAATCTTACTTAATCCCCTTTCTCCCAACATGTCTTGATTTCAAATCCGTCACACACTAAGTCTTGCCTTCATAAGGGGACACGCATGTCGCTGCAAAGAGATAGTGCACTATATACGCTGTTGTGTGATTGACAAAGCAGTGCGCAGAGCTTTTAGCTTCTTCACGAAAAAGGGATTATATTTGATAAAAAAAATCATGAAAATATAAGCTAGCGTGCCGCGGTTGCCTTCATTGATGAACGTGCCATTCTAGAAGTATTAGGGTTAAGGCGGGAAATAGTATTAGGTGAAGCTTACCTTAGTTCATGTGTCCTACAACTATTGACTTCGATTTTTCAAAACATAAATACTTGAAAACCAGATACCTCCTCATCTAAGGATCGAACTTTTGTTGTATCAATTTAAATAAATTGGACAGGGCGTTTTGGTCAAATTTTGATACATCGCAACTCGTTAGGCTAAGTAAAGACCGGATAAGTAAAAAACTTGGAGAAGTTATGACACTTTTCAAGTCCCGTCATTTTTTTGTACAAAAATTATGATCGATAAGTTTAAATGTTGGATAAATAATGGCTTTTTGATTGTCCCATGGAGTTATACTTAACGAGGTGTGAATGTACTTCGTATTACACATTTCATTACCGTATTACAGTTACCTTACATATCTTTTGTCTTAACCAATCCAATCTCTGCATGACCTTATTCCTGGAAGTCTGTAAGTCAACCTGACCTATTCCCTACCAACCTATATATAATCAGAGACCATATATAGAATATATTTTATATATGGTCTCTGATATAATGTGACCTGCTCGAAATTTCCAATATTTTAGTGCTTATTTTCACTAACAAACACAATGCTAATGTTCCTTTATCGTTTTCTCTGAAGCTTCATAGTCATATAAATAGACTTACTTATGAGAACTAAGGACTCGTTAAAACACTACCCATTGATTCTGCAGACGTCTATCAAAGACGTCTTTGCTCCTCGTAGATAAAGAAGACTGCATTTGCTCATATCGTCCCTTGGCAGTCGAGTCCCTGGATGAAATACAACGGCGACGCGTGTCTGGAGTCGTCTATCTCCCGGCAGTGGAACCTATCCTCGCTGACCTAGTTCCTAGAAGTCTGCAGGTCACTCTGACCTCGGGTCACGAATAAACGGCTTCTTGAGGTAACATCTTCTCTGGTAAATATACTATGCAATGTTTTTTTCGATCTGCAGTTTAGCCGCAGTGCATGACATTTTCTCATGATTTATATGGAATAACAATGTTAATGCCTGTGTTATAATTCCTGCATATAATGTATATTAAAGATACGATAGCATATTTACAAATAATTCATAATTAAAGTTATCAGTTACGACAGCATTCTGTCGTAGTAATGCATTCCACGATCATACTCCATTTCACAATGTTTTTACTTTTTGAAGGATACACTTTATTCTTTGTCAAATTGTTAAATCTTGAAAAACTTAAATGCTAACCTCACAAACATATTTGAAATTTCTGTGTGAAATTATCATGTAAAAATCATATATAATTGTAAACAGGAAAGACCTCCTGAATTTCGTTTCCACAAAAAATACCCCGCTCGAATGGTCCCTTTAATTCATCATTGCAGTTCCGGGTATTCGACAATCCTTTCATACTGAAAACTATATAAAGCCAGTCCGTCTCGCCCAACTAACTCCGCTTGAGAAGACTGTTAGGCCTTCGTTGGTAGTTTAATATAGATGCTATGTTTATCCTCAGGCTTGCTGAATAGAAATATATATCCAAATTGAGCTTAAATGAGTAGACTTCCTTGAAAGCCGAGATGGTTATTCATATTCAGCAGCAATGTAGACCTACCACAAATTCCTAAAGAATTAGCTTATCTTACTGCACGCATAACAACTTTTATATTAAAAGGCCTGCACAACATGCACTGGTGTCATACAAAGGTTTGTATCGTAGAGTGCCTTGACTATACATACACTTGATACAGAAATTGTTTTTACGGGAGAAAATGATGCAATATTTCTTGTTGTTCTCTTTCTGACGTAATAAATGGATTCAGATTGTTTTAACTTAGACAGCTAGACTAATAAAGTGTTATTCAATCACAGTATTTTAGGGAATTCCTTGATGGGACTCCTTTATACACATATAGATATATATATATTTCATTCATTTTTCATAAACCTTATCTGAGATTGTGTTTTATAAGCATGTTTAGTTGTTTACAACAGGAAAGTTGTGTCAATATTTTGAAGTTTGAGGAAAGTATATTAAGGACAATATTCAAAACAACATGTTTTTATATTTTAAAAACTATGTTTTATCATATATATAGTTTTCTATGGTAATGCCACTATTTTCATGATATAGGTCTATCTTACAATAAAGGTTCTCTCATCCCTCTATAAGTATTGTTCGAGACTTCTTTTTACCCTATGTGTTATATATATATATATATAATATATATATATATATAAGTGAAATAGTCATTATCCTCTTTTCGGTATATATATATAAGTCAAAGGTCTTCGTAGCATATGTTCAGACATTTAGATAGATTCGGTCTTGTGACCATGGGAATACAAATTAATTATTCAAACAAAATTCTATAAAATGAATGGCTAAGTTTTTATTAATAACATTAAACAATTATGCAATAAATTGAATCTGTGTGTGCTTACTGCTTAACATTTCTGATAAGTTAATAATTTCCCTATCGTAATGTCTCTTTAACCCCCTTACCGCCATCGTACTCGAACTCAAACATTGTATAGTTTTATGTTAACACCGCAGTGAGTTTAAGTTAGCACTGTTTATTACCTATTGTGTTACTTGTGAATTCAAAGCACGCTGTGGGCGTTTCTAAAAGAATAATTTATGAAATAAAGTTTTTGGAAATTATGACGTTTGAACAAGATATGTTTAGCCATTATATGAGTTATCAGGAATGACTCACAAATTGGACCCAAATCAGTCATGGAATGTTCGTTATCTTGTAAACAGCTCACACATCTATAAAATGTGCCAGCATTTCGATTGATACATATAAAACATTGCCGCGAGATGTATTTGTGTAACCTTACTACATATTACTATGGCTTGAGGTAATATATTTATATAGCTTCTGGCGATTAATTTGATTGATCAGATGGTTGTGTAAATTAGATCACTGTATGACAAAGCCTACTTAAAAACTTACACTGTGGTTATCTATAAATGGGAACGGACCCGAAACCAATCAGTTTTGCTATCGGAGTACATTGGCGAAATAATCCACATTCTGTAACACTTTTGATAATATAAGCGAGCGGCGGAACTTATGATCTCATACCGTAGCCTACCCTGTGTCATGTGACCTCCCTTGTCGACGCATGCGTTGTAGCAGTGTTATTTTGGGCGAGGCCGGCGCTACAACGACTTGTGGCGAAAATCTGAGACTTTTGGAAACATTTCTTACCACAATTTGCTAAAATGGACCGCGATAAACCGATGTTTGAGTGTCCGAACAACCACGATCATGAAGCTACCGTCAAACAAGAATTCAAACTGTTTATCAAGGTAGGTTTCGTCCTTGGTCAAGACGGTAGTTCATATTCAAGTGTTCATGGCGGAGCTTATTGCGCCTCCGTGTGGCTAAACATCATGTCACCAACATAGAACTGAGGTGGCGCACAACACCCTTTCGGATTGACACTAAATAACGACATCAAAGGTTTTTTGCTATAACAGCATGTGTGGTTTTAGAGGAGAAATATTTCATCGATTTATTTGTATTTGCGTCAAATCTGGCTGCGACATTATCGGGCGGTAAGAACAGTGAAAACGTGATTCGCTAACTCGGCCGTGTGATACCGCGTTATTCACTTTCTAGAATATACGGGATGTTATTCACTTTGTAGGAAATATTGGTTGTTATTCCTTGTGTCATGCGTTTTTCCTAATTCTAGGAAAAACGTTTGTATAATTACTTTTATTTGTGTATAATCTTTAATAGCGAATAATTCTGTTAAAAATGTACAAACATCCCTACTTTGTTTTAAGTGTTGAAATGTAATAACAATTTCTAGCCATAAATAATAAATACAGTATAAATGTAAAAATCAAATGAGATATGGGTGGAAGCATAATTTGTTTTTGTAAGGTTGACATACATTTTTAATGTGTTTCTTAAACTCTTAATTTATTGCTCATTTATTTACATTGAAAGTCCTGTAGGCATTTTGTAATTAATTCTCACAATCTAAATGATTGTCAGATATTTCTGTGTTTGATGAAAATAGTAAGAATGTGAGAATGTTGAACCATTTTCAGCAAGAATGTTTAACCATTTTCAGCAAGTTTGTGCGATTTATTGTAGGACTGTACATAAACATAGGCTGCGTCACTATATCTTGTCAGTTTGCACAGGTTTTTATGCAACTTCGAAAGGGACAGTCCTATCTAGGTATTTTTTGTGGAAATGAAATTCAGGAGGTCTTTTCTGTTTTTATATTCATTTGATAATACATGATTATTTAACACTTTATTTCAAGTATGTTATTGAGGTTAACATTTGAGTTGTTCAAGATTTTCAAATTTGACATAGAATAGAGTTTATCTATACCTCAAAAACCATCCTGACATGGAGCAAAACATGAGCTAGGAACGTGGAACACATAACTATGGCAACAATGTCATAACTGATAATTTTTATTATGAATTATTTCCAAAATAGTCTCATTTTCTATCAACCAATTTGTTATGTGTTAACGTGTTAATTATTTAGTAAAATACAACAGATTTGTTCACTCTAAACATTTGAAATACATGCTAATTTAAAGACAAGCCGATAGATAGGTGACTTTAAGAATGATTAGCATCACAATTGTTACGATATTATGAATCACAAGGTAGTATATGAACAACCAGTCTACACAAGCTTCAAGAATAGTAATGCGTTTTTTGCTGACACTTGAATATTCTACCTCTGAGTACCTCATGCTAAGTTTGCTAAGCTTGAACTTAAAGTAGGTCAAACATAAGTTTTTTTGGGAAACTCTTTTGCCTGATACATGTAATAGGAAACATATTTGAAATATTCAATTCACAAGTTCTGTGGCATATCCAGGAATTTAACAGAAGGGAGGGGATACTGGAGTCAAATTTTCCTCCTACATGGAAATTTATATTAATTTTCTCAAGCGGTTAGGGTTCAAAACCCCACTTAACCACTCTCCATGGAACAACCGCTACAATTAATGAATCATCTGTGAATCTTTTTATTATTTTTAATGATAATAATAATAACACTTATTGTTACAAAATTATGATATGTCAATTAGCAATAACTTTAAACATAGGCTTTTCTGAAATCAGTAAAATGTCATTCAAATCATATTATTTTCAATTTCAAGTCTTTAACTCTTGCACTTCATTGCAGGCTTCATCAATAGACAAGGAGACAAGAGGATCGTGTCCAGTATGTCAACATTGGTTCATGGTAGCATATCTCATCGCTCAAAAACAAAGTGGCGTGAACTTTTCAGTCTACACAGTACAGGAGGGTAGTCCACCCCAGGAGTTCGTAGCCTGGAGCAAAAAGTTTCCTGTGGTGCTGCCAGTCAATTGTACTGACAAGAAGGGGGCCCTCATTGGCTGTGAACTCAAGGATACCTTTGATGAGCTCGAGAAATTCTTTGAGGCAATCAACATCGAGTGCAGAGAACTGAAAAGACACAATATTGAAAACAGCGAAGCCATTACCAAGATAGAAACTTTCTATTCTGTAAGTACCACTTTTGCCAGTCCCTAGGTCTCTAACCTTTAATATGAAAGTCAGCATAATGGGATATGATTTTGAGTCATCCATTTGTCAAATATGCATGTGTTACCCAATGTGAAGACAAGTAAATTTTCTCATTCAATCCAATATGAATTCATTGAAACCATTAATTTTTTGTTGGGGTATATAATAATCACCCAGATTTAGGTCATGTTACTTTTTGGCATTTTTCCTCTGATCAGCAATGTTATGATCTTAGATATGGATTGAAATGGAGTTTATTTATTTGAGTTCCCTTTTTGCATTGTTTGGAAAGAACTGCAAGTTTGCAATGGCCAATATGTTGTCGAGGCAGGTTGTGATGCATAGTTTTGAGGAATTTTATTTCATCAAGAGTTGTCAGCATCATTTAACCAACTGTAGGTTTAAGGAAGGTATTTATTCAAAGTACAGTATCGTTAAGCCCTGAATCTTTAATGAATAGGACATCCTCCAGTTAGTGCAAGTATCACTTCATTAAAACGATCAGCAAAAAACAAGCATTTCAAATGCTTCTGAGACTACCAAATGACTTCCATGTCCCGAGTTTGTTCCAATTAGCCATGTAACAGATAAGTTGCTGCTGGTGGCTATATCATGCTATTAGCCCATGAGCTACCTGCTGTTATCGGTGTCCGGCAAGCTATCCCTATCTAGTGGCCTATCCCAACAACACAGGCACTGGGCTAATCTACAGCACTTATTCACATGTCTGCATCTACTAGTATTGAGCAATGTAGGGCTATTATTTGAAGTTGTTAACCAATTGTTTACGTATGCAGTACATTTTGATCCAGTCAGCGAGAAACTAGGGGTTTTCTTTATAGTTCCAATTTTGGACAGGTTACTTTTCAAGCTTATTTCATATACTGACATATGAATGACTATATCCTAATATGACACCAAAGCAAATACTCATTCTCAATACTAGATACTTGTTAAATGTTAGAGGGATTAAATTCACACTAGTTCTTTGTCAATAATACAACGATATGCACAATCTAGCTGTGGATTATTGTCCCATGGAAAAGTTTTCAATCGGGCTAAATCCAACGTTGCTGTGATGAGGTAACCCTAATTTGCGACTAGTTCTTAGCAGGAAAACTATTTCAGCAAACATTGTCAACATAAATTTGTATCATTACTCCTGATTTACCTTTCATTAAATCAAAATAAACATGCATCTTAAATCTTTAGGAGTAAACCAAAACGAACCTCAAAATTTTATGGTTCGTGACCTGAAACATCACTTTTTGTTTTGACTTAAAATGTTTTTGATGTGAAGGGATCAATAGATAAACTATGCTATTCTTATTAAGAGCTGTTAACTGAACAGTATTTGTAGACAAGACAATAGTGCAAATTGTATTTTTAGAGGAATTTCAACTGAAACTGAAATTTACTTGACATGGATTTGTAGACATAACATGTTAACAAATTTGTTCTTTGAGCTTCAGTCAATGTTATTATTGCATCATGTAATCACCCCTTCTTGCATGGCTCAATGTCATCTTGTCCTAGATCAGTGAGAGTTTGCATCTCCGACTTTCTCGCTAGCTGAATTATATTGATAACTATTCAAAGTGCAGTAGAAGAAAGAAGGTCACAAAGCATGTGTTCTCGTGATACTGAGATTCACTGAAGCAGAAAGTGGTTGTGGGCCTGTCGGTTTGGGTGACCTAGTTCGAGGCAGACGGTTAGCCCAGTCTCTGCTCTGCATAGATTTTCTATTTCCTTCAGCTTGCATAATTGTCCAAATATTTGAATGATGGCAGGTTGAGTTGTGATTGTGTGCATGATGTGGAGTAGGCAGCTGATGAAGTTGTCTGGTCGTGGGCTGTGATGTAGGTGTCACAAGTCTCCCGCTGTCTGGGCTGGCTGGGAGTGGGAGTAAAGCGTATATTTGCAGTGTTGTTCTTAGGTGGTCAAGTAAGGGGGTCATTTTAGCCTTTTCTGAGCAGATGGGACCCCTTGCAATGGTAAAAATCATATATTTATTCAAAAGTTAAGGGACACCTTTCACACCAAGCAAAAAGGGTTGGCAAGTTTTAGACACAAAAGCAAACCATTTCTTTATGAAAAAGTCATTTAATCCTCTGTTTTTCAACTTAAATATGAACAGAAGGGCTATTTCTTGATTACTTAATTCGATATTCACAAACTGAAACAAGTTGAACGATATTCATCAAAATTTGTATCACGATTCACTGTAACTGTTTTGTGTATCGTATCATGAACTGTACCACGACGATGCATCGGTGTATCGTGACATTCCTAGTAAAATTTGTTTTCATACTGTAAAGACCATGAAAAAGAATGCATTTTAATGTCAGAGCTTCAGAGTTTATCTAAATATGCCATCACCGTTGTAAAATATGATGCATGACCACCTGGTATATAAAACCTGGCGATAAGAGGCATTTGGCTAGATAGATATCAGGGTATTTGAAGGAGCTAACAGATGTAGCAGAATGAGATGTAAAGGGAAAATCTTATTATTTGACATGTATGGAGCTGAACCTAGGATGTTGCCGTCTTTTCAAATTCTGTAGGTCATGTCTTCAAGTGGTTAAATTTCTGGGGAGAAACCATATCATGTTATTCTACTGGAATTGGATTGTGTATATTGAACTAAGGTGACCTGTGTCCCGAACATACTCTCTTTTAATACTGAAATCTTGTGTAGGTATCCTCAGAAACAACTTACCATTGTTTTTATGGTGAGAATGATTTCAGTTTGTATGCCCGCAGGAAATGGCTGAAATATTGCCCCAGCGGCACTAAACAATAACTCGCTATATCGCACAGTTTGCATACATGTATTTAGAGGTCTTCAACTAAAGATATAGACTTCATTGGCAGGAAGAGGAAAGAAAAAGGAAAGATTGAACATGAGTTGTTATGTTTCAGACACTGAACCATTTCCTGACAGGGAATGGAAACAACAAGATGCTGAAGGCATTGAAGACTCTTGATGATGACTTGTCTAATGAGTACAAGTTCTTCATCGATAACGAACTTGCCTATGTTGACTGTTTCCTCCTTCCAAGACTTCAGCATGTCAAAGTTGCCTTAAAGGTCAGTATATTAGATAAAACTCTTTAACTGTCAAATGACACTTAAGGGAAAGTAGGACATTTTTTTGAAACCGTTCTATTACCCAATTTATATTTGTATTACATATATTAACTTCATAAGGTAAAACAATCTCACTTCTCAACTTGATAATGCATGGTGAAATTACAGAGTTACTATTTTAAACTTTTATTCCTCGGAACTAGGCCAATTTAATCAGACTGATGCTTAACCTTTGCACTTACTAATTGTTTTCTATATGGAAAGATACTGTAGTGGTAAAATGTCCTCAATACAATCTCTATAAGGTAAAAGGTTATAATTTAAAACTCTACAAATGTATGCCTGCCAGGGATTGGGAGAGGCAGGGGCCATGGTCAATTTTGCACATATGATGAAAAATAATAAACCATTAACATTAAGTTCACTATTGATATAAAATCAATTTGTCATTTAGATTTGTAACATTCAAAATAACTGAAAATTGTCCATTATCAAAGACTCTTTTCCAAATCCCTGGTGGCCTCATTCTATTCAGCTTTTGAGTTTTAAATGATGGTGTAGATCTAAGTTCTTGTAATGAAATTGCTTGTCTTTCTGCAGAGGTATGCTGGTATGGATATCCCTCTGGAGTACAAGAACGTGTGGCGCTATCTGCGGGAAGCTTACAAGGAGGCGGCCTTCACGGCAACCATGCCTAGCGACCAGGACATTGTCATGCACTACGCCAAGAAAGTCCCACCATCCCGTCAGTTGCCAAAGGTAACAACAGAGAAGTTCACATACGACACGAGCATCCCAGAAAGTATCTTGAATGAAAGCAACGGGGAGCAGCAGAAGGATTCTGATCCCATGGAGCAGCAGTCTGAGCCAGACTTTGAACAGCCACAGGCCGAGCAGCATGCAGAGGACAATGGAGTGAATAGTGAAGAGCTAAGTGTAGACCAGGAATATACTGCGGACTAGAGAGCAGCGCCGACAGTTGGAAGGAAGGAAGGACGGACAGTGCGTGACCGATCAGGGAGAGGCTTGTTCCATCCACAGCTGGAATACTGAAACCAGTCTTGAACTTTCTCCGAGTGGGAGAGAGCCTGCTGTGGGCAGTGGATGAACTAAGTTTGACATATCTATCCAGATGGACTATAGTGGCAAAGTCATAATGGCTGGACGCAGACACTTTCACGTCTGCTGCCAGTGCTGATTGAGACAGACTCAAAAATCTATGTAACTCATTTTCTGAATCAAGCTTTGTAAAATGTTGATTAACCTTTGAATGCACTTGTGGACCAAATTACTCATCTACATCCCCGGGGAACAAGTTATGTTGGTTTGTTGAAATGAATATCATCACTTGATCATTGCCATATTTTACGTGTTTCTACATGTATCAGTTACTATCGCACTAAGCCAGTTTGAGAATTTATCAGTTTTCAAGGCAGATTTTGCTTCTCACATTTAAGCAGTGATTTGAAATAATTAACTTTAGGTCTTTCTTCTTTGCTTGTTTCTAGATGACATGGTGTACTTCTGCTCTATGCTTTACCATGTCATTCTAGTCTAGCACTCAATCCACAGGTTGAATCAAAATGGCCAATAAATTTGTAACAGTGTTTGAATTAACTTCTTTATGATTAAAACATTGATCCTAAAAGCATCATTGAACAAATGTCACTTAATCAAATTGATCTTTTTTCTTTTTTTTCTTAAAGCATCTATTTTATTGAGAGCAATTTCTAACATATCCATTTGCCCAGACTTTAGAAGCCCTCTACGAAAACTGCCTTTACTGTTTTGGTTCTTTATAATCATTAAACAAAAATGATCATACCACGTTGTTACCGGTAGATCCCTACAGAATTGCCTTGCCCTTTGTGGCACAGTTTGTTTTCATGTTGCTATGGTTACAAGTTTACTTTTAACCAAGACCAAATAAGAAGTATTTTGTATGTATCTATTGCCTATAATCTGGTTGTAAGCAAAAGTGTTACGTCACCAATAAAAACTTTTTCTAAGGACAAATCTATGCCGTAGTCGGAAACCTCAAATGTTGAAATTGTAACTCCTACATAAAGCATTGATCTTATTGGGGCCAATGTACAGACTACTGTTTAGATGAGTTCATTTATGATGGATGTTGACTTGTCATAATCAGACCTATTACTTTACACTTGCCTTAATTTGTGCAAAGTAAACAAGGATACATGTCTACATTTGTTAAGCTATGACACCTGTGTACACCAATCACTATACACCAGATTATAAACTCCTCTCTCTCCCCATGCTTACTATGTTACTCTTGGACCAAATGAACACTCCCTCAATGAAATCTAGTTTAGTCTTCCTTGGTTACCAAATTAATCTTGAAAGACATTTAGCTTTGCAGGGACCAAAAATTTGTTAGATTTAAAGTAAATCAATGTTTCATGAATGAAACCTTTTCATGAATTGCCAGGTTGATTTTTGAATACCCTGTGCTAAAATCTACTTTGATACTATGTTTATGATCTCTTCTTGTGTTACATGTTGATGGAGGCTGGTTCTGATAGACTGAGGAACCGGTTTGTTTGTCACAGGGATAAGGATAGTGTATTGCCTGTTAGTTTTGTATTGATATATTGAGCTTCAATGTATGCATTTATTGTTTCGTACATAATAGCCCTAAAACAAGAGGTCATGTAATCAAATGTCAGATTCCCTTAACTCTGGCCTTGTGACTGTCCACAAACAGCTTGTAACATTCAAACGTTATATAAGAATAAAATAATCTAATCATTTATTGTGACTCTTGTTTTTCATGTGAGTAACGAAGGGGGCATGTTTGATAAAGAGAGTATTATCTTCATGTTGAACTGCCAATAGTTCCAATACAGTCGGTTTTAAACCCCGACATTCTAGCAATAGTGGAGTGGAGTGAGAAAGTTACTTATTTTACGAAAGTTCTCATTCTTCTAAGTCAGTGTAACACAATATCTTCATCCCCATTGGTTAAGGACTAAGAAGTTTGTAAAAATAATTATTTGGGGATAGAAGAAACAAAATGTTTATACAGTAAGGAACAATGTAACAGTTATCTAGGCCTGTTGAGTCTTCATGAGAAGAATAGGGATTTTAAAGTCACAGTCCAAAAATCTACAATTTAAAATCCCAACTGGTCATGGTATTTGTACACCAACTTTCAAGAGTCAGCAGTTTTTAAAAAGCACAGATGGATGGACAGACACAGATGCTGGCAGCAATGAAAAGCCTTTCATACAAAACCTTTAAACTATCCAAAATCAGACAACAAATGATCATAGGTCGCAGTATGAGCGTTTAATTGAGTTTTAACCAATGGCAAGAATATTGGAGCGACAGTGAATACATTTTACCATGAGACACGATGCAACTGATAAGAATAACAAACAAAGCATGTTCACATAAACAAAGTTTTATTCTTGTAATACTGTTTTAATAACAAATAAAACCGGTAAAGAAATAAATAAAATACGGTAGATGTTTATAGTACAATCTATGAGAAATTGTCATTACATTAAGGGGAGGTAATAAAAACAGATTTTATGCAACTTCATTTGAAATTTAACAGCACAAAATAATATAACAATTTATCAGGCTAAAAGATTAAAATTCATGCTTAAAGGAACATGAGATATCACAGAATAAATTGGATGGAATTAATGATTGACTTCCAATGTATTTCTTGGCCAGATAAGTAGCAAACATATTTTCTCATGAAGCAGAAATCTTGTTGAAATGGGTTCAGTATTTCCAGGCGACAGCCATGTGTACAAAGAATATCCATATTCCAAAACAACAACTCCCCCCTCCCCCCCCCTACTTCATAATTTTCCAAAACAACAAGTATGACAGTCTCCTCAAAAGTCTCTTAATTCATGCTGGAAACAAGGGTCTTTCTGGTTCTTTCTCTGAAGATATGAAGAAATAAGATTTGACCCTTTATATCTTTTGAGTAGTATATTTGTCAACTGTCAATACTTTGACATAATCAGGAAAAAACTCATCCCACAAACGTTTATTACAAAGCCTTCTATGTATAAAATGAATACTATTTTCCAAACAAAGAACGTTTCTTATCTAATCAGACTGTCTATATTTTGTCACCACGTACTTTGTAAATTAAGGTAAACACATTAGTATTATTATATTACCCGTGTATATGATATCATATCTGTTAGTATATTGTTCACATTTATTACTATGCAAACTCCTGTAAACCTCATCATGCTACTTTGTAGCCTTGAGTGAATAAAGTTCTAAAAGTTCTACACTGTACTGACATTGATTGGAGCGACTTCATAGCTGATACAGGTGTTCTGGTCATATGGAAACAAGTGACAATTATGGAATTATGGAATGTTAACGAATATTTGAAATGCAGTCATGTTCGACTTCAAATAGCCTTTACAAAAACCTTTGATTTTTTTTGGACAGAAAAATTGATGTCTTTGTAAAATAAATAACATTTGTATAAACCAGCTTAAATGTACAGTTTTGTACACATTTTAAATGATTTTTGATAATGCATACTTCATCACATGAGCTCTTTGTTGTAGAATTTCCCTTTGGTTCTGTAGAATTCGTATAGAATTCATATTGAGAAATATTTCAGCAGTTTAACCACAGGTCCACTCACACAACATGAAATATATCCATTCATTCCCAGTCACATGTTTTTGGATCACTTTCCTTTCTCCTTGAAATATTCACCTGAAATGAAAGGACAAACAAATATAATTATATAACATGTTTGGACAAGTGTTTGAAATAATATTTGATAAAGGAAGTATTTTTTTACTTATACAAAGTCTAAGACAAGCATTGAATGAGACCAATCATTAGTTAAACCAGTCAAAAGGAAGTTCTTTTGCGTCTTTTTTCTTGGTATAAACTAAAACATTTGAATTAAGTTGGTTTAGTTGTTGTTGGTTAGTGATTAACTTATCAGGCCTTTGCATTGAGTCATATTGTTGTTGGGGGCGAACATAAAGTCAGAAACACAGATATAACAGTTAAACAATATCACATTTAATTGTTTCTGGTCCCAAGTGTTAGTTACCTAGTTTCTCTATAGCCTCTACACAGACACTAGCGTACATGTTCTCTGTGTATGTAGCCACCAGCAGTAGAGAGACCGTCTTCACTAGGATCAGACCCTTCTTGTTCTACAACACAAGCAAACAGTTATCAGTTCATACATATTGATAAGAAATTATTGATGGATTGTGATATATTGCTGAAGGAAAAATCTAGTTTGCATTTAAGCCTCTAAATTATTACCAAGTTGTGTATCCTGTCATCTGCCCACTCAGAAGGTTTATCAGCTAAGGCTGCTTTGATTTCTAGAAATTCAACACAAATTTTAGGGTGTCATACATAGCCACGTTAAATCATTTAGTTATCATTAGACTTGATTTTTCAGCAGGATAACAGCTCAAACATAACTTAACAAGGGAAAGCTTATTCTTAAAGTTAAATTATTGGACCCTTATAAACAGAAATATGAAAAAGAATATTTTCCAAAAAGTTAAACATACACATTTAGCGTAAATGGAGTTTTTGTCCGCCCGAACACACTTGTACTGTTTGTCGTCGAAATAGATTCCCTCTTCACGTGTCTGGGGAGGGTTCTTGAAGGCGTCTAACAACATCTGAACTTGGTCGGGATACAGCTGGAATAAGGGAGATAACTCCTCATAATAATCAGGTTACTGACATCTTATCAATGTGTGTGCAAAAGACTACATCCACTAACCAAAGTGAGGTAAATTATATGGACATGTTATAAATATATATAACACAGAAATTTCATTAACTAATTCAATTGAATATACTATCCACTATACTCCATCTAGCACCTGAGATTATTTATCAATATTTTGGGTGTAAAAATCTATAGATTTTAGAAATAACATTAAGGACCGGTAGGTTCACTGAATTTCCATTGCTGAAATATTTAAACATATGTTGACACAAAGTTTGAACACATAATGGGAATATAGCAATAGGCCACAAGGCGAAAATTTCTTCATCCTTAAATCTTTCTGTTCAATAGATAAGATTCAAAGGTATTCTCAGGGTAGGTGTTCATGTGGTGCTAAAAATTTCATATGATTTATAATTTTAGCATGAAAAGATACTAGATTACAGTTCATGAATAAAGTTGAAAACCTACACAACCTCATAACTCCACTAAGGCACTAACCATTTGTAAAGGCTAAGGTACGAAGATATCCGCCCTAACAAGTGATTTTAGGAGACATCATTTGATGTCTACTTCTAATATGATCTTATGAGGTCTTTCTATATCAAATTGTAAGGACTACTCAGAGGCAATAGTACGGTGCTTAACAAAGGTTGGCATCACCTTAGGTTTATGAATATACAATCAAATTTTTAGTATCAGTTGCTATTCTTTAAAACTCACATTGAATCCAACAGAGCTAGCCCGCACAGAACAGTCCTTGCGACGGACGATGGCACACTGTTGTACATGGTCGGTGGAGATGAGGGCATCGTGGAGTAGATTTTGTAGCTGGTTCATCTTCACCGCATCCTGAGAGAATATATCAAAATAAAAGTTTAAATTGAACATAAATTCTATTTTTTAATTAGTACTTTGATATAAATTATCTGTTAATTGAAATTTTAATTTGAATTCAAAAAAATTTGACTTTGAATTCAAATTTTTTTTAATTTAAACATTATTCAAATTAAGCAAAATCTTAATTAAAACTAAATCTAAATTAAACAAAATTTAAAACTATATCAAAATTTGAATCTAACAAGATTTTAATTATATCAAGATTTAAAACAAAAATTTGATGAAATTAACTCAAAATTAAGATTTGACATATTCAAAAAAGAGAATAAAATTAAAAACATGAATCAAGGATTAAATCTATGTTGAAGGTATTTGTAGTAGATTGATAAATGCTAAAATAATAGCAAGTACCATCTCGACAATAATTTCAATATTGGAGGATTCCAACCTCTGTATTGTCAATCAACACATTCTCTGCAAACCTTTTTTCTATCACTTTAAAACACACAAAGCAGATAGGTTCACAGAACCATGCACCAAATCTGAAGACTACCTACAAGAACATCAATGATGGGCTGCGGTTTCCGCTCTTCATCTGAATCCGACATTGTGATGGACAAGGAAAAACACTCAACACCATAAATTCTGCCACCCTTGAAGTAAAGGTACTCGTCCTAATACTGTAAGTCAACCTTAGTTCACAATACCTACCACAAAGGGGGAAATTTGGGGGTTGGGAGGCAAAGAACAATACACCTGTGATAAACGACCCCACCTGCCAGGTAACACACAGGTGATACTCATATCAACAACTCTACAACCTGTCCTTTCCCCTCTCATACATCATGATTCATAACTTTTGTCTTTGATCAAAACATGATCTTAAACTTCTAAAATATCAATTGTCAGGTAAGATTTTGTTTTTACTTTTAAACTAAAGATTTTTTTCTGCCCAGGTGTTACTTGAAAGAGGCAGCTACAGGTATGATAATGTCAGTCACCTGTCCAGGTAGGAGAATAAACTACACCTGTGTGTGTCACTGGCCAAGAGTTAACGACTTTCTGATGCACCTGGCCAGGAACTACTGATATACAATGTTTGATAAGTCAGAGAGGTGAGAGTTCATTACTCAACTAGATTTCAATCATGTAAAGTATTTCTTACAAATGGTTGAAATTTTGAAATTAATATTTTCAGTCAGGTACAAATGCTTTCCTGCTGATATAGGTAATGAATGAGCAAGTTTAACTCAAATGAAGCAGAGGAATAAATTTGGATCATCATATACCAAAATTTAAGAATGTGTCAGATACTGTATTCAAGTTGTCCCTGACCATGTTTTGAACTCGCATGATGCTCTCTTAATTCAAATTTGAATAATAACCTAAGCAGTTTGGATCCATAATGACAACAGTTTCATTTCATTGTATCTTTTGATTTTTAAATGTCCAGGGTGCATAAAATTTAACTCATGGTATATCTAATTTTACTAAATTTGTTTTAGTGATTCTGAAATATCCAAAAGGTAGTGTCTTATGTAATATTCCCAACTTATCATGTCATGCTGTCTGTGACCTAGGAAACAATGATAACCATTGTTTTTACTTTTACGGTAGTTGTGTTTTTGTAAATGACCAAAATTAATGGTTTGTCAGTTTTCCTTTTCAACTTAAGAGGAATAAATGAGGTACTCATTTCTGTGTTATTTGGATTAGAGTATCTGTGCTTTGGCCGATTTTGGCTGTTGGACTTCAATGCCCATAGAAACATTACATATGCAGCAAGTATTGACATTTTAAATTATTTTTTTATAATTTTGTAAAAACTTACCATTCCCAAAGCGTTGAACTAAGCATGAAAAAAATATGTTTTGAGTAAGCATACACTCAAATAAGTATGCCGACTTTTCTAACAAACAGGTTCTGCCAATCATTCATCCTGTGCAGCATTAGAGAAATAAATTCTGTCAAATGTTGCATCACATTTTTCATGTATCCTAGTCTATGTTAATTGCTTTTTATATGCATTTTTTGAATAATATGTAATCAGTTGTCATCACATTTCTGGAGAATTGTAATTATACAAAACAAATTTCCCTTTTGGGACAATAAAGATTGTCTTATCTTATCTTAAACATAAACAATTTTCAATTGATGTCCTTTCATAGCATATAGAATTGAAATGTTTAAACCATAAAGCTTGCATAACATTTACAAGTGAAAAATTTATAACCATTTAACTTACAAGTCTTAAACAGGTCATAAAGCTTGCATAACAATAAGAAGTGAAAATTTTCATAACTATAGAGCTTTCAATTGATTTCTGTGAACACAAAAGTACAAAATCCAGGTATTGATTTTTATGTCAATAAGCACATATTTATATCAGATCAGTAAGCGAAGGCTAATCACATGATTTGACGTATTAGTTCTTGATAAGCTTGGTCAAGAGTATCTATTGATTAAGGTAAATATTGTTGATATGCATAATGTCAATATTACTTCAGTAGCTGACGCAATGCACTATTAATGTTATGTTAAACCAATATCAATAGTCATACAATCAACAAGGCTCGAAGCTATTCCATTCATTGATTGACTGTATATATCTTTTCCAAAAGCTCAACATTTGTTGACTTTTAACTTACAGAGAGTTATTATAAGTCTATTTAGAAACTCTGCACTGAATGAAAGCTGTATTTAAAAAATATCCAATAAATGTGCCACTCGTGAAATATCAACTTTACCCATGACCCTCGATGAAATAAACCTGGTATTTGGAAAACAACATTAAGTATCCTCTATATATTTGTAAAGATAAAGTGTTCAACAACTTTTCAGAACATCAATTTTTTCTTAACTTACTAGAATAAACATTTATTACGTCGTTGAGACAAGGCAACTTTCAAACATTCATAGTTATTGCTGTGGTCCAATCAAAATTATTCTACAGCTTTAAATACTTATCTCATCCAAATCTTACACTAGTTTAACATTGCTGTATGAATGACTCTTTGCAAAATCTTGGACGTGCACACTATAAAGTAAGATAACTAAATTGTCAAAAACTGAGAGTCTAATCGGCAAATTTATTTGCCAATCACAAATACATTTAAGAAAGATAACTAGTAAAAGAAAGATAAAAAAGTTTAATCGATGAAAAACTTTTTAGAGCGCGGGTACTCAATGAAGAATTATCTGGATCAATCGTAAATCCATGAGACACAAAAAAATGAGATAAGATAACTCACCGGTGGTCCATTAACTTGATAAATGGGGTTTGTTTGAAACTCCAAATCAGCCATCTTGGATTAATACAAATCAAACTTCTAAGGAATAAAATCCTTTACTTCAAGGTACCAAATTTTCAATTTCAAAATTCATAAAGTGTTTCCGAAAGCCTTTTTATAGCTGTTTTTAGACTTCACTGCTTATCTGTCTGTATTCAAACTCTGAGGCATCTGAAGTCAAAATCAATCTTCAAGATCTCAAAACTCTGTTTCTTGGTACAGCAAGAAATCTTTGGACAGTGAATGCATCAAATGTGATAACATTCATAAAACTCCTTTGTGCTTGAATCAAATACAAGCATGAAACCTTGAAACATGAAGAAGACTTTCTCAGATACAGTTTTTCTGAGATCCAAATGTGCTGTGATTTGCTCCTGTTTGCAAATCTATTTAATTGAACCCCTTAATTAAGATATGAAGTCACAACACAACTTTCTGGTCTCTTCAATGTCACAATGATTCAGCCCAGCAAACAAACAGTAATATACCACAGAATCCAAAATGAAATGAAAACAGCTGTCAAATATACAACAGCTTGTGTGACTTTCCAATTTCCATGTCACCAGTAGTCCAGCTTGTCAAGAAACTCTTGTGTAAAGAAGGACCAGCCCTGCTCTCCAACCAGAAATCAGAGCAGACGTCAAAACAAGCCCTTCTGCTCCTTCTCTGAGTGGGTCTCCACTTGAGTGTGTCACTCTGTCCCGACAAGATAATGTGGTTAAAGATCCTTGTTTAAAGTCATAGACAACAAGCAGTCCACATTTACAGCCCAGATATCCATATACAAACTTGCACAGCAAAGTCTTTAACTCAATATAATCCGCCACCAGCCTGAATTAATTCCTTGAAACATTTATCAAAGCTAAGCCTAATATTCTAAATGCTAGGTGTTCAGCTGGCCAGTTGCTATCCATATGGATTATGAAAACATGGGATATATGAGCTTTATCCCTTGAATATATGCAAGGGCCCAGGATTTAGTCTGCTTCATTGGTCTTGTACAATGAAACGGTTAGCAGTGAATCGCTTCATTACATGGGGCCAAATTAACACACTGGGTTAGGATTTTCTCCAAATGGTTCAACAAAGATTATTTGATGATCGACAAATCATCCAGCTGAGCAGTCCTTGGTGTCATATCAGACTAACCCCACATAAAGGTAGGTACGCTTCAAACATGTTTTCATGGTCATAAAACTCATGTTATTGCACTTCTTATGAGCTTGTACTTGACTGAACTATGACATAAACACTGGCAGAATAATTATCCTTCTAAAGGTTGAAACCAAAATATTTCTTGATTTTAAAGGTTCTTGACTACAGTTTTTCAATCTTTGAGAGGAAATGCTTCTCAGGATACCAATTAAAATATTTTCATTTACAAAAAAACAAAGGTTGTATTTTATTGTTGGATAAGTTCAAAAACATTACATAGGTGAATATGTGTCCTGAAAAATAAATGGATTTTTACACGTTATATGATATGTTCATCAATTTATCAGTTGAAAGAATGTGTTAAGTGTTAAGCAAAACATCATTGTAATGAATTGCAAAGTCAAGATTAATGGATACATGACTTCAGGTCTTAGAGTGGAGAAGAAAGTATTTCTGTTGTTTCTTTAATGTTATGAATATAACTTCAATATTTGTACAAAAAAAATATTGTTAAAGGCTTTGCTACCTACTCTGTATTTTAAAAATTTCACGTTGATACAATGTTTAGAACAAATTAAATCTGAATAAATGTAATAATTTATCAAATAAATATTTTCTACATTTGAATTTTTTTTTTCAAAGATGTTTTACAAATTCCTTTAAAATTTTTTAGAATGGTTTAGAATAGTCACATTTTGTGTTTTTGATAAAAGTATGAAAATATTTTAAAATTCTAAAATATAAGCAATGAATTTATATAAATTTCTTATGAAATTTCAAATGGGCTTTAGTAAAGTGAAGGTATTCACAACCAGAATTATTCCATCCATTTCTATACCGGTAAATACTCTGTACCCAAACAATCAATCAATCAATGATTTATCAATAATAACAAACTACCCCTTAAAGAAAGTATAATTGTTCTTGGATAATACTTGTACTAAGTTGATTCTATAGTAAAAGACTTTCCCAAAACATCAAAGCATATTAATCAAGAGCGGCCTCCTTTTGATACTTCCAATATCAGTCCAATATATTACTAGACAACCAGGCAACAAAGACATCTATCATTAATTTGACCAGTCAATCTACTGAATAGACTTGATGGACATTTGGTTATTAATAAATGTACAGTAAGTATAGATATTAAATATAATACAAAAATATATAATCACCATTTATTAATAATGTTTGCCGACTTAATCAAATGCATAATATCTTTATTACAATAATCTCTAACAACCAACAACTGTACGTTTTGATTTTCTAAAAATCATTTCAAAGGACTTTGAACAAAACAAAGTTAGCCTTCCTTTCAAAGGAATGGAAATGTGTACAGATGACAAGTTACTCATAAGGACAAAAATCAATGATTAATTAAAATGTTTATTCTAAATTATTGTGCAGAGAAACATATCACTTAAATATTTTTTCATTAAATTTTTTTACCAAAATTTTTCCAAAATAAGCCCAAGTTAATTACAGATTCACACCCATGTTTCCTATGACTAGACCTCCAATATCATATCCAGTTTCTAATCTGTGACATGACTACATGAGCACTGCCGTATTCAAAGGTACTCATATTTGTACATTGATGCAGAACAGCCGATTGAAACAAAGTAACGTAACATGACTGGTAGCATTGTTTGTGAACAGCTTAGCTCTATAGATCTGGGAGATCAAGAAATGGACGACCAACAGGTAAATCTAATCTAAGAGAGACCCTACCTGGTAACTACCTGAGCAAACGAGTGCACAGGTAACACTCAACACAGCAGGTGAACAGGTAGGGAACTGACATTCATGTTTTGCATATAGAATTTCCTTTAACTTTTATTTGAATTTTCTTGTTAAAGTTGGATATGATATATGAAACTTAATCCTTATAAATTGGTTTTAATATATATAATATATTGATATACGCTTCATAAAGTTCTATGTATTTAGCACTTATAGTTCATCTTTACTAAAAGAAAATTCAGTTAAAATCCTCACCAAAACCAAGGGTAGATTCTATTAGAAAATATCAAATATGATAAATTTAATCACATCTTAAATTATTTTCCAATTCTAACTTAAGTTTTCACTGAATATCATCTTATTATTTAATTATTTAGAAAAACATTTATATGATTTTTCATTGTCCATATATTGAGGATACTAATCAACCTTCCATCTAATATTAGTTTTATTTTACAAATTAATAATTTAAAAAGAACAAATGTTATCATTAATATTTTGATAAAATAGCATTGAATTGAATTATTCAATGAACTGCACAAAAGAAAAAACCCAATTACATAGAATTTATGTTTTACTTTGCCCCAACTGCAAAAAGGCACAACATACATAACATCAATACCAATGGGAAGTTTCTGAGAAACATAATTTTCAAGTTATGCTCCAGAAATTAAGAAAATTTCCATATATTTGTACCCTGGTGTTGTAACTCATAAAAGGCACATCTGCACCACATAGGTAAAATCCATACCAAATTTGAAGTTTTTGAGTCATATAGTTTCTAGGAGATGCTCGGAAAATAATCTCTAACGTACAGAGGCACAGACGGAATTGTGGAGTGCCTATTAAAATAACCTAAACTATGTTGTAGCAGCCAGCGAAATCAAATTACTTAGTAAGATCAGAATTGTTTTACCATGAATATTATGATAAACAGAAAAATGGTAAAATAAAAATTCAAAGAAAACACCAATCACCATTGTAAAATAAAACAAAAATCAAATCATAAAAAAAGAGTCAGACACCAATAAACAACCCTCATTAATCATACCACACTGAAATGACCCATTAATCAAATTATCATGAGGTTAAAAGTAGATAGCAAACCTCAGAAACAATTCAGTTTTAAGATAATATAATCAAAGAAAATAAATACAGAAGCCTGAATCTCCCTGTGAAATGTCAACATAAATTACTGTCTAATATGAACTCAAGGTGTCAAGCCAATTTTGTGATTTTATGAAAGCTTCATAAAATATATGTTTTCCACAGCAAGGAAAAAATTACATGGGGCTTAATGTATCCTTTAATTTCTTTATATGAAACAAATTAAGGCATGTTGAATATATTATTTTACTGTAGTACCGCTGGTACATGGGCGGTTATTTGACCTAATTACTAAGGATGCACGGTATTATCGACATATCGGTTATCTTGCAATACAGGAACAACGTGATATGAATCGGTACACACTTCTGAAAATATCCAATATATCAAACGTTTTAAAACAAACTGTTTCCATCTAAAACTGGAAAAAAACACAACCAAATAAAACATGATAGACGGAAGGTTTGTTACAACGTGCAAGTTGTGTTGTTAAAATAGCTCAAATATGCATCGTAGATCAAAAACAGTGATTGAAAAAATATCTCTTTCCAAAACGGCTCATAGCTGAGCAATGATGATCATTCTTAACGCTCATATTTAGACAATTTAGCACATTCTTGAATTAAAGATGTACTAATATATTACAATCACTTTTCTGTATCGCAATATATTGCAATACAGAAATGAGGAACTATACCCATCCTTACTAATTACAAAACCCTTTCAGGGCGCGCTTATTGGAGCAGGGCGCTTATTAGGTAAAAAATGTTATTCCCAAATTGTCAGTTAAAATTTCTGACTGTAATTCATTCTCAAAATGAGGAATGTAGGCTCTTTAGCTCAAATATTTAAGTCTAAAATCAAAGACTCACATCTGGTCATGCCCATGTGTAACATTATATCATTTGAGAAAAAAAGTTTAACATTTCTCAAGTATTACATATTTACATGAAATTTAGACTTTGAGGGAAGATGAAGTAAAATTACCTTACAATGTTAATGGATGATGCAAAATGCAAGCCCATGCCATGAACCTGTCTGGCCTTAGAGGTCAGATAAGCAAAAATATATACCAATCAAAATTACACAGAACCATTACCATTCTGAAAAATCAATGCTTACCCGAACAGAACTCATGATTGAAAATCGGTCTTAAACTTTGAACAAATTAAAATATTTATAATTTATTTGAATAATTACTAAAAGAAGTTTTAGCTTACCTGTTTGTTTCCTAAATATGTTTGTTTTTGGACACCTTAAGAACAATTCTTTGATGAATAAAGAACAAACAGTACAGGAGTGATTAAATATAAACGATCAATGACTTTTGTTATCAATGTCTTTTAAAAAAATAGAGTTTTAAAATCTATTTTCATAATTAATTTATTACAAGGTTATGATGTCAACTTTAAAAATGGTGTTTATAAGCAATAGTTCTCTTTATCATATCATTTATGAAAATAGATATTTTATAAAATATGTTTGAAGATGCATATCATGATATGAGAAGAAGAAAAAAATGTCTAGGCCAATTGATTTATTGTTGTGATTGTGAAATTAATAAGATATTATGCATTGTTTTGTAAATTAGAATAAAGTTTGATAGAAAATAAGAAAATGACTTTTTACAACTTGCATTTCATGATCGGAAAATCAAGATCAATGTCTACTACTGAACATAGTAAATGAGGAGTGAATGATTCTCTGTCATGTCATGATCTTTACTTTTGTCGTTTTGACAGCGTCCGTCTCTCATAACACTTTTCGACGAATGTTTATAAGTCTGAACGTCGCAAACAGGTGCTGCATTCGACTAACAGTTGAACATAAAATTAACAACATTGAGGGACGGTCAGAAAACTATTTTTTTTATTAAACTATAGGTTGTCTTACCAAATATCATTACAAAGCATGCAAATCAAAACATCAACAAATGAGAGTTATCTCCCTTTTCTGGATACTACTTTGTAAACAACTACTTATAAGATGAGGTATTCTTAATCTTTACGATATTAATAATTCTACTTTTGAATCATAGAAATAAGAACAATAATTTTTAAGTCTACTTTTTTGTTTATTTTCTTATTTTGTTGTTATAAGTTTTTGATATTGTACATTTTTAAAATAAATATTGTCATCTAGTTGTCATTAGTAAAAAGAATATGTGTCTTTCAGCAAACAATCGGTTGCTAAGGGTTTAGTATATATTTATAGGAAACTATTAAATTACGAACTGGACGAATATTACAGGGACTTGAAAAAGACATAGGTACACAACAATAAAAGCTTGACAGCTGACACCAGTGTCTAATGACTGCAACAATGTCAATAAGCGACGGGCACTAACAATCGGTTGCTATGTGACGTCATCAGTTTACACATGTCGGCCTATGAAGTTTGACAAGTCGTGTTTGTAGGAGAGATTTTTGTGATGTGATATGCTTATGTGTTTGTTTTGACAGCTGTGTGCGATGCGCGATGTCTTCCTTATTGTGTGTTCAACAACCAGGCGGGAAAATTAATGTTCAGTCTCAGAATATACAGCGAGAATTGACAGCACAGGAAAATCAGGATTTCCCAAATTTTCACCGGGTAAAGGAATTATCAAACTATTAGCAAAAATATATCGTAATATCAAAAAAGGTCCTCGAAATATTTTTACAAAGTAAAAAAATAAACATCCCAAACATTAACTCTTTATCTCAATACTTAAAGGGATTAAATCAGAAAATGATTTATCCCACTCATGGGTGGATTTTTTTAATTTCGATAATCAAAGGTTTAGAAAAAACTCTCATATAACATGTGGTCATTCTGATCCTGTTTTTCTGATTTTATCTGTAGAAATGTTTTTCATTGCCAAAACCTTTCCTTGCTATCCATTCATGGAAGTTGTATGGAATGAATAGAAGAAAACTCACCTTTTCTATTGAAATTATTGAATGCATATTATTTCCAGTCTAATAAAGGAAGACGGTCATCAAGAAGGTCAACTTCGACATTATCAACAGTTGGTCAACAGGGTAACAATGAAGTCGATTCAAAGAGTCTGATTGGCCAGTCATTAAAAATTCAAGACTGGTTGAATGAAAAGACAGTTAAAGATTTACAGGTTGGTGGAAATTGATGAAATTTCCAAAATGATTATTTTAACAGTTTGCATTGAAAAGGCCTTGCTTGAAAGTCAAACAAATAGATTCTAGTGAGTGGTGCAAATGGTTTAGGTGTTAATATTCATCATTACTACTAGCAATACATTAACATTGCTTTTGCAATGCATAAATGAAAGTTCTTTGAGAGGCATGTTAGAAGTTGGAATGACAATAAATGCAGAGGAAAATATGGATGACAACTTCTTTGTTCATTGATAAAAAGAGTAAATGTAATTAAACAGAGATAAGTGGTAAGAAACCAGTAATGTACAATGCAGGAGATGTTATGTTATGTAGCATGGAAAGCGCGCTCAAGAAATAGACTATTATTATTATTAATAAAGGCCAGTGATGTACATTAGTGATAACAGTTAATTAATTAAGGAGAAGGTCATAGGTTGACGGGGTGTAGTAACCTTGATCACGGTTAATTGATGGCAGCGTGAGTGTACGATTTTGATTTCCAAAGCTTCTCTAAATTTGCGAAGACGATCATAATCTGGTTTATTGGTGACAAGGCATTTGATTTCTGACCATTGTATTTGATGATAAGGGGGGGCTTTTATGTGGCCCATGTTATAATATTACCATGTTATTGATGTTATTACTCTTCCTCTGACACAAGAATCTGTCCAAACATCGCATAAAATTAACAAAGAAGTTGTCATCCATATATTCCTCTGCATAATAAATAAAATTTGTTTGAATGGGGTTATTAATTGATTTTCTAAACATTTATTCATAATGCTGGGAACAATGATATTTTTACTAGTCTATTTGAATAAATTTATTAATCTTTACCTTTTTCAACAGGAAAAGTCGGATTCAGAGTCTAAATCAGTGAGAAAGTTGTATTCTCCTCTTCTAGAAACAGAAGCTACATTTGTTAAGGTAAGTCAAACATTTGACAAATAAGATGAACAGCACATAAAGGCTCAATCACTTTTCTTCTAAATTTTCAACTTTAGAGATCCTTTGTATCCTTAAGATTTGGAATGATAAATTAAAATAGTGGCCGAATGCCCACATCATAGTCAATAGTGTAAAATTCAGGTTATATGATCATGGAGTTGCATATAGTGCTGGCATGAATGGGTTGAGACAACTTATTTCACACCCTTAATGTAGAGTTGATACCATAATTTCTCTATTAATTCTATCCTCAAATTCATAAAAGATTTTCAGAAAATGTATGGTTGAACTAATTATTTACACTTTGGTTGCTCGTTTGGCACACTGGTTGTTATGATGGATAAATATCAAGAACGTGTAAATTTAATAAACAAAAGTCCTCATAGATTACCTGATAACGATGGATATGTTGTCATTATGAAGGTATTTTAAATTGAAAACTGCACTTGAGATAGTTACGGTTTGCAATTATATCATTTTTGCAACATTAAGCAATGATTAATGAAGAAATTACTGTATTACATTATACATGTGTAACAGTAAATATTAACCCTTGACGTGCCAATGTTGCTGCAGGATGTCGAGAATTACCTACAGGACAAGGAACTGCTGGACCTGCGGAAGAGAGAACTGCTACACAAGAGGTGGACGGACGAGGTGTACGAGCCTCTCCGACACCAGATTGTCAACGTTATGGACAGCTGTGATTGGCCAGATCTAGATAGAAGGAAACGAGAAATGCACAAGCAATATTTAGAATTTGTTAATGAAAAGGTAATATTCCAATAATACACTTTCAAGAGATTCAATTGTGCAGTCTGATTTAGATTGACAGTGTTTCGAGGTACATACAAGGTTGCAGTCAGACCTAATGGAGAGGAAACCTCCCAATGAACAGAGTTTTTATCATGATAGGGTTACTATTTTGAAAATGTTATTCCATGGAACACAGTTGGTTTTCAATGAAGTGACCAATTGTGAGATCACAGTTGAAATCCGGATATGATGGTATTTTGAATGTTGTTGTTCTAAAAGTATGCATGAAAAGTTTTAAATGTTTTTATTTAACCAATATTTCTTACCTTTTACTTGTTAAACTCCTACCTCCTTTCACCTTTATCCTGCATCCATAGATTTTGTTTAGAGTTGAGTTTAGAATTTCTCTCATTTTAGCATCCTCAATGTAAATAAATTACTAAAGTATAGATCTACTGCTATCTCTCTACTGTCAACATTATCATCTAAGGAGGTGTCTCACTGTCAAATGTTCACGGGGGTCCACTTTAATGAAACTCGATTAGACTAAGGTAATGTTAGCTGGATGTTATAGTTATGTGTAAAGAGTACTTAAATGTTTCTTTGTGAGGGAAACTTAAGTGAATATGAGACCATATCAGAATAAAAGGTGTTTTCATTAGATGGTGAACAACTGACCCCTTCCCCCAAGTTTTCAGAAACACATGAGTGTGTCCAACTGACTCCTTACAGATTCTGACATAAGATAAAGTTCTTGTTTGGAACATGCATTGTTTTCTCTTGACAATAGAGAGATCATGAAAATTAACTGGTCTTTTATCCTAAGTGGGATTCCTTACTGAGGTATTCTGACAAACTAAATAATAATGCTTCAATTGCTGTCCCTTAAAAATACAAAGCAACAATTTTATGGCTTGTGTCTCAACACTGGCCTTATGGGAGTTTCCTTAGATCAAAAAGTAGTAATAGTAATAGTAATAGTAATAGTCAATTTGTATAGCGCTTTATCCATACTAATAGCGTGCTCAAAGCGTAGTGTAGAGAGATTTTGACAGTAAATCTAAACTTTGATAAGAGCCATTTATACCTATAAAAAGTATATTATAAGTTGTATGCTTTTCCCTCGGGTAATACGGTGTGATGTACCATTTTTGTAGAAATGTTGCCCAAGCCAAGATGGTACATCACACCGTATTATCCGAGGGAGAAGTATACAACAAATTTATCTTACCGTCATGTCAGAAGAAAATATATTCATTTTATTTTGACTACCGTTAACGGATGAGCCATCGCCGCTTGAACGGCCTTGACCCTTAACAAAATGGCGGCAGTCAACTCGACTAAAATGTTATGAATCGTGTTACGTAAAACTACCAGCCGAAACATGCTTACAAACTATTTGATTTTAATTCTAAAGCATGTGCAAGTAATGCAATGCGGAATTTGTTTTCAAATAAACATAGAATGATTAAAAAACAAATCTATAATTGTTAATCATGAAAACAGCTAATCGAACATATGTAAACTCTGCACACCGCGTGCGTCATTTGGTAACGTCATCTTAATGCTATGCGACACCTCTTCTCAGAGAGGAGCTGTTGCTATGGCAGCCGAGTACATGAAATTTGTACACCGTGAGAGCCGAGACTCGCGGGTTACATAAGATAAAACGAGTCGATCGTCAGCCAATCAAAAACGAGTGTTTTACTGTAAGGTAAGATAATATTTTATGGTTTACTTGTGTTGATGTTTCCCCCTCCTGCATGTTGACCCTCCCTCCTCTCCCCCCAGGGCCATGTGTTCCTGGACACCATGGACCCCCACGAGTATTATGCACAGGCACTCACTGGGGACAGGCCGGCACCCATCAAGGTAACACATGGAAGTAACCAGTCTGAAAACATCATATTTATAACAAGAGCTTCTCTTTACAAGTGTTGAATATTTGATAGATGAAATTGAGTGAGTTAGATTCTATTGGTTGTCCAAAGTGACTTTTATTTCATCAATGAAAAATGCATATCTCTGAACATAAAAACTGCCATTTGACTTGTGTTATGCACATGTAATAACATTTTAGGTCTTCAAGTTTAGGATGTTATGATAATTATAAAGCATAACATGTTGATGTTATGATATTTTTATGTCATCAGGTTTTGATGTCAAAGCTATGTTAGCAAAGCCTATGTATTGATATAAAGATGCATACAATTTGTTTTTCATTAAATAAAATAGATATTCAGAAATTAAAAAAACAATGTCGTAGATTAACGCTTTAACTATTCGATTTTATAAGAATGCTGTAAAGGATACATACAATTTGTATTTGATCAAATGAAATAGATATTTAGAAATTTTAAAAAAAAATTGTCAATTATTATTCGTCTTTATAAGAATGCTGTAAAGCAACAAACTGAAAATACCTTAAATATGATCATTGATAATACCATACCAAAAACCGTAAATTTCACATTTACGCCCTATAGGTGACGACGGCGAACCTGAGAGACCCACTCCTGTCCCAGAGTCGGGAACGGAACATGGAGGAGAGAACTATCCTAAGATGCACGACGGGGAACAGCTACTCGGACAAGGATGTGGAACAGGTCAAGCTGCCCCCACTGCCCCTCGTTCCTCTCGGACGCCACGGCACTGACAGCATAAACTGGCTGCAAATGCCTTTAGTCAATATAGAGAGTACTCCGAGACAGTTGAGCAGGTAGTCTAGCCGCTTCTAGTCCTCTAGTATCAACCAACAGGCTCATGGGCTGCACGATTAACCCTCTCAGCTCTAAGAAACCAGTAGCATATATGTTTTTGAGCCTGATTTTTTACTTACAGAGGTGGAAAGGTTAAACTCACTGACTGTGTCAAAATGAAACTGTTGTAAGATGTCATCAATAATTTTTGTAATCCTGTTCAATTAGAAAACTATCTGCAAACAACAGATAGGTCTAGAAAGAAAATACCCATAGTACTTCTTCCACTTAAAGAAGAGTTCTACCAATAATATGAACTTTCACTTTGTGCTTTGAGCAATTTCACCGTGATTGGAGATCTTGGTGATCTTAGAGGAGAACTTGTCCTCAACTTATCTTCAAAAACAAACTTTTTCATTTGACCATTATAAGTTGTAAAAATCTTTGATAGCATGAGTCTGTTGGTTGTCATTAATAATGTGTGTTGTGTGTTTATGTGTTTGATTTGATATGTTTGACCTTACTCATTACATCAAAATATGAAACAAGATTATTTGCAATCAATCTTTATCAAAAATAACTTTTTTTCTTGGCTTAAACAATATCACTATTCTAGACAATTATTTAAATCAATAAAATGTAATTCTGTTTACAAGCTTGAATGTTAAATTTGTAAGTATAGTTTTGTTTATTGATTAATTTTCATTTCAGTGACGGGAATAATCGTTATCAATACTTTCTTAGTTTTTCAGTTAACTAAGCCCTATATGATATTCTAGACCTGTCTAACAATAATCTTATTGAGAATTCTGTGTGTGTTACTTAACTTTCAAGATAGTCTAACTTACCTGTTACCTTATAATATAAACTTATAATATAGAAAACATATTGATGAACACAAATTGACCGATCATCTAACATGTATAGTTTACAAGGTCATTAATAAATGCTCTGTTCAACTTCAGTGTTTAATTCTTAATATATCCATCAATGTATAGTTGAATTAACACCAACAATGAATTTTGAAGGATAAAACTAAATGTCAATGATAATAGTTTTTCTACTATTCTACTGTTATATTGTGTTAAAACCTTTTATAAAAAATGTTAAAAGGTGATTTAACAAGGATGATGGTGTTTCTTTTATTTCTTATCAAATTACACATTTTATATCATATCTTTATCTTTCTTTATGACTGGGTTAGAACAGTTGAATATAATATTGCATCAAGTTTTTGATGAAAATAAATTTTAATAATATTTCATGACAATTTTATCATCACTTCTTTGAGAGGCATTTTAGAAGTTGGAATGACAATAATGCTGAGGAATATATGGATGACAACTTCTTTGTTCATTGTCCACGTCGCATACAATGAACAAAGAAGTTGTCATCCATATATTCCTCAGCATTATAATTTTATCATCACACTATGTAATGTTTACTTCTATGGCATACACCAAAATCATTCAGGAAAACAAAGTGACTACCGGTACATTACTATGAGAATTTGTTTTTTCAAATTTTATTCTTAGTTTCATGGATACATTATGCAAATTTTTATGATAATTTCTGAAATCTGAAAAAAGATTATTTTAGCCACAAAGACTTGATTATAAAGAATTGAAAAACTTTCTCCAAATTTTATTAGTATAATTGTTCATTTCATTATCTGTTTGCTGATCTTTGCTTATTTCCCCAAATCTTTAATCATCATAAGATCGTTAATTTAATAAGAATTAAGTGTGAAATTTGTAGGACAGTCCAAGAATTGCTTTTCAGATAATGAGAGATCAAGACATGAATTGGGTACTGAAGATCTAACCTGTTCCTTGTATTTGTTTCAAATCAATGATTTCATTATCATGAGTAAAATATTCATAATATTCATAATAGTATAATATAAATCGTTTTTGTCCTCAACAGAAGAAGAATGCAAGGCCATGGCACCACCAGCACATTAGATTTCGAGAGGTGGGGAAATGAATCGTTCAGTCCCCGAGTGGTTGACCAGGAACTACAGACCCAGAAGAAACGCATGTTCAAAGTGACCCCGCCCTACAACATCCCCCCCGTCGAGGTACCACGCCCACCCATGGTACCCACTGCGTACGAACTGAGGCACGAGGTCACTACATGCATTTAACTCTCAGAGTCTTTAGTTTTTTTTCGCCTGCGTATTCTTGATACTAATTGTTCATGATACCATTCCTTTATCACCAACACAAATGTTAGAAGATTGGATCAGATTGAAAGGGGCCGAGCAAAATCTGTGACATTTTATTTTCCAATTTTCCTTAAATTTATGTTGTTTCCAAATATAGTATAATAATCTTCAGACAGTAAAACATTGATGCTCGGCCCAATTATCCATAGCTGCTGGAGCCTATTTTAACTCTGTTAAGCAGTTTAATTACTCTAATTATTTGAATTTGTTTTTTGTAATTATCATTTGTTTTATTTTCATGTGTTACCGTATCTCTGTATCTTTAAGAAAATGTGCTACATATCCTATAAAGTTAAGTTCTTTCAGTAGGCCCCTTTTGTGTGAAAAATGGCCAGTCAAACTCGGGACCAGTTGTAACGTTACTTAAGCTTCTGTACTTACTTGCATACCCTGAGCACAATGTTGATACATGTCACTAGGTCTACATTATATCTGAGAGTGTTTGTAAACCTGGACACTGTAACTTTTTAATAGGATAGCATGTCCTTACTAATATTGTTTAATTTGTTTTATGTAAGATTGGCATCATAACACTTTTCGGCCCACTTTCCAAAACTCATTTGAAAACAGTCTGTGAAAGATAGTTCAATTCTATAGGCAATCTCACAGTTGATACTTTTCTTGTTACAGACTTTGTGTAACATTTGTCCAATATTTTGATTGATATTTTACAATTTGTGAAAAAGCTTCCTTAAATTCTCAAAGGTATTTGAGTAATTCATGAGAATGTGATTAATGTGGAATTTATAAAATCTTGACATTTATGAAAATTTCTATTCATTTGGGTTCGTTTTATTCTTCACCTTAATTTTATCACAGTAAACCTTTGAAAAACCTTTGATAAATTGTTTTGTTTGAGAATGAAAACTTGAAGCTACAAAAAGAAAGAAGAAAACTGTATGTGTGTGACCTAAAGTAGACTATGTATAACAAACAACCGGTATGATATATATTTAAATCTTGAAAAGTGTGATTTATTCTTGGAGAAATATTTTTCAAATGATTGATTTGATTTATGTCTTTGTGATCCTTGAATCTTGTTTTCTACAAGTACTTAACCAATGAATTTTTTTTCTTTATTCATTTTTATTTCAACAGATTTTTCTTCATATCTTTACATAAGATACCATGAAGACAAATGACAACATGACATGTTGTTTTCTGTTTAAAAATTAACTTATGATTTTTATTTATTGTATTTGTATTCCATACAGAATGTCTTTCACTTGTCTGAGGCCTTAGCTTGTTGATCAGTATTATACATGTTACATGTTTTGTGTCAATTTACTGATAGTTTTTGCTTATTGTTAGCAACATTTATGACAGATTGATTTTGTAGATATCTTCACTTTGAAAATTAATTTCAGCTCTTGTTCTTATATGCTGTGAAAATTATAGATTAAATCTTCTAAAAAAAAACAATATTAGTATGTTTTCTTTTCATTGGTTCATGATCCATGTCAAAAGTTTTGACTGACAACATATCAAGGTTATAGCATAAGTAGAAAAATTCTTCAAGGGAAAGATAACCAAGTTGTCCAAACCATGATTTTCAAAGTAATTGCTTATTTGAAGCATCAAGTAAGCAAATTTTATTTATTAGTATACAAATGATTCAATCCTTCTTCTGACACAGATGACAACTTTCTTAGACAATATTATTTATTACAACTCGGAATGTGAAACAGAAACAAGAAATAAGTTTAATCTAAGAATATCCAATGGATGTCTCCTTTAGTCGTGTCATTAGATAATGAGGAAGATAAAGGGAAATTCTATGGATGAACAACTTCTTTCGGTATGGATCCTTAAACTGATTTCAAGCATATAGAAATCAATGAGGGGTACAGAAATTTGGGTATGATGATGAGGTAAAATTATATCAGAGGGTCATAAATGAAAACATGAAATGAGAGGGAACCAGTTTGAGATTGGAGAGAAGAGCGAAACCAGTTGAGTTGAGTGGATCAGATGGTTGTGATCTAATGGAATGAAATAGCGTTAATCTCTTATCATATAAACATTTAGTCTCCCTGAGATGTTATTACACAATCTGTAACAACTTTGTAGATTATTTAACAGCAATATCTTCACCGGGCGAGTAATAGATTGATTTTGAAAATCTTGATTTAAGCGCTGTGAGTGGAAAAAAGCGTCTACAACTATATTATCAAATCCTGTGAAAAGAAAACAAACATGATTTTGTTTACTAGTTTATAATACCAAGTTTACAATGTAACCAAAGATATAAATATAAATAAATCTCAAAATTACATTATGATAGCAATATACAAATTTAATAATAGTCACAAAGTCGACAAATGGTGTCTCAGCGGGTCATTGGAAGCTTTCACAATTTCTTTCTAATGAAGTGTGGATTATAAATCCATAGTTTATTACATTAAAATGCTTTTTTAAAGTAACTAAAACAGTGAAGTAATTATATACATGATAACTTAATCAACATGCATAAAAAACCCTACTGTTTTGGAAGCATAAGGTAACAGACAGACGCTGGAGAAAGAACAACTTATTTGTCAGATTCACCAAACAGCACCAGCAACTTATTTGTCAGATTCACCAAAAATCACCGGAACTTGTTCTGGGAGATATTAGCTATTGAAGGCTCTGAAGAAGGAACAACTTATTTGGTCCATACACAAAACATCACCATCACTTGTTCTGGGAGCAATAGGCAACAGAAAGACCCTGAAGAAAAAACAACTTATTTGTTACAAACAGTCATACACAAAACATCACAATCACTTGTTCTGGGAGCGATAGGCAACATAAAAACCACGAAGAAGGAACAACTTATTTGTTACATACACCAAACATCACCATCACTAGTTCTGGGGGCGATAGGAAACAGAAAGACCCTGAAGAAGAAACAACTTATTTGGTCCATACACCAAACATCACCATCACTTGTTCTGGGAGCGATAAGCAACAGAAAGACCCTGAAGAAGGAACAACTTATTTGTTAAATACAGTCATACACCAAAGATCACCATCACTTGTTCTGGGAGCGATAGGCAACAGAAAGACCCTGAAGAAGGAACAACTTATTTGTTACATACAGTCATACAACAAAGATCACCATCACTTGTTCTGGGAGCAATAGGCAACAGAAAGACCCTGAAGAACGAACAACTGATTTGTTTAATACAGTCATACACCAAACATCCCCGTCACTTGTTCTGGGAGCGATAGGCAACATAAAAACCACGAAGAAGGAACAACTTATTTGGTCCATACACCAAACATCACCATCACTTGTTCTGGGAGCGATAGGCAACAGAAAGACCCTGAAGAAGGAACAACTTATTTGTTAAATACAGTCGTACACCAAACATCAACAGCACTAGTTCTGGGAGCAATAGGCAACAGAAAGACCATGAAGAAGGAACAACTTATTTGTTACATACAGTCATACACCAAACATCACCATCACTTGTTCTGGGAGCGATAGGCAACAGAAAGACCCTGAAGAAGGAACAACTTATTTGTTAAATACAGTCATACACCAAAGATCACCATCACTTGTTCTGGGAGCGATAGGCAACAGAAAGACCCTGAAGAAGGAACAACTTATTTGTTACATACAGTCATACAACAAAGATCACCATCACTTGTTCTGGGAGCAATAGGCAACAGAAAGACCCTGAAGAACGAACAACTTATTTGTTTAATACAGTCATACACCAAACATCCCCGTCACTTGTTCTGGGAGCGATAGGCAACATAAAAACCACGAAGAAGGAACAACTTATTTGGTCCATACACCAAACATCACCATCACTTGTTCTGGGAGCAATAGGCAACAGAAAGACCCTGAAGAAGGAACAACTTATTTGTTAAATACAGTCGTACACCAAACATCAACAGCACTAGTTCTGGGAGCAATAGGCAACAGAAAGACCATGAAGAAGGAACAACTTATTTGTTACATACAGTCATACACCAAACATCACCATCACTTGTTCTGGGAGCGATAGGCAACAGAAAGACCCTGAAGAAGGAACAACTTATTTGTTAAATACAGTCATACACCAAAGATCACCATCACTTGTTCTGGGAGCAATAGGCAACAGAAAGACCCTGAAGAACGAACAACTTATTTGTTACAAACAATCATACACAAAACATCACAATCACTTGTTCTGGGAGCGATAGGCAACATAAAAACCACGAAGAAGGAACAACCGGTTACTTATTTGTTACATACACCAAACATCACCATCACTAGTTCTGGGGGCGATAGGAAACAGAAAGACCCTGAAGAAGAAACAACTTATTTGGTCCATACACCAAACATCGCCATCACTTGTTCTGGGAGCGATAGGCAACAGAAAGACCCTGAAGAAGGAACAACTTATTTGTTAAATACAGTCATACACCAAAGATCACCATCACTTGTTCTGGGAGCGATAGGCAACAGAAAGACCATGAAGAAGGAACAACTTATTTGTTACATACAGTCATACAACAAAGATCACCATCACTTGTTCCCGGAGCAATATGCAACAGAAAGACCCTGAAGAAGGAACAACTTATTTGTTAAATACAGTCATACACCAAACATCACTATCACTAGTTCTGGGAGCGATAGGCAACAGAAAGACCCTGAAGAACGAACAACTTATTTGTTAAATACAGTCATACACCAAACATCACCATCACTTGTTCTGGGAGCGATAGGCAACATAAAAACCATGAAGAAGGAACAACTTATTTGGTCCATACACCAAACATCACCATCACTTGTTCTGGGAGCGATAGGCAACAGAAAGACCCTGAAGAAGGAACAACTTATTTGTTAAATACAGTCGTACGCCAAACATCAACAGCACTAGTTCTGGAAGCGATAGGCAACTGAAAGACCCTGAAGAAGGAACAACTTATTTGTTAAATACAGTCATACACCAAACAGCACTATCACTAGTTCTGGGAGCGATAGGCAACAGAAAGACCCTGAAGAACGAACAACTTATTTGTTAAATACAGTCATACACCAAACATCACCATCACTTGTTCTGGGAGCGATAGGCAACATAAAAACCATGAAGAAGGAACAACTTATTTGGTCCACACACCAAACATCACCATCACTTGTTCTGGGAGCGATAGGCAACAGAAAGACCCTGAAGAAGGAAGAACTTATTTGTTACATACAGTCATACACAAAACATCACCATCACTTGTTCTGGGAGCGATAGGCAACAGAAAGACCCTGAAGAAGGAACAACTTATTCGTTAAATACAGTCATACACCAAAGATCACAATCACTAGTTCTGGGAGCGATAGGCAACAGAAAGACCCTGAAGAAGGAACAACTTATTTGTTAAATACAGTCATACACCAAACATCACTATCACTAGTTCTGGGAGCGATAGGCAACAGAAAGACCATGAAGAAGGAACAACTTATTTGTTACATACAGTCATACACCAAACATCACCATCACTTGTTCTGGGAGCGGTAGGGAACAGAAAGACCCTGAAGAAGGAACAACTTATTTGTTAAATACAGTCATACACCAAAGATCACAATCACTAGTTCTGGGAGCGATAGGCAACAGAAAGACCCTGAAGAAGGAACAACTTATTTGTTACATACAGTCATACAACAAAGATCACCATCACTTGTTCTGGGAGCAATAGGCAACAGAAAGACCCTGAAGAAGGAACAACTTATTTGTTAAATACAGTCATACACCAAACATCACTATCACTAGTTCTGGGAGCGATAGGCAACAGAAAGACCCTGAAGAACGAACAACTTATTTGTTAAATACAGTCATACACCAAACATCACCATCACTTGTTCTGGGAGCGATAGGCAACATAAAAACCATGAAGAAGGAACAACTTATTTGGTCCATACACCAAACATCACCATCACTTGTTCTGGGAGCGATACGCAACAGAAAGACCCTGAAGAAGGAACAACTTATTTGTTAAATACAGTCGTACGCCAAACATCAACAGCACTAGTTCTGGAAGCGATAGGCAACTGAAAGACCCTGAAGAAGGAACAACTTATTTGTTAAATACAGTCATACACCAAACAGCACTATCACTAGTTCTGGGAGCGATAGGCAACAGAAAGACCCTGAAGAACGAACAACTTATTTGTTAAATACAGTCATACACCAAACATCACCATCACTTGTTCTGGGAGCGATAGGCAACATAAAAACCATGAAGAAGGAACAACTTATTTGGTCCACACACCAAACATCACCATCACTTGTTCTGGGAGCGATAGGCAACAGAAAGACCCTGAAGAAGGAAGAACTTATTTGTTACATACAGTCATACACAAAACATCACCATCACTTGTTCTGGGAGCGATAGGCAACAGAAAGACCCTGAAGAAGGAACAACTTATTCGTTAAATACAGTCATACACCAAAGATCACAATCACTAGTTCTGGGAGCGATAGACAACAGAAAGACCCTGAAGAACGAACAACTTATTTGTTAAATACAGTCATACACCAAACATCACCATCACTTGTTCTGGGAGCGATAGGCAACATAAAAACCATGAAGAAGGAACAACTTATTTGGTCCATACACCAAACATCACCATCACTTGTTCTGGGAGCGATACGCAACAGAAAGACCCTGAAGAAGGAACAACTTATTTGTTAAATACAGTCGTACGCCAAACATCAACAGCACTAGTTCTGGAAGCGATAGGCAACTGAAAGACCCTGAAGAAGTAACAACTTATTTGTTAAATACAGTCATACACCAAACAGCACTATCACTAGTTCTGGGAGCGATAGGCAACAGAAAGACCCTGAAGAAGGAACAACTTATTTGTAAGACACAGTCATACACCAAAGATCACCATCACTAGTTCTGGGAGCGATAGGCAACAGAAAGACCCTGAAGAACGAACAACTTATTTGTTAAATACAGTCATACACCAAAGATCACCATCACTTGTTCTGGGAGCAATAGGCAACAGAAAGACCCTGAAGAAGGAACAACTTATTTGTTACATACACCAAAGATCACCATCACTTGTTCTGGGAGCGATAGGCAACAGAAAGACCCTGAAGAAGGAACAACTTATTTGGTCCATACACAAAACATCACCATCACTTGTTCTGGGAGCGATAGGCAACAGAAAGACCCTGAAGAAGGAAGAACTTATTTGTTACATACAGTCATACACAAAACATCACAATCACTTGTTCTGGGAGCGATAGGCAACATAAAAACCATGAAGAAGGAACAACTTATTTTTTACATACACCAAACATCATCATCACTAGTTCTGGAAGCGATAGGCAACAGAAAGACCCTGAAGAAGGAACAACTTATTTGTCAGATTCACCAATCAGCACTAGCACTTGTTCTGGGAGCGATAAGGAACAGGAAAACCGTGAGTAAAGATCACCTGATTTGTCAGATTCATGAAACATCACCATCAACTGTTCTGTTCATCAACTGCAATATCCTTGACACGTTAAACATAACCAACAGTTGTTCTGGGCGCTGTAGGCAACAGGACGATTCTGAAATAAGAATATCCGATTTGCTATGCTAATTAAAGATCATATTTAATTACTCTTACTACTTTAATTACTTTTCAGTTTAAGGAACTCTTTGTCTTTGTGATCGACCCTTGTGGAGGTTTACTTAGGAGCAAGTCAGTGTTGATCTTGGAGCAAAAGGCAGCCCGGAGAACTATGAAACTCTGATAATACAAATACTAACATCTTTTTCACTTCATCGAATATCTAAAGATACCAGAATATTTACATCAGTACAACGCAATTCTCATGTCAATTAGACTTATAATTTGAATACACTTCATTAGGAACCAAACAATTTGAAGAAGATCCATTTTCAGACATAAAAGATAACATTATCTCATTTACAAAAAGGAAATTCCAGTATTACATTGTCAACGGCGCACAATACAGTTAAGTAAAATAAAATGAGTGTTATGATATAATGAGTTGTACTATTAAGACATTTTTCAAATTAATCTATATCTATGAATAATTGATTGGCATCAAAGAAAGGCATATTCTTGAAATGTCTGAAACGTCTTACAATTGCAACATTTATATTCTTTAGCTCTATTTTGATTCAAGATGCTCTGTAGTTCTTCTTCAGACTTGTACTATACAAAGTAATACCAAATGTTGTCTGTTCATGACAAACCTATGTTAGTCTTATCGCAACATAATCACAAAGAATCACAAACAAGAATGTTTTTATTTTTTAAACATTCCGGCACTAACGCAGTCTAAGTAAACCTAGCCTCAATAGTATCCGTTTCACTCCTATATTGAGTCTTGAAAGGCCTAGTAGAGGGTCGCGTCAGCCAACGTATCGAATTGACCAATCAATATCTTCATACCAAGCCACAATAGTCTGCCTTCGCAAGTATAACGTTGGAGGGTCACAGGTCGCAGAAAGGTCGGCTGACGAGACCATCTACTAGGCCTTGCTAGACTAAGTATAGGAGTGAAACGGATAATATTGAGGCTAGGTTTACGTAGACTGGCACTAACGCTCACAAAAATTTCGTAGGTATATATAATACACAGATAGTGCTTTCTAATACTGATGATCCTCAGGTAACCCAATATATACGTTGCTTGAAAGAAGGCACATATTTATGTTGTAATGTTAAATTGAGAGTATACTTTAAGGAACTGCAATTTTGCTATAAATCAGAATGAACTACGATATGGGCCATATATATATATGATATATTTAATGCAACAAAATGCTTATGTCGTTATATTGTGAATCGGTAATAGTTTAAGTTACCTTATTAATTTTAACTGGTGTGGAAATTGACTATGATAAAGTACAAGTCATTCGGAATGTCGTATTTCTGGTAGCCAACTTCATCTATCATGTTGATAGTCACCAACAAGTCATTTAAACAAGCTCAACATATTTCTACCGGCTACCGGACTAGTGCGAAATTCCGATATAGATAAATTTAGATCAACAGACCTTTATGACCTAATATAAAACCTGTTGATCTAAATTTATCTATATTAGCTATATTCTTACCCTGTTATGTAATAGTGATAAATATAAGTTAATATTATATTCAAAAGCAGCACACATTCTAAGTTCAGTGCTATATATATATATGCAAAAACAAAAGTTTCAGAACAACGTTTCTTGAGTTGGTATAAGGTGAATCACTGAATGTCTATTAAATCACTAGAAAGACTGCAAAGGCTTCAAGCAGGGGCTGAACATACTTTTCCCAGTTTCCAGTATCTCCTCCTTAGCCAAGACTTTCAGATTCCATCAGGGTATAATTCACCTTTTCAGAACAACCGTTGCTCTGAACGTCAAGCTTCAATCGGGGTAAATGAACTCGGACCCGTTTTCAGAGTATCACTCGGACTCGTTTTCAGAGTATCAAGGACCATATTGTTGAAACGGGGGCTTCAAATTTAGCTCACTCCAGAATCAGGTTCCTTTCTTGATATAAAACTGAGGCTTCTTTGGGAAATCCTTTACAGTCTTTCGAATTGGTTTGACTGTCCGTTGGGTTTAAATGGTGTTTTAGAAACAGTCTGCCACTACAAATTAGCACATTTATAACCTGCAAGTAACGCCATGTTTCATCAAATGCAAGTCTATTCATCCGATGTTCAACGAATATTTCTTGTCGAAACAATCAATCCTTACAATCAAGCAAATCCTGTTGCGTATAGAGATGGAGCATCATTCACCAGATCAACCTCTGTAGGAAGGTGTGCCTGCACACTTCAGCTCACTAATTCAGATTACCAATTTAAGATTGGAATTTTCACCAGAACAAGGTCAAATGACATTTCTCAAATTTCTGCACATCAGCTGGCATAGGGTTAGAGGTGACTTTGCCAGTTTTCAGCAGAACTGTTTGGGCTTTTCCTGCAACTTCAGCTTTGTCAGGATCAGGTGTCACAGGAAGATGCAAGGAAGGTGTTTAACGATGCGATTTCATGCTAAAGTATGCAAGATAGTAAGCAGAAGCAGAATCTTCAGTTTGGCTACCTAAATAGGCTCTGCAGTACCCTGACTAAAGGTTTAATAGATACAGATGTGCAGTTCAGTTAGAGCAACCTTCTATCACTGTCAGAATGTGTAGCCATGCCATCAGCTTTATCTCAAATGACATAGTAGAACCATGTTCCTTAGACATATGTACGACTTCCTGTCCGTGGATTTCTTCAACTCGTGCGGTTTAAGGAGGATCCTTCGCTTAAAGTTTAGGTCGACTTAGCTAGCCATCTCAGTTCAGTGAGTTCACATCAGGATTCAACATCTGATAGCATCCCCATTCCACTTCAAAGGGTCCCTCCTATTGAAAAATGAAATATTTTGATCAATACACGCCATTTAAAATTCTATCGGTTTATCCGAAGATATGTTGATGATGATATATTTTAGGACCCGAAGTTTTAATTGAACTGTGTTAAGAAAAAAGAAAGAAAAGAAATACCTGTTAACGGCTGTAACCAAATATTCATGTATCTCTTAGGG
Organism: Steromphala cineraria; assembly: GCA_916613615.1. Lineage (NCBI taxonomy): Eukaryota > Metazoa > Mollusca > Gastropoda > Trochida > Trochidae > Steromphala > Steromphala cineraria. The sequence goes on from OU744725.1 coordinate 50,825,151, forward strand.
TTTAGACTTTCTTCAGATCAATTTGTAGACACTGTTATATTTGGATTTATGTTGGAATATTTCAACACGGAATTGATTGCTCACCAAAACTTTGAGCAACATTATTTGGTAAATGTTGTCCTTGTTTCTTCTTTCTCACCATTATTTATAACCACTACTGTGACTAGGCATCAAATTTCAAAATGAATTGAGGACTTTTAGGTCACATTTTTGGCAAATTAAAAAAAACTCATGTAAAGAACTCAGCCTTCATTCTTTCATCAATATCGAAGCAGCTTTGCTCGGGAAATAATATTCTCATATATTTCCTAGCGATTATTCAAGTAAGATAAAACATAAAATATTTTTTAATAAAAGATAATACAAGATACAATATACTTTAATACACAAATGATAATTACTCTTACAGCCTGTATGTCAAACAGAGCATGGCATGAACATTTGAAAAAAAATATTACAATTTTGGATAATGGACAAGTATAATATTATTCTATCCCAACATCAAATCACATAATTTTATAATGGTACAAGTCACATGTACAGCTGCGTATCTTAATTCTGTTCACTTGCTTGTGTATCTTAGTGCAATTACACAACGCGGGAGATTATTTCCTTTGTCTTTACAGGTTGCTATTTGACATAACGACCTAGGTGCGTTATCTGAATTACTTCAGCCTGAAAAATACTGTTTTTTCCTAATTATTTTTAAATCTTTTTTAACAAAATAGAAAAATAAGTTCTAAAATGATGTCCCATGTTGTGTAAGACGGTTATATACTCCTTTTCGGTTGATATGGGATATAAAGCCCTCGGCTTCGCCTCGGGCTGTATATCCCATATCAACCTCAAAGGAGTATATAACCTATACATATCATGTTAATTGGATTTCATTTTGACGTCCATAAAATAACGCCAGGCGCACCTACAAGGGACAACCAATTATCCATTAGTAAAATAATCATTCTCATACCATATTTCGGGATCGTCATGTCACTGGTACTAAATTTCGATATTTGGCATGGATAAATAGACAGATGGGGTCATCTTTGTGAAATTCAGATTTTCTTAAATTTCGTTTGAAATATTCCATATAGATATTGTAAGAAAGAAATCAGTGCACTTACAGTGCATTTATGCAAAGAAACAAATGATGACTTAAGTCTAAAGCTATTGATCACTAATGAAGAATTTGTAGCGAAAAAATGCAAAAAAGTGTTTTTGAAATTTTGACCCCTAGTCATTTCAATGCCCTGCCAAATTAGTTACGGCTATCTTCAAGGTATGACATACAAATATGTTAACGCTAACTGAATGTTAACTTATGTACTCAAATTTCAACATTATCCGTTTCGTTTTCGCATTGCTATGATGTCCCAAAGACATTCCAAATTACATGATATTTGCACTAAAAACGCAGGTAAGTGAACAAACTCAAGGTACGCAGCTGTACATGTGATTTGTACCATTATATGTGATTTGATGTCAATTTTCATTGAAGACAAGTTTTCAATTGTTGTTAATACTTACAGCTATCAATATTTCCCTAGTTCTTACACTTCGTGACTTGCGGCAAGTCACATCGAAAGGTTTTCCAGATGATATCATTGAAAAGTGCTGAATATTTCTGTAAATAAAAGCCTAAATCAGTTAGATGAAAGTTCTTTCAATGAAATATTGACTGCTTACGCTTATATATATTTTAAAAGTTTTTCTAAAAATGAGCCAATTTGACATGTTCAAATTTCCTTGCTTAGACTTTGAATTTCAACAAAACATATTCTTGAATACTTCAGAAATCAAAATCATGAATATTTGTATTTGAAATGCTGCTGCGTTTTCTATTATCCGTCTTTTAAAATAACCCACAAACATTTGTGTCTTATTTGAACAGAAAGAAATTATTTTACTTTGGTAGAGATCGCCACTTCGGCACGTCTGCTGCTAGGGTTTTGTGTTCCCCTGTAACAAACCTAGACAAAAAATAAACGTTTTTCCAACAGCTTATTTCCAATTCAAAAACTTGTATTTAGAACAATAAACAAACCTGTCAATAGTTAGAGGATTCTAGATAGATTTGGCGTTTGTTTTCGTTAAGAAATTGATGATTTGAATCGTGCATCATAACGCTGGATAACGGAAGTGCGCAGTGAGAGTTGTTTCCCCTGTTTGACCTTGTATCACGTGATGTTATCAACACTGCTGATTGGTCAAGAACTTTATGACCTTTAACCTTTTCCTTAGCAACATATTCTCTTATCAATGGCGGCCGTAGCAAGACAAACTTATTGATTGCACGTCAAGATGCCAAGAAAGAAGCGAAATAAGCGAAGTAAATGTGCTGCACTTTTCTGCTGTACAGGTAAGTTGCTTCTCTTTTACTTTTGACTAATATTTAATTATGAAAATGTTCGATACATGCAGTTTTGTTGATTTGAATATTGTTCACCTCGAACTTCCTAAAATGTCACACCACATGACTTCACGTCTGTTTCTAAAGACTTCCCTGTATATTTAAATTGTTTTAACAATTAAAAATACCTTAAGCTACTAGTGTGTATCATTATTAAGGCAACTGTCATTTTCTGGCCACTATGTGAATGGAATTTTATGACTTTTTGTGGACTGTGAATGGCTTTTAAGTTGAAGCGCCCTTTCCAACATTAGCCTACAGAATCCAACCACACACTGACATTATTTCTCGGCATTGTTCTACCAATTGATAATATGGAATTACTTTATGAAAATAACGTTGAGTTGTAGATAAAGATTAAACGTTTATCGAAAATTTTGTTTGCAGTGAACACAGCAGACAGTGACGACGATGGCCAATGCAAGCCAACATCGCCAACACGTAAGTACACCTAAAAAGTCTTAATTTCTATCTCAAATATTTTTCTTTGATCAAACCAAGAAGTAAAGTGCCTTATTTAATTCTAATTTCTTACACTTACACTTTCCTTAGGTAAATGTATGTTTACTTATGAGTAAATATGTAAACCTGTAGCAATAAAACATAATTTCAATGTTGTTTATGATTTTTTTATGTTGACTGTAGCCTACAGATGTTGATGTGAAATTAATGAAAGTTTTCTACACATGTTTTGTTCAAAGCGTTTTATCATTTAGCATGCAATGTTGGTACGGCTGTCTTAGTCTTCAAGATAAAAACAAATTAATCAAAATTGTAAATATAAGTTCAAAAATTGCTGGTACCATTTTAGATCACCCGGCGTCCATAAATGACGACAAAGTATTATCACACGCTCGAAAGATTATTTCAGATCCATCACATGTCCTGCACTCAGAATATTCACTTTTGCCATCCGGTAAACGGTTTAATATGCCTTTCCACAGATCTAACAGAACTAAGAAGTCATTCGTACCTTCAAGTATTTCACTTCTCAACAAAATGTCAGATAAACATTGACTGTGCTCCTTATTATATTCCTGAAGGCCTCAAATTACGTGTTTTTATGTGAATGTGTGTGTGTGTGTGTATTTTATGTAAATAGACTTTTTATTAATATTTAACTTATTATATAAATGTCCATATGTATTTCATGCCATGAGCTCTATTTGATTCAAGAAGAATTCCCTTTTGTTATTTTATCTTATCTTAGAGTGGATTTAAAAACGTTAAAGGGGGCCGGGCATTAGTACGTTTTAGGGGGAATATAAGGTGATGTCAGGAAAATGAAAATTAATGGTTCCAATTGAAAGACTATGTATTTAAACTAAATTGGGCAGTAATAATTCAAATATATAACGTAAAGTTTAGCCATTCCTTTTTCTTACACAAAATGAATAAATAGCCGCCAGTTGATTTTATGTGAATCTTCATACTTTGTCCTCTGACTATGGATGATTGTGTAATGGGATTTTTGACACTGTCAAAATAATACATTTAGCATTAACTTACACTTATTATCAGTAAAACATTTAAAATATAAAAGTATCAAAAAACTTTCTAAGCCCCTTTAATACTATATATTGAGCTTTTTGAACACTAATAATGATTAAAAGATTAAAGTAAAATTAAAATATATTGAAATATATTCCTTGATATACTTCTAGGCAAGTATATATTGTGTTGCCTTTACAAACAATAAACAGCTCAAATAATTTGCCATCTGCACAACAAATTAAGTCTATTGATACTAAAACTTTAATTGTTGAGATTTGAAATGTTGAAAAATGAAAATCTATATCTAAATGCAATATATATATAATGAACAATATACCTGCAACACCTTCGTATTGAAAGTTACAACAATGATATCTATCGTTTGTATCTATAATATTGATATGTTTGAATGATGTTTGTATAATCATAAACATTTGCATATAAACCAATGATTGGAAACAACAAATGAATTACACATGTAGGTGTAAGAAACATATAATTTAAACCATTTATAGTTAAAAAAAATTAATTTATCATTTTTAAAAATATATTTTAATAGTAATCTTATCGGTAAATTTGTGTTTTGGAAAGGCTGCAGTAGTGTAAAACAAAAGTAGAATACTATGTTTTCATTATCTATAATAGATTGAAAACATAGACACAATGTATTTCATTGAAGTATTAAAGCATCTGGTTTAGTAAACAATCTCTCCGAAAATATTTCTATTTCTGGACGATTTTTAATTTTGTTAAATAAAACATTAATTTTCAATGAGATGTGTAATGTTTAATCATGCATTCCAATTTTACCAAGCATAGTCTCTTATCTTAAAATTTTAAAATCAAAGTCAAATGTAGAAATTTCTTTCATAAGATAAATCATTATGACCTGTGGGATTAAAACAAAAAAGGGTTTATCACCGGTAGACTAAAATATGCTATGAATATATTTATCTAAACAATTATTCATGTAAAATAGGAAAATAGAATTGGTTCTTTCAGCTCACTTCATATCTAGACTTGCTTTTCAAGGTTATGCCTTCATGTTGAAATATCATCAGTTCAATTTAAAGGCAAAACTGGTGTCTCGGCGATAAATATACGAATTGGTAACAAAGTTTATTTTTATTCAGATGAAGTCACTCCAGAAGAACAACCTGAAAGAACAGTTGCCTCCATCACAAAAGACATCATGGAGAGGAACAAACATCTCTTTGAATACCCGAATCAGTATCAGAGGGAAAAACGTAAGCATTGCTTGAAATAAATGCGACATGTTTAGTTGTTGAATTCGTAAAACTTTATAATACATCTCTTTTTTATCTATGTTTAATTTTGTAAGTATATGTTTCTGATTAAGACTATCAGTCTCTGAAACATGATAAAAAAAATCATTTCAAACATTTGTCGTAGAACATACCAATTTATAAGGTTCTGGTCATAATGTTTTTAAAAAGGAAAAAATCAATGAATTTGGTGTTAAATAGGGCAATGGAAACGTTACCAGTAAGTACATACGCCTAAAATTAATATGAAAATATACATTGTGATAATATCATTAATATGTTTTATCGAACAAGCGCATTAACTCTCAACACATAAAACACCTTTGAATAGTTGCCTTTTACTATTGAAGAAAATATCATTTTAATCATTACTAGGTGCCACTTCTCCAAAACAAAGGAAAGCTGAGTCAAAGCGGTCAGCTGAACCAGAACGCCCCCCTCGAAGAAAGAAAAGGAATGCCTCAGCAAAGACCAAGATTTCTGTAGAGGATTCAAAGATGATCATCAACAAAGACCTCGAGCATAGACCTGAAGCAAGCAGAAAGAAGAGGGTTGATCATTCTGAAAAAAATAATGTTTTGGAAGATGTAGTTGCTGCTGACAAGCCCACTAGAGACCACAGAATTAATTTGAATGGAGAAAACGTTAAGGACAAGGCAGAAGATGATGTTCATCAAGCAGGCATTTCAGCCAAAGAGGTACACAAGATGAGAAAAGATTTCTCAAGTTCTACTGCAGACGAAAAATCTCGCACTCTCTCAACTGACAAAGCCTCAGGTTCAATTGATCACAATGAACTGGCAGTTAAGCCCGATATCAACATTGAAAAATTTGCCAGAGAAGAATCAAAACTATCCCTAAAAGTTTCTGAAGTTCTAAATCAAAAGGAAACCAGTTTTCAATCAACAGAAGGTTTGAAGGTCGATGCAAATGATGAAGCCGGCAACACAAAAGACAAAACCATCATGTCTGAAAATGAGAAAGAAGGAGCGAGAGAAGAACTATCAAGGATATAATCATCAGCTCCACCAAGGATGAATGTACCGAGCAAGCTGACGAAAGTGCCAAGCCACATGAATCCGACTCCAGTCCTAAATCGTCTGTTGAAGGCACTGAAAGAGCATCATCACCGGTTCCTGAATGTGAAGTTGTTCCAGATCATAGTCCATCTGATTCAAGCTCAGGTACTGTAATAATCTGCACGATGGATCTTCAATAAAATGTACATGTGTTACAATGCTGACTATATTGTCAAAATGTGTCATATACAAACACTTCCCATTCTGTTTTTTTCTTCAATTTCGTTTGTGCAACACAAATTATGATTCCCATGTTCATGAATTTCCTAGTAAGACAAACTATATGTATATGATATTGATTCAATCCGTCTATGAGGTTCAATCCAATGCAATTTTGATTAAATAATTCTTCAATGAGAGATGTCAGTTGCGTTTCGATAACATAGCTGAAATATGGCTTATCCAAAGCATGTGTGTATTGATGAGGATTGAATTCTGTATTTCAGAAGATTGCTCCAAGGCCGATAAGATCCTCAAAGCTTATACGCAGAGTTGTACAATGTTCAAAGATAACCAGTCAGTGCCAATAGTACCTGTGCCACCAAAACAAGCACCAACATCTGAGAGGAGGACATTTCGAAGAGCCTCCAAGCCCCTGGTACGAACAGAGTATAAGACGGAAACAGAAGTGGCAACTTCACCCAAAGGTACCACTGTTTTAATCATTTCATGACAATCTTATGATTATTGCTGTATGACCTTTGAATTGGATCTTTAGTCCATATTTATTTCTTCATCTTCTTAATCTTTCACTTGTTTCCATCGTGATTTTAGATACAGCCAGAAGCAGTTCACCTCCAGCTGTTAAATCCAGTGATATGAGACAAGAGCTGATCTTTAGTCCTGACGTGAAGTCCTATGACAGTAGCCATAGTGAGTCGTCTGACTCATCTCTTCACCACAACAGAGCTTCTAAATCTGATGGTTCAAACACAGGTAGTTTTACTTTTGTGTTTAATAGTAATGTAATTTGATAAAGTCCGTTGCTGCAAACTCATGGTCATCCTGTTGAACTTTAAGCCAAATTTCTATGGGTTCTATTGGGTTAACCGTAAACCTTACACTAAGATTTATAGCTAAAGAATGGAACAATCAGTCAACGTTCAGTAAAAGTTGGCCAATAATCATAATTCTCTTTTTGACTAATTCTGTAATGTCATTAATTTCAATACACCTTCATAAATGACAGAAGTCTTTAATATGTTTTATTAACAGAAAATAGACGTTCACCTCCAGACCTGAGGCCCAGTGACCTCAGAGAAGAAATGATCATCAGTCCGGGTCTCAGATTTACCTACGAGAGCAGTTCCTGTGACTCTGCCAACCAAGAAGAGCTGCCTATCCTCCCAGAAACAAGTACCAATACCAAAACACCAGAGGAAATGTTTTCCTCACTCCCCAATCCATTTGGGAAGAACCCGGTTTTGGAGACAAAACTTCCAAACCGATTGGGATCCTCTTCTCTAGTTCTGGGAGCGATAGGCAGCCAGAAGACCCCGGAGAAGGTTCCGACTCCAAGCCAGAAGAGACCAGCTGCACGTAGACTTGACTTTAGCAAGCATCTGATGTTCAGTACAGATAAAAAGACAGCTGTGGAATCATCTTCGGAGGAAAGCCTACAAGATAAAGGTCTTGATGACTTGCTGAAACCTGAATCGAAGGAAAATCTGATGAACAAAAAGTTTTCAAGGCTATCCCAATCAGCCTTTCCGACCTCCCCATCAATAAAGACAGTAGAAACAAAACCTGCTTGGTCATTTTATGACAAGGATTTTACTTCAAAACCTTCAATTACATCTGGATTCAGAAAGGAAGTAAGGTAGGTTAGCTCATATATTTCGCAAAAGTGTTTCTGAAAATATTGTGAGTCTGAGGAGATTTATTGGGCGAGTCCCTCAATGATAGTACCATCAAAACACTTTGCATCCTACGACTCACAGCTAAAGTTTATGAGTCATTTCCAAATTTTATGAGTATTTGATACAAGACTCTGGCGTGAATTTAACATGGAAATATACTTTTTTCTTTAAACGTTTGCACTTTTACTATCTTGTGTTGAAGTTTACATATCTCTTTAATCAATCTTTATTCCAGAGCTAAACCAGCAGCAGCTGCAGCCCCCAGAACGAGAGATCTTCCTCCACCTCGGCCCAGAGATGATCTGCTCGCTCCTTCTCTATTCGGGAGAAGACCTGGCAAGGATCTTCCTCCTGTCATGGGTAAAGTTCCTTCTCCTAGACAGCCTTCACAGTGCTCACCACAAAAGATGCTCTCAGGCATTCCAACAAGTTACCCAACCTCTCCAACCTTCAACCAACCATTTCCTAGCAACCAGATGCAGGATCCGTACAGTCAGGATGAGTATAACCCTTGTGCTGAACGGGTTCCACACCACTCGCCACAGCAGATGCGATCAAGCTTACCATTCCACTCAAACTCTCCAGATTTCCAACAAAGTGCTCAACCCTTTCAAAGCCACCAGATGCAAGGTGCAGGCTACCCCTCCAACCTCATTCCAGCAGGATCAAGCTTCATGCATCGAAGCCCCCAGCCGTTCAGTCTAGGCTATGAAACACTGCCTCCAAGTCACCAAGGACTTCATCTGTCCGATTCGTCAGGATTCATGATGGGATATGAAGATGACCTTCCACCTAGACATTGCTTTCAGAACCCAAACACCATCCCATTCCGATCCAGTCCAAAAGGACTTTTGAAGAGGGAGAAAACAAGAAGATACGATTAGCTCTTCATTAAGATAATAGAGTTTTAATAGATTTCTAAATTGGCTGGCCTCTAATATTCAAAGTATGAATGTGTATATGGTTTTTTTTTCTATATTTCTATGGAGCACGAATTTTATAAAAGTTCACTGAATTCTTTTCTCATCTTCCAACAAGCTACATCAATCGATGTGGTTTCGTTGATTCTGTTTTAGTAGGTCATAATAGCAGAACCAGATCATGAGGCATGATGATTTTTGTTCTGATATTGAACTGTCCTGGAGACAGTATAGATTCACTCCTTGTGAAAGTGAACTGTTTTTATTTTTTAATGCACTATGTGCAGTTTATATGAGCCTGTAATCGTATATCTGACTCCCTTCGTGGGTACCAAATTGGCTATGCCTCTTTGGTAGAAATATCTCATCATTGATATACGTTTTCTATTTTCCTGATTCCTAACAACTTACTCAAATGCCAAAACAAATTGATATGGTGCTGTGTTTTATCTATTCTTATCTATCTAACGTTTGTCATCAAAAGAACATGTGATAAATAGTGAATGTTAAATGTTCAAAAGAGTAAAACTAGTGCTCAATGCCTACATGTCCTCATGCGCATGTATATTTTCTGAAAACAGTGTATGTTAAAGATGAATATGTGGTTCAATTTCGTGAGCTAGTTGGTCGCTACCTCTGATAATTTACATGTATTTATCGCCAAGCTGTGATCATATCATTGGTTTTACATTGATACACCATTGTGCATAGGCCAAAGTGTGTACTTGAATTGTGCTTGTTGAATTTGCTGATGTTATGTGTTTCTGTACACGGTTATATGTGGTATAATACTGTGATGTCTTTCTACCATAAATATGTGCCAAATATATTGTCTATAAGACAATAACTTTCATTTGATGAATCATTAATGATTTTTATAAATAAATATGTTTTTATGTGGTTGTGATGATCATATCATTATAATACAACGACAATAATTCGGAAAAAAACTTTCATTGTTTTTCATCCTGGAAAAAGCTCATTGATGTTATAGTATTGTTTTTGTAAAGGTATAAACTTTTATTTTCCTATGGTGCTTTTCAATTTTTCTACATGTTGAAGCTACTTCAATAAACTTATTGTTACAATACGTTCTCTATGTTTTCTTTTGAAAAGCTTGCAAAGAACCAACTTTGGATTTTGTTGTTTTGTCTAATGAATGGTACCCTCCAGAAACTCCAAAGGATTTGCAGCATTGATTCAATAATATTTAAGTACATGTACACAATCATGAAGAACTATGTCGACTTATAACGTTCCATTTGACTTTCAATCGGATACAGTTATTAATAATTCATAATTGTATGGATCATATACATGAATTTGACAAGGAACAGAGCAATTTGTTTTGGTTAAAAGTTTACTTTTGTAATCAGCTTGGTACAGAAGCTATAGAAACAATTTAACATGAGTAAGATACGTTAAACACGTTTCGCAGGAATACGGGAAGGATGTTCGAACTATCTCTAACGATCTCAGTCTCAGTTAACCTAGCCTTTATAATACTCGCTTCACTCCGATTTTGAGTCTAGCAAGATGTAGTAGTGGGTCGCGTCAGCCGATCTGTCGAACTGACCAATCACGGATCGTCTTACCAAGCCCGATAGCATGAATTCGCATAGATAACGTTGGAGGGTCATAGGTCGGCGAAAGGTCGGCTGATGCGACCTGCTACTACACCTTGCTAGACTCAATATTGGATGTGAAGCGAATATTATTAAGGCTATGTTTACCTAGACTGTAACGATCTGCAACACTTTGAGATGAATAATGAGGTAAAATAGGGTTAGAGTGTGACTGGGCAATGCACCTAGACATGTTGTCAACTGGATGCGGTGAATTCGTACCCACAGTATTATACGGTGGACTGCATTGATATGGTTTTGCATATTCTTACGAAAGATGTCTCGCAACTTGGACAATTGAACATGCATCGCTCTGAGTGCTGTTACTTCTGATGCCGTCTCATGTTGAGCAATGGCTTGTCTTTTGGTGGGCTGTTAGAGACGACCTGTCAATAAACGACGTTAAATCACAATCACTGCATTTGAAAGACAAGCTGCTGAATTACCGGTATGCTGCTGAAGTCTATGTTTCCTTAGGCCACATTTTGATTTAAACATCCGACCGATATTTACTACATAAGCTTCTTTTTTGAAAGGATGCGTCCACGGCCGAGAATCTGCTAGGAAATAAAGTTTTTAAACCTATTCATATATGACAGCCAAAGATCAGTAGAATGTGGCCCCTCCACTCCGCCGGTTTATCGGCGAATCCACTCCGCTGCATTGTTGATTTGTTATTTTGTCGATAACTTCAAAGTTCCTGAACCAAATCAGTTCCAGTTTCACAGAAATCTTATTACCGGGTATAACCAAAAACTGATATGCGCGACAAAATGTATGGGATTCAAGCTCGTTAAGGCCATGAAACAAGGCATTTAAAGGTCTCCTCTCCGCTTCGAAATTGAAAGTCAGATAAACTTCAACTTGACATCTCAAATATTGCAAATTCCTTGCAGTTTGTGCACCAAAACTCATAAAGAATGTATTCAATATTCTATTCCTGATTACCAGAGTTAAAGGTGACCATCTAAACCTCAACGATTAGGAAAAGGAGCACTGAAAGCAGACGCCTACAATGTACCTCTGATGACGTGTTCCGTCCGCCATCCTTGTTAGTCCCCTCCATGCCGGGTACACGACAGTGGTCATTTTTACCTTTACATTCACGTCCAATAGAATTGACAAAAGTCCGGTTAGAATGTCTCTAAATGTTCTGATATTCTTCCCCAAACCTCCCTAGCATGTTACATAAGTAACCAAGACAGATAGTCGAATCTCAGATGGGCGTGGTCATCCAAAGTCGTCATTACCAAGGTCAATCAGGTGTTATTCAATCCTGCTGGAACTAATACCAACACCTTCTTTATGTAACCAGAAACACTTTGGATATTGTTGCAATCCTTCGCTGTACTTACAACTCTCGAAATGGTTCATGACATTGTTGTTTTGAACTTCAGTTTTTGAAGCCATGACTTTACTTCGAAATGCACAAATGTCAGTTGATTCCCAAACCTCCTCGGCCCTCTTTTACAAAGCCCTAAGTTGGTCGTAAGTCCTTTAGGTAGCCTTAGTGCAATGATAAAGAATGGATTCAGGTTAAAACATTGGCTATGCGTTTCTTTTTTTTAGCAGTATATTATTCAGGATGATTTGATGTTGAATTTGAAGGGATGTTTGGACTCCCTTTCAAAATTAGAATCACATGTAATACATTAGCGTTTTTATCTATATGTTCGGTTTATTTTGATCTCATATTTTACCATTTATATACCTGTTAGTGCATATCCAATATATCATGTTGGTTATACTTATATCCTCCGTAATCTATCTAGAATTGGGAAGAAACAGTACTTGTGCTGAAATATATTGTAACTACAATTCAGTCAGATTCTTCATTCTTATAAAATCAAACCTGGATCAAGAGCATATTTACATAAACAATATATAAATACAAAATCAAATCCACATTCAAGACAGAAGAAAGACTAAAAAAATGTTTTTATTACATGTGTGGTACTATTTGTTAATAAATAATCATCAACTAGTAAGATATCTGTGGATACGAGTTCGCGGTTCTATTTTGGGTATGAGCTCGTTTCGGGTACGAATTCTCAGTGGGGCCATGTTCGTTTTTGGAAAGAATTCACCTACCTAAATATCATCTTACTTATCGTTCAAAAACTTTTAGAAGTGCAAAAGATTATAATATCTATTGAAATGTTCGGAGGGATATAATTTTATCAACAAATTGTTAAATAATAATAATAATAATAATAATGGGCATTTATTAAGCGCTATATCCATACACAAGGTGCATGCTCAAAGCGCATTGAAAATAAGAAAATTTAAGGTGATGAGATGAAATGCTATGAAATAAAGTCTAAAAGTAATACTGGTAGCATTGATTAAGGATATTTATAATTAGAGTCTATGGGTAGAATCTATGAATAATAGCTAGAAAATAGATGAGTTTTGAGCTGTGATTTAAAAACAGTCAGTGAGGATGACATTTTGATGACATAAGGAAGTTGGTTCCAAAGTCTTGGAGCAGTACAGCTGAAAGATTTAAGTCCATAACTGGTGTTTTTATACTTTGGCATCTGGAGAAGCTTCAAATTCTGGGATCGAAGATCTTTTGCAGGGGTATAGTCCTCCAAGGAATTTAAAAGATATGCTGGAGCCATATTATGTTGACATTTGTAAGTAATACATAGAACTTTAAATTTGATTCTCGCTTCGATGGGAAGCCAATGTAGACACTTAAGCACAGGTGTTATGTGACATGCTTTTGGTGTTCTGGTCACAATTCTTGCCGCTACGTTCTGAACTTTCTGGAGCTTGTACAACTGACGTTTACTGATTCCAATCAGTAAGCTATTACTATAGTCAAGTCGTGAATGAACAAGCATTTGCACAAGTATTTTGGCGGCATCTCTGGTTATAAGATGACGTATTTGACTGATGCAACGGAGATGATAATAGCAAGTTTTACAGAGTTTATCTATGTGTGAGTCCATTGAAAGTTGAGAATCAATGATGACTCCAAGATTTCTTGCATGGTCAGTAAAAGGGATTGTAGCAGTTCCGATTTCAACAGAGGTAGCTTGAATATCACGCAAATTACGTTTAGTTCCTACTAACAGTGCCTCTGTTTTCTCATCATTTAACTTCAGCATATTTGATGACATCCATGACTTGATATCAGTTGTGCAATTAGTAGTACGTTGCAGAGCCTCCTGTACATTTTCTGGCTTGAAACTGTCAATCAGTTGCGTATCATCAGCATAAGACTGATGATCCATTTTATTATCCTCTATCACTCTAGCAAGACTATCAGTATAGAGTACAAACAGCACTGGACCCAGCACAGATCCTTGAGGTACTCCACACGCAAGTGAAAAGCGTTTAGACTCTGCTTGATGTATAACCACGGTTTGTGATCTGTTTTTTAGATACGATTCAATCCAGGAGAGCGCAACATTTGTTACACCCATCTCCAGTTGAAGTTTCGAAAGAAGAAGCTTGTGATCCACAGTGTCAAAAGCTGCCGAAAGATCTAAGAGTGTTAATGCAGCAATATTCCCTGAATCCACCCGACTTCTTAGTTCGTCCATGACTCGTAGCAAAGCCGTTTCTGTACTGTGGTTATCACGATATGCAGATTGAAAATCATCCATAAGCTCATATTCTTGAAGATGATCCTTAAGTCTTACATTCACGGCCTTTTCAATGATTTTCGATATAAATGACACATTTGATACAGGCCTATAGTTTCTCAGATTGTTAGGATTCAAGTCACTTTTCTTTAAAAGAGGCTTCACAATAGCAGATTTAAAAGAGTCTGGAAAAACTCCACTTGATATACTTGAATTCACCAAATTCGTTATGAAAGGAAGAAGTAAATCTAGATAATCCATCAACATAGAAGTGGGAATAGGGTCCAGCGAACAAGTTGTTTTCTTTGATGCTCTTATAATCTTCTCAATTTCTTGTTGGGAGAAAGGTTCAAAAGTTGACAATTCATGGCGAGTTGATGATGCATCAGGAATTTCAGATTGTTTTGACATACTTGAAGAGTTTTTCAGATCTTCCTGAATATCCTTGATTTTGGTATCAAAATATTCAGCGAAGTCATTAGCTAGAACCTCATCAGAATCATATTCAGGCAGTTTCACATTGTCTTTTTTACCGAGGAGTTTATTTACGAATTTGTAAAACTTGTCAGAGCATCCTTTCATTTCCAATATTTTATTATTACAGTAATTAGCTTTTGCTTTCCTAACAACTTTATTAAGCTCCTGTCGTCTGTGCCGATAAATCTGTCGATGTATCTCAAGTCGAGACTTGCGCCATTCATACGCTTATTGGAACCAACGGTCTCACTTGTTATCTTCAATATCCTGCTTCAAAAAGTGGAGCTGAAAACAGAAAATTGGAGTTAAGTGTCAGAAAATGAACTAACTAAATGTTTTAGTAAAATACGGAACTGTGTGACAGACATAGCATCACACAACATAATTTCTTTTCGAAATATGATTTACAGAGGATAACAGTTTTACAGTTTGCACGTCGTGATCAGAGAAAACATAACGTTTTTTTCATCTAAAAAATTATGTCAAACGAACTGATATGCTGACATGAAAGAAAACCTTTTCGATGATCAAACAAACATTACCTCCTTTACGACAAAAAGTTTAGTACATTGTTATTTTTATAATAACAAAACCATATATACAAAGTTGCCAATAATACAACACTGTTCCATTATTTTACAATTATTATCTTAAATCGATAATGATTAAACAATTGAAAATTACAGTTCCGAGTATATTCATTAAAATGGACCCATCGTATTTTGTTGCATTGTTTTATTCATAAAATGAAACAAACG
Source organism: Steromphala cineraria (assembly GCA_916613615.1). NCBI lineage: Eukaryota > Metazoa > Mollusca > Gastropoda > Trochida > Trochidae > Steromphala > Steromphala cineraria. The sequence goes on from OU744725.1 coordinate 50,840,655, forward strand.
CCATAAAAACTACCACAAACATGGTAAAATGCCAAGCCTTTGATATTTCAATACAAATGTTATTTCAGAGAGTATTTTGCTATTTCTATTTATCAATGATTTAATAACTAGAAATGCAATTTATCACTTGTCACGTTATGAATCAGATTCTTTACTTTCGGTTTTACAATCTTTCAAATGAAGATCTTTACTTTCAATTCCGCTTCTGCAAATTTTTCACGAGTAACATACTTCTGCGACACCGGTTAAGACTGGTTTTCAGCGTGAAGTGCGTTTGCGTATTGGTCATCATTGTTATCTCCCTTTACCTCGGGGATGAAATAAATATGGCGTCGTATCTGTCAATGGGTATTTCCAATTTTCCTCGACATACCTGCTAAATGTATTATTCAAGTCATTTTAATGATGAAGTCACGAGAAGATAAATCAGCTAAAGAAGAGGGGGAACTTTCAGACGAAGAAGAATTCGTTGAATATAGGTATAACCGTTTTCACGATAGAAATAGATCGATCCCACCCGAAAAAAGGCGAAGTCCACCATGGCCAAGACCAGTTAGACAACAAGAGGACTTTGACTATCGTTACAGAAATTTTCCAGACAGGCCCTCAAATGATGGAGGGTTTTGGGCACCGCCGCTTGGTTTGTTCCAACACCAAGGCCCTCCCCCAAGACCCCCACCCCGACCATACTACCCCCTTCTGGATAACCCCAGGGGACCCAGGACCCATCCTCCTGATTATGGGAGAGATATGAGGGAGAGGCCTATACATAGACAAGACAGTTTCAGGGATTCCAATAATGCAAATCCTAACTGTATCCTTTTCATGTGAAAACATCTTGTCTAAAGTTTCGTATTAGAATATTGAATATTAAAAAATGGGAGCAATTTTAGAATTGGTTTGCCACCCAAATACTTTCCCTAAAACTAACCCTTACCCTTACACTAACACTAACCCTAAGTAAGTCGCTTAGACCCTAACACGTACCCTAACCCTTACCCTAAACCTAAAACAATACCTAACCCTAACCTAATGAACAGTTTAGTAAAACAATATATTATGAAAAAGTGTGGCGAACCAATTCTATAGTTATACCTAAAAATATTAAATTGAAATGGTTTAAAAAGTGAGTCAAGTGCAGCAGTTTATTAGCTCATCTGGCCTGTAAGGCCCGATGGGCTTATGGCATGGCATGGTGTCCGGCGTCCGTCCGTCTGTCCGTCCGTCCGACTTAGAAAACTTAAACTTATTGTACAGACTCCTTGACTAGTGAGGATTAAAAATTGTAGCTTTGGTGGCCCTTAGGCCCCTAATAAGGGCCACAGGGGCCACACCCTAAAAAGCTATTTTCATCTTCTTCTCCAGAACCATAAGGCCTAGAAAGCTGAAACTTTGTGTACAGACTCCTTGACTAGTGAGGATTAGAAATTGTAGCTTTGGTGGCCCTGTGACCCCTAATAAGGGCCACAGGGGCCACGCCCTTAAAACCTATTTTCATCTTCTTCTCTAGAAGCATTAGGCCTAGAAACCTTAGACTAAGTTTACAGACTCCTTAACTAGTGAGGATTATAAATTGTAGCTTTGGTGGCCCTGTGACCCCTAATAAGGGCCACAGGGGCCACACCCTAAACACCTATTTTCATCTTCTTCTCCAGAACAATAAGGCCTAGAAAGCTTAAACATAGTGTACAGACTCCTTGACTAGTGAAGATTAATAATTGTAGATTATGTGACCCTGTAGCCCCTACTAAGGGGGGAAACACATTGGCCACACCCTAAAGCAAAATCAAATATACAGCCTGATGAGCTACAGAGCCAATGGCTCTATTTTTTTTTTCAATGGCAAAGATGAGCTTGTTAGAAAGTATTTTCTGAATGGAAGATGTATTCCGTCAAAAACATTTTACCATATATTGCCATAATTTCATGTGGAAAAAAACCCAACAGTCACACTGATTGCATATTTGCTTACACATCAAATTTCAAGATGAAATGTGTCAAATAATCACATAATAATAACCATATTTCTGACATGAGAATTCCACATATCAGTTTTTCGGCATTGCTGACATCCAACTGAAATATGTACCCGTTGAAATTTAGCTTTATAACAAATTAACAACATGTGCACAACTGGATATTAGTTTTCTCATTTCAAAACATTTAACCCACTAAGCAAGACAAGATTTGGTATAAATTATATAATAAATTTGTGCATGCAAATTCAACCTGCTTGAAAATTTGAAAATATTAAAGCGCACTAGTTTGCAATGAAAGTAATAAGTTTTGGATTTTCACAAATAAGCAGCTTAGTCCCTTTCCATCATACACGCAAGAGATTTTGAAATGGTTTTCATTTTCAAGTGTCAACATCACTGAATAATAGTAAATATGATGACTGGTATAACATTTGATTAATTTTTATTTGCAAAGGGGATAAAGACAACCATAAGCCTTTGATCAGCAATAGAAACCTTTTTGCACAATAGAGTTGACTCTTTTGTCGGTGATAATTTCCTTAGCTTTATCAGCATGGAAAAGAAAGTTTAAGATCAATACTCACCACAAGGACCATGACCGACCACGCAGGGATGTTGAGTCTGATGAAGGGAACTTTGAGGATTTACTTGAAGCATATCGGAACATTCAGAAGCAACTTGAAAACTTGGAAGAAGAGGAAGGAGGGGGAGAAACTAAAACAGATTCTTCGAAGACAGAGGCAGACCAGAATGGACTGGTGAAAAATGAAAAGAAGGAAGAACCTTCACGAACAGAATCAAAAGAACCAACTGACGTTATCATTGTGGAAGACTCACCAGAGAAGACTCTCACCCCTGATAAGACTGTGGAATTGAATTCACCAAGAGATAATGAGGTAAGGAATTTCTTTGATGTGATAAATAAGTGAAGGGTTGGTAAACTTGGCAACTGAAAGAGAGGGTATATGAACACAGGGATTGGGAAAGGCAGGGGCCATGGGCCATTTTGCACAATGAATGAAAAAATGACCCATTAAAATTTTGAATGTTATTATTGACATAAGGGAAATGGCCCATTTAGAATTAAGAAAATTACAAAAAAGCCTGAAAATGGCCCATTGTCAAAGCTGTCTTTCCCAATCACTGTGAACACTGTTTTGCAATGATGTTATTTCATACAGAAACACTAACAGTCTTTTTGTAAAAGTTGTTTTAAATTTATTTTTGGGAAAAGGTCAAATTGAGGGTAAAAGGTTGTTGTTTGATTAGATTTCCATGGTTCTTTTTCCCAAAGAAAACAATTTAATAAAGTTTGTTGTCTGTTGTATATTATAATTTTTTACTTCTTTTCAAAAAAATATTTCAACACAGGCATTGAAACTGTTTGAACAAATTGTCCTTTAATGAAATTATGAACTCTTTTAGAATGAGGAGGATCTAGAGTTACAAGAACTACGGAAGAAGGCTTTGGCGTCTGCCAAACAGAGTAGCACAGGTCCTGCAGCAAAGAAAAGTCCACAGAAGAAAATTCCACCGAAGAAAATTCCACCGAAGAAAAGTCCTATGTCCTCAAGTGCTTCCACAAAGAAAGTCAGTCCGAAGTCATCATCTGCAGGTCGCACGACAAGGTCACAACTCTCAAGGTCAGCTGAGATCTCCCGCAAACCCTTCCTTCCTCGTGCATCCGACAGAACCGACAGGAAGCGCTCATTGTCAGGTGATTTGACAACATGTAATCATGTCTGAAGTTCAATTGTTAGCTCATCAGGACTGAAAGTCCAGATGGGCTTATGGCATGGCCCGTCGTCCGGCATCCGTCCGTAAACTTTTCACACTGTAGACTTCTCCTCATGAACAATACGCACTAGAGAGCTGAAATATTGTGTACAGGTACCTTAGCATATGGAGATTCTAATTAGTAACTTTGGTGACCCTGTGACCCCAAATAGGGTCACAGGGGTCACAACTTTAAAAACCTATTTTCATCTTCTTCTCCAGTTCCAAAAGGACTAGAGAGTTCAAAATGATATGTGCAGACGCCTTGGCCAATGGGGATTCTAATTTGTAACTTTGGTGACCCTGTGACCCCAAATAGGGTCACAGGGGTCACAACCTTAAAAATCTATTTTCATCTTCTTCTCCAGTTCTAAAAGGACTAGAGAGTTAAAAATTATATGTGCAGACTCCTTGGCCAATGGGGATTCTTAATTGTAGATTTCGTGACCCCATGACCCCAAATAGGGTCACAGGGGTCACAACCTTAAAAACCATTTCTCATCTTCTTCTCCAGTCCCAAAAGGTCTAGAGAGTTAAAAATGATATGTGCAGACTCCTTGGACAATGGGGATTCTAATTTGTAACTTTGGTGACTCTGTGACCCCAAATAGGGTCACAGGGATCACAACCTTAAAACCAATTCTCATCTTCTTCTCCAGTTCCATAAGGAGTAGAGAGTTAAAAATGATATGTGCAGACTCCTTGGACAATGGGGATTCTAATTTGTAAATTTGGTGATCCTGTGACCCCAAATAGGGTCACAGGGGTCACAACCTTAAAAACCTATTTTCATCTTCTTCTCAAGTTCCAAAAGGTCTAGAGAGCTGAAATTATATGTGCAGACTCCTTGGCCAATGGGGATTCTAAATTGTAGATTTCGTGACCCTGTGACCCCAAATAGGGTCACAGGGGTCACAACCTTAAAAACTTATTTTCATCATCATCTTCAGTTCCAAAAGGTCTATTAAGCTGCAAGACTGCATGTAGACTCCTTGGCCAATTGGGATTCTAAACTATAGGTTTCGTGACCCCATGACCCCAAATAGGGTCACAGAAGTCACAATCTTAAAAACATATTTTTCTCCATTTGATGACAGTCTATGGCAAATTTATTTCTCCTTGGATATTTTAGTGTGGACTTCTTTCACTGTCTAATATTGGCGATCTAGAAAGTGTTGAATAATAATAAATCATTTGGGTAAGGAAATTTATTCCGAAATCGTTGCATTTGTTTTGTAATTTTTTTTATAGGTTTTCTTGCAATAGGTTACATCAGTTCCATTTTTAGCTCATCTGGCCTGTATAAAGCAAACTTGATATGATGCCTGATGAGCTACAGAGCCAATGGCTCTATTTTTTTTTGGATCTAGATATGTTGATACAGGGATAAAAAAAATTTGTTCAGAGTGGCACCATCACTATGTTATTTAGTGTGCCATTTCAATTTCGGATATTCCTTTGAACATAAGTTGTGAAAGTTCAAAATGAATCATATTCCAAGATTTGCCCCTTTAAAAATCATAAAAACAGTTATTAGTTAAGATAACAGTGAGGGGATATTTATATTATACCAAAAGTTAAGTCAAACAAAGATTCTGTGTTTTTTTCTGGATTCAATATACAAGATTTCGTCCAGATGAAACTTGACTTTAAATTTCATTTTCAATGTTTGATCTGTATATATAGGTAAGGACACCTACACATCAAGGGCAGCCAGGAAGACTGTTAGATCCCACAGTGACGAGCGGAGGAAAACAGCCAAGAAGTCCAACATGGAGACGGACAAGAAGGAACTGGAGTGTATCCTGAATCTCACAGACCCTGATGAGCAGATCGCTAGATTCTTGCAGCTTATTGGGAAGGGAGGCAACTCAAGGAGTAAGGGAAAGGTTCGTATTTTACTCAATTGATAGAAACTACCTGTCCCAAACATCTTTGTATTTGGGCATCTCTTTTGTTAGTGTATTCCTGAGATCATTGGGAAGGGAGGCAACTCCATAAAAAAAAGAAAGGTTATTATTTATTAAGTGTAATTGATAGAACTGCAAACTCCAAACATCTTTGTATTTGGGTATCTCTTTTGTAAGTATTCCTGAGATCATTGGTAAGGGAGGCAACTCCATAAAAAAGGGAAGGTTCGTATCTATTGAGTGTAATTGATAGAACTGCCACTTCCCAACATCTTTGTATTTGGGCATGTCCTTAGCACATTATTTCTGCAGCACATTGAAAACTCTAGAAGGTTTGTATTTAGCTTGACTGATGTAGGTGCTCTTTTCATGAAGTCATCCCAGTAAAGAGCAGGTAGATGTGTGATGGGCAAAATTATAATTATGTGATGGACAAAAACACAACATTAAGACCATCAGATAAAACTCTTAAATGTTATTGGTAATAATTTCTGTTCTTTTCCCCATGTTTAAATTAGAGATAAATGTACTGAATGTCAATTCAAGCAAAGTGGTTTCAAATTGACAGGCTGGAGCAAGAGGGAAGGCAAACGGACACAAGCCAGGTGAGAAGTCAAGTGAAAACCTGAGAGATAACTACGAGGAGGTTGAGATGGATATAGACAGCAGCGAGGAGTCGGCCAGTGAGTTGGAAATATTCTCCCATATATCTCTGTATATCTGTTGATGTTGCTGATACTGTTTATGCAACACTTTGCAATTATCATGATAACAATAATCAAAAAAATTTAACGCCTCGATTCCAGTGCTACGACTGCTCAATTACAATACAGTGTATGCTAATGTGCCTAATGTTAGAGAATGTGTACTCATACTTTTTGTTTTAACTCTAGTTGCCAACATGGAGGAGTTTCAGTCTGATCCGGACTTCCATAATGCTATGACTCCAGTGGTAAGTAGTCAGATCTATCTACAAACACCCTTTACTTTATTGAATAAAAATCACGTTTTTAATTTTGTATTAATGTTTCTTCTGTATTTCTGTTCTGAAGGAAAAATTTGACAATTTGTCAAAAGAAAAATGATAAATTTTCTATCAAGCCTTTTCTTCTATTAAGCAAAATATGACTTATTTGAATATTGAATTGTTTTTTAAACAGACTCTAGAGTTGCCCGAACCTGCTCTCATTCCATCCTTCTACGGAACAGCTTTCCCCAGGCAGCCATGGATGTATCACCCAACTGGTCCTGATGGTCTTCCATACATGATGCCCCCTCCACCACCCCCTCCATCAACCATGGGACCCCTCCCTCCCCCGCCCCTCCCTGCTGACCCTCCCCCTCCTGTCCCCCCTCCTCCAGACGCTCCCCCTCTACCCGAGGGCCCCCCTCCCCCTGATGACGGCCCCAAGCCCCCGTCCCCCCCAGCTGATGATGAAGAAGAGGGAGACGAGGCAGCACTGCTCAGAGCTCAGCTTCTTAAATCTATGGCTCAGAAGAAGAGACAGACAGATTCTCCTCAGGTTTGTGAATATACGAGTTTGAGGAGAATACAAGGGTTTGAATTTTAATGTATGGAGTTTGAGTAAACTTTGTGGAGTGCAGTACATAGAGTTTGAGATGAATATATGATTAGGTTTTGAGTAGCCTGTTAAAAATCAACTTAGTTCCATGGAAGTTGAGGGAGATTCCCTTTCACAATGTCTGAAAAAATTCAGCAATGATCATTGAGTTTAAGAAGATTATGTTGGTGTTTACTGTTAGTGTTATCATGTAAGTAGTCTTCAGGAAATACTTGACATGTGTAATAACGCAAGAATAAAGCCATTTGTCTAGAATCAGGAAGCACCTCCATCTGTTGAAAATGCAGAAACTTGTTTGTTTTCAGCCTGCCATCAAGCCAGTATCAAATGAAGGTTCACCGTCCACGTCTCGCAGTGGATCTCCAGCAATGCAGACTCTTGTCACACAGAAACCTAAACCTGCACCCAAGAAACAGCAGCAGTACACCTATACTCCTGTAAGTTGGACTAGCAATGGTATTGTCTTGAGAATGGGATGCAATATGTTGAACAAAAGGAATGAAACGCTTTTTCAGGGGAGATGAATTCTAAAAGATGGCTAAACCAAGCAAAGTTATTCACCAAATAGAGCAATGGTTATATTGCCTGTTTCAAGTGTTTGGAAAAGAAAGTCTTAACCTTCAAAACATGTAACGGAACATTCTCGTTTCTTTCGAAGATATCGCTGGTGTATTAGAGACAGTTTATGCTATTTTAGTTCATTTCCAATTCCGCATTGGCCGTCATGTTGCCTATCCCAATCTACTCAGGCCAAGTGCCCCCTGAAACATTAAAAATTATCTTTTCAAATAAAATTGAAATCAAGTAGATAAAATTCCAGTCATTAAGAGATTTTTTGCTTATTCTATACAAATTGGATGTCTATTGCCAGTTGCCAGTGCATAAACCAGTAGTTATACCGCTGGAGACGTCGTCAGATGAGGAGGAGAGCCCGTCACCTGTCAAGATAGATCCAATGTCAGCACTCCTCGGCAATCTCGACAGCTTCCTCAAAGAAGCCAGAAAGTCTGTAGAAGTGAGTCAACATCTTGTACTTGACGTAACGGAGTAGTGACGTGTAGCTAGCTATGAATGTCTGAACAGTGATGATGAATTGACAAGAAAAATTCCATTTCTCAATTTTGCAAAATATCATGCATTTTGAAATATTCACTCAATTCTTAAAAAAATAACAGCATATGGGTGTTTTGTCCCTGTCATAGTATATGCTGATTTACGTCAACTGAAATAATACAATTGGTAGAAAATGAGTTTGTGAATTGTATGATAATAAAATGAACTTCCCATTCTTGTGCTAACTCAACACGTTGATCAATAATGTCAACATCATTTTTAGCTCATCTGGCCTGTAAGGCCCGATGGGCTTATGGCATGGCATGGTGTCCGGCGTCCGTCCGTCCGTCCATCCCTCTGTCCGTAAACTTTGTGGAATTTCGACTTCTTCTCCAGAACCATAAGGCCTAGAAAGCTGAAACTTTGTGTACAGACTCCTTAGCTAGTGAGGATTATAAATTGTAGCTTTGGTGGCCCTGTGACCCCTAATAAGGGCCACAGGGGCCACACCCTAAAAACCTATTTTCATCTTCTTCTCCAGAACCATAAGGCCTAGAAAGCTGAAACCTTGTGTATAGACTCCTTGGCTAGTGAGGATTATAAATTGTAGTTTTGGTAGCCCTGTGACCCCTAATAAAGGCCACAGGGGCCACACCCTAAAAACCTATTTTCATCTTCTTCTCCAGAAGCATAAGGCCTAGAAAGCTGAAACTTTGTGTACAGACGCCTTGGCTAGTGAGGATTATAAATTGTAGCTTTGGTAGCCCTGTGATCCCTAATAAGGGCCACAGGGGCCACGCCCTAAAAGCCTATTTTCATCTTCTTCTCCAGAACCATAAGGCCTAGAAAGCTGAAACTTTGTGTATAACCTCTTTGAAGAGTGAGGATTATAAATTGTAGCTTTGGTGGCCCTGTGACCCCTAATAAGGACCACAGGGGCCACTCCCTAAAAACCTATTTTCATCTTCTTCTCCAGAACCATAAGGCCTAGAAAGCTGAAACCTTGTGTACAGACTCCTTGGCTAGTGAAGATTATAAATTGTAGCTTTGGTGGCCCTGTGAACCCTAATAAGGGCCACAGGGGCCACACCCTAAAAACCTATTTTCATCTTCTTCTCCAGAACCATAAGGCCTAGAAAGCTGAAACCTTGTATATAGACTCCTTGGCTAGTGAGGATTATAAATTGTAGCTTTGGTAGCCCTGTGACCCCTAATAAGGGCCACAGGGGCCACGCCCTAAAAACCTATTTTCATCTTCTTCTCCAGAACCATAAGGCCTAGAAAGCTGAAACTTTGTGTACAGACTCCTTGGCTAGTGAGGATTATAAATTGTAGCTTTGGTAGCCCTGTGATCCCTAATAAGGGCCACAGGGGCCACGCCCTAAAAACCTATTTTCATCTTCTTCTCCAGAACCATAAGGCCTAGAAAGCTGAAACTTTGTGTACAGACTCCTTGGCTAGTGAGGATTATGAATTGTATCTTTGGTGGCCCTGTGACCCCTAATAAGGACCACAGGGGCCACGCCCTAAAAGCCTATTTTCATCTTCTTCTCCAGAACCATAAGGCCTAGAAAGCTGAAACTTTGTGTATAGCCTCTTTGAAGAGTGAGGATTATAAATTGTAGCTTTGGTGGCCCTGTGACCCCTAATAAGGGCCACAGGGGCCACGCCCTAAAAACCTATTTTCATCTTCTTCTCCAGAACCATGAGGCCTAGAAAGCTGAAACTTTTTGTACAGACTCCTTGGCTAGTGAAGATTATAAATTGTAGCTTTGGTGGCCCTGTGAACCCTAATAAGGGCCACAGCGGCCACGCCCTAAAATACTATTTTCATCGTCTTCTCCAGAACCATAAGGCCTAGAAAGCTGAAACTTTGTGTACAGACTCCTTGGCTAGTGAGGATTATAAATTGTAGCTTTGGTTGCCATGTGACCCCTAATAAAGGCAACAGGAACGTCCTTCAAATCTATTTTCATCTTCTTCTCCTGAAGTATAAGGCCTAGAAAACTTAAACTTGTCGCCTATATATACTTAATTTTATGATTGGTGCCCCTGTGGCCTCTACAAAGGGGGTATCATTGGCCACACTCTACAGCATAATTGATGATGAAGCCTGATGAGCTACAGAGCCAATGGCTCTATTTTTTTTATTTTTGGTCTCATTACACACTTATCATGTTGATTCCTAACACTTACACTAAAAGTCTATCACCCAAAGCCCCCTTCACATGGATAGCATTTATAACCATGATATTTACACTGAGTAGCAATCACCTTAGCTCAGAGAGTTGGACCTTGAAGTTGTTAACAATGATTGTCTCTCTGTGCAGGCAGGGGGAGTGAATGCAGAGAAACAGCTGCAGCAGCAACAACGCCAGCAGCAGATGTTGAAGATGCAGCAGCTGCAGGAGGTGGAGACGTCACTCACCAGTCAGAGGTTAGTTGTCTGGTGTAGGAGCTGAAGTATCATCTTGGAGCTCGCAGGCCTTCAGATATTCTGTTGAATTACCTATTCTTTCCAATCCTTTAGCAATCGGTCGTCCTTGTTTGTATTATCAAGAGGTGTCATGAAGCAGCCTCTGCATGTTGATTAAGGTGACATTAAATAAATTATTTTAAATTAAAAAATTATTTGAGTTATATGTTTTACATAAATAGAAGAAGAGAATACCATGTCAGGCTCCTCAGAAACCTCTTATTATGGTCCTGTGTTAGCTGATCTTTAACCTGTGGACAGTTTGTCTTTGTTGCAGAATTGAAATTTCAGTAAATTGTATATTTAGTTTAAAGACCCAGGTTCAGAAGCTAAAGTGTTAAATTTAAATACTTACTGACTTGTGAAAAGCAACCATATTCGTTTGTGTAAAACCATGATAATCAAGTCTTATCTCAACTTGAATGCATGGATGACTCAGTAATTGTGTTCTCAACAGTCAAGTGAACATCTACAACATTTGATTTACCGAAACATCAAAACCAAGTAATTTCAAGCATTCAAACAGACCTTTCTCCAGCAATTGGTTTTTTGAAACTTATGATCTATATATTTTCCTGTATACAAACAAATGGTCTCCCACATTTTGAGTATATCTCAATGAATATATCTTATGCTGCAGACAAGCGATCATGAAGGACCAGGAGACCCTCAAGTCCCTAATCAAGCGAGCGTCCAACTACTTGCGCAGTGCCAAGCTGGCGGAGAAGAAGGTGGAGCAGCTACGAGAACAACTCTCCGCCTCCGAGAAGGTGGTGGCAGCAAACAAGTCACTCCTGGAGAAGACCAAGTCACAAGTAGGCTTCTTACAGTCCTTGTTCCTCAATCTTATTATTTCTTTTGGTCCCTTTCAACAAGAGTACAAGCCTCAAGTGAAAGGGGCCTAGCAACGCTTACTATTACTTGCTGCAGAAATTAATAGCAAAATATTCTGGTTTGTTTAAAGCTAAAGCATTGACTATCCTATGATGTTACTTAGCAATATTTCGACTTCATTTCAAATTCTTTGTTTAAAGTGTTTACTTAAGATTAATTGACTAGAAAACTTACTTCATATATTCTGTATGAGACATGAGAACATGTACAGTATTTATCTTTATTTACCAGGCAAAACTAGTCAAGGACAAGCTACTTGAGAAGAAGAAGAGGTTCAAGGATGCAGAACAGAATGCTGCAGAACTAGGAAAAGCAGTTTATGGAGAGAACTATAAACCAAGAATAGTTACCATGGAAACATCGGAAAAGAAGAAGGGAGACAATTTATCCGTCACAGTTTTCAATGAGGTATGTGCTAATATGTTCTTTTGTCATCATTGATGGGAAGAGTGCAGTAAAACAAATTGGAATTAAAATTGATCTTGTTTAGCTCATGTAAGATATGAAATAATGCAATTAATGAATTTAAAAGTTTTTCTTAAAGTTGCCTTTCTTAAAAAAATGAGGAATAATCATGAAGCAAGATATGTTGGTGTTAAATGTTGAATTATCAACACAATACATTATTTGACAATAACTCACTCATTCACTCAATTTTTCAGATACCATTGAAAAAGAGACTTACTTCGAAAAAAGAAAGTTCACCACAAAAATCAAATCAAAAGAAGTCATCAGATTTTATTGCAAAAGAAAAAGAAAGGCTTAAAAAGCTTGAAAAAGAATATGCAGAAAAGATTAAACGCTTGAAAGAAGCTCAGGGAATACCAACCGTGCCAAAAGTGAAGCAGAAACAAAGTTCTCCTACAAAGCAGAAGAAAAAGGCTGTGATACCAACAGAAAATCTTGAAAATATCAAACTAGAGGCAATCGATGAAACAGACATTGTTGACAATAAACCAAGGAGAAGATCTCTAGTGGAATTAAACCCCAGCAATAAACCAAATATACCAACCTCCGATGTTGAGAAAGTCATCAAATCAGAAACAAAACCCAAGTCTGACTTAAAAAAACCTTTCAATATGCCGACTGGCCAGCAATTAGCAAATCTACGCAAGTTACAGGTTTGTATACTCTTATAAATCTTTTGTGTAACATTTAATTTTTTTGTAAATTTTTCTGCACAGTTGTATGTGCTTTGAAGGTTTGAACTGTTTCTGTTCACTCACTGATAAAACCTTAGCTATCATACCATCATATGCAAACATTTTATTCGTCAAACTTGTCTTCAATTATTTATGACACTACCACTGTTAAAATCTGAAATGTTCATTGCAAGTTTTTGTGCAGTGGTATATTTGCAAGATAAGAGGTCAATAAGGAAAGAATCTATGTTTGCTTCTGACTCAAAGTCATATATAAAAACTTGTGCTGTTGAACTTGCTCTGGACATAATAGTTAACAATAAGAAAAGCTAAGCAGCATTCTCCAACAATGTTCACCTTTTGTGCAAAGGGAATGGAATTTTCGGATCAAATTGGAATTTTGATGATAAAAATGCAAAATCTGAATAATAGATTTGTCATGAGACATAGATAACATCATGGCATTCAGCAACAAATTCAAATGAATTATTTTGATTCCATCACCACCAATCGTGATGTTGAATGTGTTTCCTACGACAGAGTGAGAAGATGGAGCGTATCCTGAAGATCCAGAAGACGTCCACGACCAGCTGGTGTCGACGGGTCGGGGAGTACTCTGCTCTCCTCAACACGCTCAGGGAGGTATGTGGCCTTGCTTTTCCTAACCTCCCTGGTATCTGATTTGATGAATCCTACCCTCCTGTCTTAATGCATTCTCTCCCAACAGAGGTAGTTCAAGTCATAAAATCCTGACTGAGCCTTTGTTAGCCGTTCCAAGGTTTCCAACACATTAACCTAATGGCAAAACTTGTTTGTTGTCAATAATAAGGCATTTGCCATGATTCAGTCAAAAAATTGTTTTTGGTCAAGAATACTCAGAGTGTAAAGGGCACATTTTGGTAATGAATTCTAGTTTTCAAGAAAAATACAAAAATGACTGAGGCTTTCACTGGGATTACTTTGGAAACAGAGTCGCTGATTGCACAACTATCTTTGATTTCGTCCGTTTGATTTCTCTTTTTCTAGCCTTGTGTTGTTGAAATGAAGTGATTAAGCTATCAAGGTGATTTTATTAAAGGGTTGATGAATATCTCTATTTATAATTCAGATTTTCTGAGACAAAACATATTTTTTTTAGCTCACCTTTACAAAGTAAATGTGAGCTTATGTCATGGCGCTTCGTCCGTCGTCCGTCTGTCTGTCCGTCCAACCGTCCGTAAACTTTCACGAAAAAGACTACTCCTCCTAAACGAATTCAGATATCATTCTGAAATTGTAGTATGTTATACCCATGGTGATTCCTCACAGAAAGGTAGATGTTTCAGTTTTGAGAATCCAAGATGGCCGCCATGACAGCCATATTGAATTTTCAATTAGATTTCATGAAAAAGACTACTCCTTCTAAACGAATACAGATATCATTCTGAAATTGTAGTATGTTATACCCATGGTGATTCCTCACAGAAAGGTAGACGTTTCAGTTTTGAGCATCCAAGATGGCCGCCATGACAGCCATATTGAATTTTCAATTAGATTTCATGAAAAAGACTACTCCTTCTAAACGAATACAGATATCATTTTGAAATTGTATTATGTTATACCCATGGTGATTCCTCACAGAAAGGTAGACGTTTCAGTTTTGAGAATCCAAGATGGCCGCCATGACAGCCATATTGAATTTTCAATTAGATTTCATGAAAAAGACTACTCCTTCTAAAGGAATCCAGATATCATTCTGTAATTGTAGTATGTTATACCTATGGTGATTCCGCACAGAAAGGTAGACGTTTAAGTTTTGAGAATCCAATATGGCCGCCATGGCAGCCATATTGAATTTTCAATTAGATTTCATGACAAAGACTATTTCTTCTAAACCAATCTAGATATCATTTTTATATTGTAGTATGTTATACCTATAGTGATTCCTCACAGAAAGGTAGACGTTTCAGTTTTGAGAATCCAAGATGGCCGCAATAGCAGCCATATTGACTTTTCAGCTGCAGATGACACATCATTATTATTAAATTTTAAGCTTTCATCAAGTGATCACTGGCACCATATAAATTCTCTAATTTGAACTTACTAATCATAATATTATCTTAAATATGGAATATTTAAGATTGTCGTGCAAGTTGTTCTATATTTGTAAGTGTTTCTAAAAAAGATTAAGATGAAAGACAAACATAATTGATTAATTTGTTTAAAATCTTTATGGCAACTAGCTGCAAAAACCAAATCACATTAAACATGTTAAATTTTAAACAATGGTATCTCCCTTATATTCCTTTAAATACCACACATAAGGGGTCAACCAGAGTTCAGATATTCCACTATCCACTAATACACATCCCAAGGCAGGCTGCTAGCATCACAGTGTCAGCTGCTAGTCTGTTGCATAATCAACTTGACCCAATTGATATGGCAGAGCATTATGCTAAATGGCCATGGCCCATGTGTATGCAATAAAAGTTATGGACTTGTATTCTCATGACAGTGATATGTTCTTTCTAAGAATAACAACTTACACAAAACTTGTCTACAATAAGCCTTGTGTTTAGCAATCTACATGATAAGTTGATGTGGAATAAATATGAAAAAAATCGAAAAGGGTTTAGTAAGAAAAGTAAGGAAATTTGATTTGTCATATCTCTCTGTTGATTTGACAATGCAAAAATGTTTACCATTATAGTACTGTATGAGTGTTAAATAAATTGATACTTTAATGAAAGACATCTCATGGTCACTTGACATGTAAATATTATGAGAACAAAATAAACGTGTCTTATGCATTGCTGTGTTTATGATTTTCCTTTCAATCAGTCATTCATTTTCCTTGAAAAATCTGTACTTTTGGGATTCTCAATATCCCATGCAGCATAACCATCAGTGAAATAATCTTGAAATCATATTAATGATTCACTACAAAACAATTGTAAGTGGCCACCATCCTGTAAGTAATGAATGACATTTAAATGGATACACCTAAACCAATCAAGATATCATAATGAAATTAATACGGATGCCCACATAAAAGTAGCATTTTGAAGATTAAAAAGTACAAGATGGTCACCAATTCAGCCATATAGATATACAAAAAAGTTATACAAAAACCTACTGCTTGTTAACTTATCATGATTATATCATTTGTGTATTAATGTTTGTTCAAGCTCTAGTCGTTTCCAAAAGAAGACAGCATTTGAAAAGATAAAAAAATCATGATGGCAGCCATAATCAATTATATAAAAGATGGTTACATGTATAATTAAATAATTTACCACATCATTCATTTTAAGGTGAGCTTCTGTACCCTCGGTACTTTTATTTATTTACAGATACCGGCCTTAAAACTTGCAAAGAGGTTGAACATGAAAACAAATGCTGATGTAAAGAAGTCAGTAGATCTCACTTACAAGAGCCCATTACTGTCTTTCAAAGCCTATAGGTAAGCCGTCTGTGCTGTCTCCACCACAAATTTTTGCAAGGAAAAATTTATTGATTAGCAGTGGATGGTTCCAGTTCTTTCTGACGTATATTTGTCCTTTATTGTATGCACCCAATCTCTTCAGGAAAAATATGAACATCCAAGTAAATTCATGACCATGACCACGGTTGCTTGATATGCGCCACTTTTCAAACCTAAAAGTGTGTTATATGACATGAAGTGTTTCACTTAAATTTTTTGACAATGCCATTGTCCCTACAATGCCTGAAATTTCCTTGTATGTTCTTCAAAGAAAAAAGACTGTTCTTCATTGTTACCAAAAATGGTCATATACATGTGTTTCTGGTCACAATTATGATTATGTGACATCAAAATTAAACATCAGAAGACATCAGCCAGTAATGATCATCATCATGCCCTCAAATGTAATTACTGATCAACACTAGTAAAGTAAAAATGTATGCCTTTTAGAAAAATGTTACATTTTTTTTATTGTTCAGATTCAGCCCGTACTACAGAACAAAATCCAACAAGATGATCTCATCAGTTTCCTACTCCAACAAGCTGAATCCTTCCAAGATACTGTGTCGATACGACCTAGTGGGACGCTGCAATGATGAGAAATGCACCGGGTATGTGTGAACAATAACTTGTATGAAATGTAGATACAAATATTGAAATAGTCTGATGGTTCTACACCCAATTTATCCCTTGTCTGGCCCAGCTGCATAGGTGTTGACACTTGGTCCTAACATGACTCATTTGATCTCTATCTGTGAAGTTCAGGACCATCAGGTCGCAGTCAGCTGCATCATTATTGATTAAGCTGTTAATTTGAGGGCTGATTCCTTGCCCACACTTAGCCACAAGTTGAGAGACTTGTGGTATCAACTTGGTCAAATGACTTTATGAAAATTGTGTTTCTATTACCCAGTCGAAATTTATCCTTAGTATAGATTTATGTCAGTGATGACATTTCTAGCGACACATATGACAGCTATGGTTAGACCAAGCTCATGATGTTGTTAGCACCTTATTCATTTACTAGTGGATTGAAAGTTGCATCTTATGAGTATGTAATGCTTGAAGTTGATAACTGTTTTTCTCACCACAGGCAACACGAGCGAGAGTACAAGATGTCTGAGCGAGAGGTTCTGATGGATCTGTTGGCGTACTGTCCTCGACTAGCTGGAGTCAAGTCTATAGCATCTCCGGATTCCTCCAAGAGCATAGGTACAATAGATTGTTGCCCTTTTCAAGCCTCGGCTCTCTTGAGATTATCCAGCGATAATGTTAGTGTAATAAGGACCTTCCTTATTCTTGAAATATGTTTCGATATTATCAATGTTGCAAAATTAATCATTACATCTCTTGAATTAGAATTATTCTCTGTTGCCTGCAGGTTCCTACATAGATGGGTTGATACGGCAGCACGAGGGCCAGATGACATCAGACCAGATGTGTCTACTTCTTGCCTCCAAGGTCACAGAGGAAGCTGGCAGAAGTAAGAGAATTTGACACTTTCAGAAAATAAAGGCAGGGGGGACAAATATCATTTGAAAGACTATTTAAGTCCTACTTCATCAAATTGAAGATTATTCTCATCATTGATGAAATCTAATAAGTAGTTGCAATCCATGTTGAGTGGCCAAGTTACAGTATAACAACTAAGATTTGAAGATGTTGTGTTTAATTTTTCCATTTGATTAAGATAGGGTGTCTTGTTGTTTGGCGCCACTTTGGAAGAATTGCAGCTATTTGCTCTGATCAATCTAAATGAAGTTTGTCTCACTGCATACAACAGCATAATCATATGAATGATGATATTCCTTCACTTTATTTGATGTATCAAGGACAATTTCTGCCAAACTGAATAATATTTTATTTTCTCCCAGGTCGTCCATACAACATGTTCTATGAGCCTCGAGTGTGGAAACCAGCCCAAGAGCAGCCAGAGAGGTCAGAGGCTGTGTCAGAGTTCAGCGACAGCAGGTCAAGGTCTATTGGTAAGTTCTAATCCTGTACATGATAATCAACTATTATTTTACTGACGTTAGCATAAGATAGTCAAACTATATTTTTACTGACGTGAGCATAAGATAGTCCAAATTTAATTTTACTTTCTTTTTCCTGCATCACTTGATAAAAAAGTATATGACTTATTTATGAAATTATAAAACAATCAACATATTCTTTCTCTCATGATTACACTTTCAAACTTAAAGTGGATGCCAGAACCCCTTCCTTTTTACAATTATTTAAAAACAAAATGCTACCTTTTCCAGACTTTGTAAGCCGTGCGAGTGTGGCGGACCGTGACAACATCCTGTGTGATGAAGACGTGCGATACTACGGAGGAAACAACACAGAGATACAGAGTCTGGAGGCATCAGTGATGGAGAACCCAGGGGATACCCAGCTCTGGCTTAAACTAGCTCAGAGGAAACTCGCAGCAGACAAGTGAGTTTACCATACTTCCCATTTGTTGTCTGTCATGCTTACAGGGATTTGGAAAGGTAGGGGCCAGGGGACAGTTTGCATATTGGATGAAAAAGTAACCCATTAAAATTTTGAAATTTACGATTGATATAAGGGCACTCATATTTTAAAGCACTAACCTATTTGAAATTCGGAAAATAGGTCTGGTATTGGCCCCTTTTCAATGATGACTTTCCCAATGTATCATACCATATTTGAATTTGGATGGTACAGTGTTTGTCATTAGACTACCACTCAGCTGCTGTTGAGGCCAGCCAGACAACAACCTATTATTGTTCCCTAGTTCTACCCAATGTACCCAAGTTTCTCTGCTATGCATAGTCATACTGCTATTCAGACAATTCAGCTACTGAACAGAGTTATATATATTCCAAGTCATTATCATAGAGTTCTTGGTGAATCCAAACATCTCTGACAGACCTCAGAATATTAAGGAACAATAAATTCAATGATGAATAAATTTGTTCCTTAATATTCTGAGGTTTACTCAGCGAGTTGTCCTTATTAGAAATATTTGGATTCTACAGGAACTATGTACATTATCTGAATGGTTTTCAGATAATGAACATTGAATGGATCATTGATTCAAATGTCATTGTGCAATTGAAATCAATCTAAATGCCAACTATGTCAAAATGATAAACAATGATAATAAAAAGCTAAATAGTTCCATGTTCATTCATACTTGCTCTTCATAAATCGGTAACAAATGAATTATTCCAAATTCAACCGCATCAATATTGTTGCCATGAACACCTACACAAACAAACACATTGCAAGTTAATCTCCAATGTTATGCATTCTGTGGTTTATGAAAACAAACACGACACATAAACCTGTATGCAGACATGCCATATATTCTCATTGTGAATGAAACTAATGCTATGTATTGTATACAAAACCCATGAGGCTTGCGGTTCCATGGAACACATTTCTGGCAATTCCTCTCCTACCAAGGTATTTGAGGTTGAGGAATGAACATGCCAGGTTTGTTGAATCATACTGGGAGGTAGCAAAAATATCTTTCGCTGAGAGAAAAACTTATCCAAGACCACTTAACTGTAGGCTGAAAGGTTCTTTGAGAGATTTTATGAATGCTTCGGAGAGGAGAATGCACTTGAATGAATTCCAGCATGTGTTTGCGGCATGTTTGATATTCTTTAGTTGAGAGGACAGCTGGCAACACTTGCCAAACCCAACATGACATTTTAATCTGGCATCGGTTAAATTGCCTTATTTTCGCACTTGATTTTTTAATTCAATCTCGGACGTGTCATTTCTGAGCAAAGTGACTTTGGTAGTTTTTGTCCTAAATGTTTTTACAAATGGATATGCTGAATTATTTGTCATGTGAAAATGAGTCTAAGGAATCCTTAGTAAGGATATTTTTCAATTTCATAAATCAAATGAGAAATGAGTTGTTTTGCTTTGTTACTTTTATTCATAAAATTAAAATCATTCCTGCTAGTCCAGATGACATTAGTTTGGAATTGGCAGTGTTGACTTTTTCTTTTCTCAACTCTTAAAATTAAATTAGAATTAGAAAATAGGAACAACTTTTGAGAAAATAATTATTAAGGCTGTTGTACTGATATGTAACTCTGGGAAGAATAAGAATATTTTGACCAATACACATGTTACAATTGTTTTTTTACTTTTATTCATTATAATAAACATTGTTCTTGCTAGTTAGGAATTCACAATGGTAACTTTGATTATTATTCTTTTTTTAAAACCCTTATAAATGATAAGAAAAAATCAACTGTGGGAGAAATTTGTCATTGTAGTGATTAATGATTCTGAGGACAAGAATATTTTATCCAATTACTATTAAGATTATATCTTAATTCATAGAAATTTAATTTAAAAATTAATCAGCTTACAGGTAGTAAATGACTTGAACCCTCACATTTGAGCCATATTTAGAACAAATTCTTTATTCTCTAACTGCTTTTTTAAATTCCAAGAATAATTCACTTTCTATCTTGAATCATAATGAGTTTACCATATTTCTTGTTCAAATTCTGATGAGCTTGCAAATAGCTGGCAAATCAACGGAAATGTAGCTGGAAAAAGTTAATAGGGAAATTCGCAAAATTGTAGTAAACTATTTCATTCTATTTTTTTTCAAGATTGAATGATAATATTTGATGAAAGTGCCATGCTGAGTTATTTTTGTCACAATTTATTTCAGCGATAAAAGCATGGCACGTTTAGTCAATCAATTTCAAACAAAAACATGCCAATTATATCGTCCATGTCGACAGTTCAAAAGAAAGTAGATCTTCTTTCCTTAACTATTTTGTTCCTTCAAATTTTAAGCTAATTAACACATTTCCCTGCCTTTCAGCTTGTTTCTTATAAAATGTACAATTTCGTTATCTCATTTTAATGTTTATGAGTTGAAGTTTTTATGTAAAGAGTTAGATGATAGTGTTGTTAGTTTCATTCTTGGAAGCATCAGTTGTTGCTGTCAATCATATCTGTAATTAGCAAGCTTTCTGTGGTGGTGTCTGGATGTCAAAGGTTTTCTCCACTTTCATGATTACAACCTACAAAGTCTATTCAAATCTTTCTCTGGGTTGAGAACAGATTTTGGGATTGTCATGGCTGTATTTTTTACTGATTAAATTCTCATTAACATTTCTTTAAAGCTAATTACAGAAAATTAGGAATAAAGATAGATAAGTTTATTTTGAAAGCTTTGGCAACAAAATGTTGCTCATTATTACACTACCTAGATACTGGTTTTATACATTACTAATGAGCTATTTATCATCATGTTATGTCATCATTTATGTGTTAAGGGTGGATTTATTTTCATTGGAGTTAGTAAAGAAAATGCCTTGAAAAGCCTTAAAGTTGGGTCTTGAAATATTGTTGGAACCTGCTTCAGCGTAAATACACTGTGAAGGGCTTACCAAGGATTTAGATACTGATTTCTAAAGTAATCATATTTTAAGTCCTGTTTCATCGGTTATTTTGATTGATTAATAATTATGTTACTGAATTTAGACTTTAATGAAAAAGATCTTTGGAACCAGGAATGAACCTTTGAATTTGGAGAAAATGCTTTGCCATTGTCTGTCTGTCTTCCTATCCAACTGAAAAATTGTTTTAGCTATAAACTATAAAGTAAGAGTGAAAAATCTGAATGGGGATGTATTGGTTAAAATCAGGTGCATGATTCTTCATTACTCAACATTTATATGCTCGTCTGAAACATACTGCATTTGATTGATTGCTATTTCTTAAAGATATTCTATCTTGATTGTGACTATTTAGGTTTTATTCATTACCTGACACTGATTACTTAGATAGATGCCTTTTCATACGGAAACTGTGGAAGTTATTCATTATTGGTCAATTTAGGTACCACTTTATTATCAGAGACCTGAATTTTAAGGGATGCCATATTGTAAATAAGCTATTTCTTAATTAGTTATACTTGATGATTTCAGCAGTTCAGATGCTAACCTTGACCAGGCCCTAAACGTCCTGGCTCGTGGTCTGGAGGCAAACCGAGACAGCTCCGTCTTGTGGCACCGCTACCTGTCTCTCTACCAGCGGCACCGTGACTCTGCAGACCTTCCTGCTCTCTGTCAGATGGCCCTACAGTACGCTCCCTCCTACCCCATCTGGCAACTGGTGAGTTGCTTTTCGTTGTATGGCTAATGCTTATTGTGAGGATATATAAAGAGGATATGTTTTGTTTTCAGTGTGATATCATACCTCTCATTGAGGTAGGGTAAGCTAGGACAGTCATTCTGTCTCTGGATGACATTAAAGTGATATCTCCCTGAAAAAAAAAGAATATTCTCATTCCCTCTGTGCTATCTTCACTGACTTAAAAAAAGTTGTATCACACTCAGTGGTGAGAACACTTTTCTAGAACTGAGAATACTCTCACCGCTTAGCATAAACCAAATAATTAAGTGATATCACACTGAAAATAAAAAATACTCTGTTTATCATATGTGTATATTATGGGAAATTATTTAATCTAATTATTAAATATCTAAAAACTGCTTGAATTTAGTATTTGATTGCGACGTCATGCTGTTGTATTGTGATGTCGTGCTGATTGAAAAACCGTTGTACTTATGATATGATGATACTTATGACATGGTGAGATCATTTGTGAAAAGTTATATCACCAGGAAAGAGCTGATTTCTCAAACTGAAAATATTGTAGTCTTAGAAAAAACATTGTTTTGGTTGGCGATACAGTTTTGCTGTCTGGTGTTTAGTGCACAAAACAAATTTCAAATGAAATACATATGCTGAGGACATGAGTCATGATTATCATTGGTTCATATTTAGCAGCCCCGTCTAAGGACGGGGCTGCTATCAGTTTTTGTGAAGTTTCCATCGCCGCCGCCGCCGCCGCCGCACTCGTACTTCTAGCTATAACTTTTTTCCCCTAAGCTTTCCAGAACTCTTATTCATACCTTACTCCTCATACCTCGGGGGAACGATTTTGACATGTTCACTTTCAAGGTCAAAGGTCAAGGTCACGAGCTATGTATTCACACTAAGAATTCCTTGTAAACGCGATAACTTGAAAAGTTTTTGTGCTATGAAGCTCTAACTTGGTATATATCATCCTTGGAAAAGTAAAAAACTTTGAAAAGGTTTTGGCTACAATCCGTCAAAGGTCAAGGTCACAGCAAGGTCATGACGTAAGCATGTTTTAGCGAAAATGCTTTATTTTAACTATGAACACTTTTAATCAATACATGATTGTTATACTCAAAAAAAAGTGTTCAATGATTGTGTGACCTTGAAGGTCAAAGGTCAAGGTCATGAGATATGAGTTATTACAAAATGCACTAAATTGGGGTATAACTTTATCCCATTTAGCTTTTCAGAACTCATGAACATGTCTAAATGTTAATACTTCCAGGGAATCATTATGACATGTTCACTTTCAAGTTCAAAGGTCAAGGTCACGAGTTATAAAATCACCACAAAATTCTTTGTAAACACGGTAACTTGAAAAGTTTTTGTGCTATGAAGCTCTAACTTGGTATATATCATCCTTGGAAAAGTAAAAAATTTTGAAAAGGTTTCGGCTACAATCTGTCAAAGGTCAAGGTCACAGCAAGGTCATGACTTAAGCATGGTTTAGCGAAAATGCTTAATTTTAACTATGATCACTTTTAATCAATACATGATTGTTATACTCAATAAAAAGTGTTCAATTATTGTGTGACCTTGAAGGTCAAAGGTCAAGGTCATGAGATATGAGTTATTGCAATTCCTTCTAAACACAATAACTTGAAAAGTTTTTGTGCTATGAAGTTTAGATTTTGTATATATTATCTCTTGAGAAGTTCAACATTTTCAAAAAGTTTTGGGTACTAACTGTCGAAGGTCAAGGTCACAGCAAGGTCAACATATATGGAGAAAATGGATTAATTGTATTTTTAACACTTTATTTCATTACAATAATGTTATACTCAATGAAATGTGTTCATTGATTGTGTGACCTTGAGTGTCAAAGGTCAAGGTCACGAGAAAATTCCCAATTTGGTGAGGCCTGTAAAAGGCGGAACAGGGTAAGGCGAAACCCAAAGTTCCGGGGCTGCTCTGCTTTTGCGGTATCCCGCAAACGCTAATCTAGTCTGCTTTAGTTTTTCTTCAAGAAGGGTATTCATGTTTAAATTATATTGTTTGTAGCCAGGAGCCCAAACAACTCTTTTTCATTTTAACTTCTGATGTGACCTATTGAATAAAGATTTCTTTTCTATAATGACAGTATCTCTCGTCCATCTTTGTTTTTTGACGTAAATAAACCTCTTTATATGTGATGCATGAACACTAGATTGCTAATCAGGGGTGTGACTGGAACTAGGAATTATTTATGAGAAAAAGAGACAAAGTAACAACTGCATGTCTCTTAATTAAGACTGGATAGCATCGCCCTGTAAGTGTTAGTTGGTCTATTCCTATGTTTTTCAATTAAATATTTCAGTCACATTTTCAAGTCTTAGAAATGAAAAAGCCCATCCCTCAAATACACTGTAAATCAAGAACTCTTTTCAAGAAATACTTTCCATAAAATGAATCATGAATTATGAAATTTTTTGGTGTTGAATATTGAAAACTTTTTAAATTAGGTATATAAAATATGTGTATTCTAGCATTTTTAAGTCACATTTGAGTATTTTGACTTGTCTATAAATTTGTGATCCTTATGTGTGATGTCATGCTGTAATTGCATGTGACCCCTGAAACCCAAAAAAGACTAATGGGCTTTTAGTTTAATCGAATAAATTTTGGTTCAATTGACCTGTTCATTATCAATGATAATTGATTGATGTGTCAAATAATGCTGTCCTTTCTGTGTTGAAAATTTGGAGGAATTATAACTCATTGACAACCCAGGGTTTGAATGGAATTCAAAATGATTCTCTCATGTAAGAACTTAGAAGGCATGGCAATAATGTTTTATAATGATACCATCTTGGATAAATATGATAATGCTATTATTAGATTTCAAATGTCACATGAATTACAACCCAGTTCATCAATTTAAAGTAAGATCTAGTTCATCAGTAATTTATGTTTTCAAAAATCAGTTTTACCAGATGTTTAAGGTTTAACATTACAGCAACTATAGCTCTTGATTCTCTCAAAAAGTGAGTTTGTAGTCCAGATCTTAATAACATTTAAAAGAGAAAGTTTATCTTTGTTTGTGCAATATGTGAAAATAGTTTAGATTTCCTTCAACATGTTATCATGGATGGTTTATTTGCTTGATTATTTTTTTAAGTTGATGTGTTTGTTATGACCGTCACCATTTTTTAATAACCATTTTGACATCAGATATATTAATTTGAAAAATATATTTTCAAATTTTACCTTGGATTCCTAGATTAATTAATGATTTGATCTTATCATAAAACAAGGAATATTTTGTTAAGTTATTGTCACATTAGTGGTGAGCAATATATATGGTCAATGAAGAGTTATCCCCCTTTGGTCACTCTTTTAAACTTGTTCTTCTTCTCTGGCTTTGAATGCTCATCAGATTGATGTTTGTTTTTGTAGGCCTTAGGCTCTCCGGCTGCTTGTTTACAATTTGATATTATCCGTGGACATTACACTGAATAATTGGTCAATAAAACAACCATTACAAGTAGAAAAGGGTGTAAGTTGACAAGAGATAATTTGTATAGATGTCAATTATCCTGAGGCTAGTATCGTTTAGCTCGTTAAAAAGATTTTCTTCTTAAGATTGTGCCTTTAATAACAAATTTGATTCATTGTATTTTGTTCAACCTTTGGAAAGAGAGTCATGGGCATCCTTGAGTTGATTTTATGGTTTTATATAAGTGATTTAGATTCAGTTGATTTTGAGTTAGTCTGGTGAACTGAAAACAAATATTATGACAAGTTTTATTCCTTGATGATAGGACTAGTTGGTCTGGAAGTGATACTAGGTTAATCGATAGGTTAATTGATGACCAACTCAGGATCTTCGTTAACATTTCCATCAGGTAGCCTTGGATTCAACCTATGCTTGCAGGGTCCTTTTGATCTGAAATTTTAATAGCTGCATGTTGCTATGTAACCATCATATTCTTAATTACCAAACTAAGATGACTGTAGTTTTTTCTAGAAAAATGTCCAGGTAAAAAGAAATGGAAATTTTCAGAAAGGAGACTTTAGGTTTCTGATTCAGATTTTCATACGTAGAATTTCTTAAGCCTTTTTTGTTTGTTGAAACAGTATTAATTCATTTGCAGATATTCAGAATAAACTTATGAGTGATTAACTTAGTCATGTCATTCGGTTAAAGGTTTTATGCAAGACTAAAATAGTTTGATGGAATTCCCATGTTCCCAGAAACTAAACAGAGAGACAAAATGCAGGGAAGTTTACTTTGAAGGTGAGGAAGTGTCAGTAAGCTACCAGATGAGAAACAACATCACTGACCAGTTTAATGTCCAACAGGGATTAGTTTTAGGTCAAAGTTTATCTTAACCTGCACATTTGTTGATGGTGATTCACGCTGATGTTGGCAAGCTTAAGTTTGGTTTCAAATTATAAAATGGGTCTTCACAAATGTTAATGGTAAAAGTTTAATTGACTTTTGTTACAATATTTGTTGAAATTAAAGCAAACTGATGTTGCAAAACATTGTAAATCTTCTGAAATACTAAAATACTAAAAAAGATGTGCTGAATTGTCTTAGAGATTAATACATGACAAAAGACGCCCTACAAATTTTCAAAACAAGAATTTATGTACATTTGAGTGAAAGCTAGGGAATGATTTGCATAAGTTTATAAATATCAAACTTACATATGTCATTACGTTTTGTGTCCTAAATTTTTGCATATCACACATGATAACCCTCATCTTCAAATGAGATTGACAAATTAATCAGGCTCGGCTGGGATAGCTAATGGTTAGTCCGTTCAGGCTCTTCGCAAATTTGGGCAGTAAAGAACTGTTCTACAGGCAGGTGCAGTGCTACACTGAATTTTAGCACAGTACCACCCATGGTTCGCAAATTTCAGCCTATGCTCGCAGGTTTTACCACAGCGCATAGCCACAATTGTTTTGCAGATTTTCTCCTCTGGCATCTAAGCAGATCAGGCAGTCAGGGAATTTGAATCACTTAACTGCATGGTTTTTCAAATTGAAACCTTCTGTACTGTAAATGACTAATAGCCCATGCAGATTGTGCAGTCTGGAGACTTGCCATGAATCTATTCAGGACACACTTGTACTTGAACTGAAATATGTACACAATACAAATAAAACATGAGCAATGTTCCATCATGTAGGTTCTTACAAATCAATGTTATTCTGTTGACAGTCATCGTCTGTAAATTATATATAGAAATATGTCTATAATCAGCTTATTTAGAGCCAAGAATGAACATGTTTTAAAGATTATCATTAACTTCTCTTCTGTAGAAATGATGCCAACATCATTTTTTTAAGTCAGTGAAATAGCATATTCATGTAAATATTCATAGATTTTGAAGCAAATTGTTTTCATTCATTCAAGTACATAATCACTTTAATGTTAGAAACTTGTTTATACCAGTGGTCCTCTTTGAATCTTTGACAAGCTGAATCATCTCTGGTTTCTCACGGATGTCAAGTAAATTCAGTTTTCCTCCAGTCAGGTTTAGATATTGTTTTCATCAATAAGGACTTGATGGAGCTCTGAGTCTTTAGTTAAGAGAACAAGACACAGGTCGTAATCATACTCAACATGAAAATGAATTGTATGAATAGAGAGGGAGCATGCAGTTGGTAGTTCAAGCCATTAAACATCCTTAACCCAATTCAAGCAATTATTCAATAATTGTGTATTTAGGGTCTGAGTAACAAAGTATTTGGAGATGTAAACCCTTAACTCAAATAATGAAAGTGTTCAGTCATCCGTTTTGAGGGATTTTTTTTTCAAAGTACATTGAAATTGTGCAATACAAATCAACTATCATTGTTAGTATTATGATATTTTCAATGCTTATAGATGATACAACATTTGCTAGTTATGATTAATAAGTTTCATGCGATGTTAACAACATATTGATCTTCATTTCCAACTACTTCTTTCTGGGTTCTGCTTTGGGTTACCTTCTTTAAAAGCAAATAGCCCATCAATCAGGTTACTGTAAGCTTTATATTCCTTTGATTGATGTGTTATATTTATCATGGGATGTTTTTATATACATTGTGTGCCATGTATAAATAAGGCCATTTTGATGAAAAAGAATTTCCTCTGAGATAATAAAGTCTTATCTTATCTTATCTTAAATATTTATATCTAAGCATTTTAACAGATTTTCTAATTCTTACAATTTTCCAGTGTTCTTCAAACCTCTGTTTTATCTGTGTTCTTAGAAGATATATAAGGGGAAATCATAAAGCTGATTGATAAGGTGTGTTCCGGATTTATTCAGGGTGTAGAGTAGCTGTTTTTTGCAAAAGTTCTCAGTTATATATTTTTGAATCTCAGAATATAGATGTATGGAGTGGTATTCTAATTCATCATAGTTACAGAGAGTGCCATCTCTTACCTGATTTCAGTGGCCCATTTTGAAGCTTAGATTGGTTTTGCAGAAGCTTTGAGCATATAGATATTTCAGGGATGAACAAGTGGATGTTTACTGTTGAATGAAGACAAATCTTGGTGTTATTGGATATAAAGCAAGGTTTCATCCCTTTAGTCTGGAAGTTTATCAATTTTATAACCTCTGTTGATATTTGTTCAAACAATTGGAGAAGTATATATAACTGGATAAGTGCTTGTTTTGATCTGTACAAGAACTCATAGCATAATTCTGATTGTTGGGTGTTTCTAGGCAAGTTGTTCCAGTTTAGGAGAATCAAGATATTCAAGATAAAACCAAAAGTAGTAATCTAAGGGTAGTTTGTTTTGGTAGCTTGGATATATTTTCAATAGCTTGGAGCTTCTGGGTAAAAACAAGGAAGTGTTTGTGTTAAGTTGTTTGAAAAAAACCAACCCTGATACTAGTCTATTGTTTATCTACTATCACTAATCTATGTATTTAGTACCTAAGTTTTGTAAGTTTGTAAGAAAAATATATTCCTAGTTATTCCTTCCTTTGATAGTTCTTTCATCTCAAGTTTACATATTCACAAGTTTGACAGTATTAGGGAGTTTGTTTTCACATCAGTTAAAGGGGCAGTAGGTCATTTTTAGGGGGATTCGAATATAAGGTGATGTCAGGAATGGTTCCAATTGAAAGACAATGTATTTCAACTAAATGAAGCAGTAATAATTCAAATATGAAATGTAAAGTTTAGCAATGCGATTCCTTTTTCTAACATTAACAGAATTAAAGGTATTCACACAAAATGGCCGCCAATGGATTTTATATGAATCTTTATACTTTGTCCTCTGACTGTAGATGATTGATTTGTGTTATGATATTTTTGACACTTTCAAAATAATATATTTAGCATTAACATAGAATTATCACTAAAAACTTTTAAATATAAAATTTTCAAAAAACGTGCTACTGCCCCTTTAAGAGACCTTGTCTGTGGTTAGTCAGATAGGATGGTTCGCCGTTACAAGTGCTGCTTAATCATCCACTAGCTGCTGGAATTGTAAATGCCTTGTCACAGGCTTCAAAGTATGTGAGGGAGAACAAGAGATTAATCCAAGTGCAATCAAGGGCTTCCTATAACAATTGTTTAGGAATGTGCCTGGAGTAGAATGTAGTGATGACAAGAAGATCATAAGTAGGTTCCATTTTGATTTAGAATTGAAAATATGCCAATTTTTATTTGCAAGCTCTTTTTGAATAATTCATGATGGTTTTGAAGGCTTTCCTTCTGGATCATGATGTTGACACTAGACAGGAATTTATTTGAAGGTCAAATGAGGTTAAGAATGTTGTGTGGAATTTCTTTGTTACAATTACTCTTTCTATTAATATCACAAAACTGGTCTTCTAAAATTGACTCGATTGCAAGAATACATCATTGATACCAAATGTACACAATAAAGATTCTATTCACAATAACACCAATTGTACCACCTGTAAGCAGTGAGCAGTTCTGAGTTTCTCATCATCTGTAGTAGTTTATCCATAAAGCCTCCATGACGAGCAATCCGTGCAATCCATGAACCACATGTAGAATCTCCTGCTGGTCAGAGCAGACGTGAAAACTGTTGGAAGCAGACGCCAAAACAAACAGGGAGAGTTCCGGGTGAAGCTCCTTCAAGGGGATGCTTCTTTCTTGTCTGTGAGTGCGAAGAGTCTGTCGTGACTTGAACCTCAACTCTCGCCCTCACTTCTGGTGCAAATTACCTTATAATAGCAGATAATGCTTTTCTTGCCATCCCCTCACATCAGTGGATGGAACCTTAGACCAAAGAACTGCATCTCTCGCTCACACCAACATTGATATATGAAACCAATGAGTTTTTCCATTCATGTAAGACAACAATACAATATAGAGACAAATCAGCCACCTCAACAATATTTTTTCGCATTTTCAGACACAAGAGTCTCAATTCTATGGACCAACAACTGAAAAATAAGCTTGAAAAGTGGCTTTCAAAAAAACATTAAATATCCATTCCAAGATTGTGCTTAATGTTATT
Source organism: Steromphala cineraria (assembly GCA_916613615.1). Classification (NCBI taxonomy): domain Eukaryota; kingdom Metazoa; phylum Mollusca; class Gastropoda; order Trochida; family Trochidae; genus Steromphala; species Steromphala cineraria. The sequence goes on from OU744725.1 coordinate 50,871,518, forward strand.
GTATGTGACCAATGATAATCTTTGATCTAAAAGGGATTTAATAGTCATTGACTTTCTCCTCCTAACATTGTAGTTGCAGCATTAGATGACTTCAAACGTTTGTTGTTTCTTACTGTGAAGTAGTTGTGCCTTACAGTCACTTGTGATGCTCCAGCTTTAAACACAGGGTTCATACTGGTCATGAAAACCTTGAAAAATTACCTTATTGTTAAATTATAATTCAAGGCCTTGAAAGGTTCGTGTGGGAAGTCTTGATTTTGTACTGCGGATGTAATGAAATGGAATTAGTGTTGCTTTCAGTTAAATGAACCCTGGAACCAGATAATTACCTTGATAAGCTGTCTTACAACCGACAATTTGTAAACCATACTTTTAATAAAGATTCTGTGATATGCCAGGAGTTAAAAACAACTCCTTTTTTAACTATAGATATATAAGCTCTTATGATGATTGTAATTAGTTATTTTGTTATAAGGATTTTTTCTTGCCATCGGTTGTTTAAATGATGGAACTTAGTTTCTATATAATACCTTGAAAGAATGTTTTAATATAAAATGAATACTTACGTTTAGTTTAAAATTGAATCGGATAATTATTGATGTGTTCTAAAAGCTTACAACATTTATGTTCGAAAAATCATAAATTATGAAAATTAACAAATCATGATTGTCCTCAAGCAAAATATTCACAAAGGTTGGGTGTAGCATAGATTATTCTTTTCATCTACCTACTTACATGAGGGATGAAATTGCCTATTTGTTACACTTTGTAAGACCTACAGGACCGATGACACAAGAGATGTAGACACCTCGACACCAGGTCGTTAGGGGTAATAACTTGGTGCCGCGGTGCCAAGCCCTCTTGTTCATCTATCGTGAAGATTACACCAAGGTTCAAAGATGCCTTTCTCTTCCAATCAAGCTATGGTATGCTCCCTTTGATATAACGTGGATTAGATTCTGAAATATTAGTCTTGCATCACAATCCCCTCATGAGATCTTGATGCCAGTGCCTGTTAGAAGATACAGATATGAAAGCAAATTCTCTTTGGACGATGCTACCGTGAAAGCTGATTCCTGTAAGAAAATGCTAATAAGGTGCTCTGCATAAAAACATCATTTCACGCCCTATCACAGTTCATCAAGATGTGACAAAGCCTCAACATTATCCTCCTTTCTTCTTTCTAGCAGGTTCCCCTCCTGCTTACCAAAAGTTTATTTTGTTTGTGTGCTGTATGCAAGTGTTAATCTGTTGATGGTTTCATCCGAGCGGCGGGAATGTAACGGTGACAGACGAGACACGATGATGCTAGCAAGAAGATGTAGGCATTATTCAAGCATATTTTCTTTACCCTCGGGCTACTGGGCAGACCAGCAGGGGATTGTGGGTAATCCGAGTCGACCTGCGTCCTCACAATGCAAATTTCTCATACATACTTACATGTGTAAGCAGAATGTTATAATGGTGTATTTGATATAGGTTTGTGACATTCTCTCTTGGAATTGTGTGAAGTTTTACTGTTTTGAACATGAAATATATCCCGGGAAAATGGACAATTTTGAGAATGTAATTCAATTGTTCGATTATTTTCATTTTGGTTGGAATTTTGAAAATTTTAATTAAAACTTTTATTATTCTTATATTCTTAAAAGGTCAAAGCAAATTTATAAAATATCTAAAAACCTCCTCAATTTACAATTGTTTGATAGTATGTTATTAACATGAAACATGTTGTTCTTGAAAACTATATATCTTCCCTTAATTTTGTTTTCAATTCAGTTATGAATATGAGTGACAAATAAAATGTCCTGAATGTTGAATATGATAATGTGGAATCATTTATCATTTATAGTAATCTTCTCAAAATCGTCATTTCTGAATCGGTCACACTTAAATGTCACTGTTTATTGCTGATAGTAATATAGAGTTTCATTCCAAGAATATGATTAATAGTTTCATTATCAAGGGATTGACATTCAACTTACTGAATCAGATGTGTATTTAGTCATTCATTATCCAAGATTGGAAAATTTTAAAGGTTTACCTGAATATTTCAATCTTTTTTTTTTGAAGAGTAAAATTTTCCATAATCAGATTATTACAGTGTACAAATTTTTGAGCGTATCCTGACATTTAGAAATAATATTTTCTCACTGATTTGCGTTGGAAAGTCATGTTCAACATTAGAAATATCAGGAAATAATTTATTCAATTAAAGTTTTTAAAAAGTATAAATTTGAATATAAATTGATGGTTTACCTTTAAGTTTCCAAAAAATACTCTAGATCAATTCTGTCTAAATTTTGGTACCCTCATACATTGTTTTGTATACCAAGGTTAGATGATGTTCATCAAATTTTAATCCCAACTTAAGAATTTGTCCAGCTCATGTTGTTCATACATTGTGACCGTACAGAAAAACATTTGAATATCTTGCCTTCAACCATTATTAGCAGCCCCGTCTAAGGACGGGGCTGCTATCAGTTTTTGTGAAGTTTCCACCGCCGTCGCCGCCGCCGCCGCCGCACTCGTACTACTAGCTATAACTTTTTTCCACTAAGCTTTCCAGAACTCTTATTCATACCTTACTACTCATACCTCGGGGGAACGATTTTGACACGTTCACTTTCAAGGTCAAAGGTCAAGGTCACGAGATATGTATTCACTCTAAGAATTCCTTGTAAACGCGATAACTTGAAAAGTTTTTGTGCTATGAAGCTCTAACTTGGTATATATCATCCTTGGAAAAGTAAAAAACTTTGAAAAGGTTTTGGCTACAATCCGTCAAAGGTCAAGGTCACAGCAAGGTCATGACGTAAGCATGTTTTAGCGAAAATGCTATATTTTAACTATGAACACTTTTAATCAATACATGATTGTTATACTCAATAAAAAGTGTTCAATGATTGTGTGACCTTGAAGGTCAAAGGTCAAGGTCATGAGATATGAGTTATTACAAAATTCACTAAATTTGGGTATAACTTTATCCCATTTAGCTTTTCAGAACTCATGAACATGTCTAAATGTTAATACTTGCAGGGAATCATTATGACATGTTCACTTTCAAGTTCAAAGGTCAAGGTCACGAGTTATAAAATCACAGCAAAATTCTTTGTAAACACGGTTACTTGAAAAGTTTTTGTGCTATGAAGCTCTAACTTGGTATATATCATCCTTGGAAAAGTAAAAAAAATTGAAAAGGTTTCCGCTACAATCCGTCAAGGTCAAGGTCACAGCAAGGTCAAGACTTAAGCATGGTTTAGCGAAAATGCTTAATTTTAACTATGATCACTTTTAATCAATACATGATTGTTATACTCCATAAAATGTGTTCAATTATTGTGTGACCTTGAAGGTCAAAGGTCAAGGTCATGAGATATGAGTTATTGCAATTCCTTGTAAACACAATAACTTGAAAAGTTTTTGTGCTATGAAGTTCAGATTTTGTATATATTATCTCTTGAGAAGTACAAAATTTTCAAAAAGTTTTGGGTACGAAATGTCGAAGGTCAAGGTCACAGCAAGGTCAACATATATGGAGAAAATGGATTGATTTCATTTTTAACACTTTATTTCATTACAATGATGTTATACTCAATGAAATGTGTTCATTGATTGTGTGACCTTGAGTGTCAAAGGTCAAGGTCACGTGAAAATTCCGAATTTGGTGAGGCCTGTAAAAGGCGGAACAGGGTAAGGCGAAACCCCAAGTTCCGGGGCTGCTCTGCTTTTGCGCTATCCCGCAAACGCTAATCTAGTTTTTATTGATGCCACATTTGTAAGGTCATTTTCAGCTATCATCAATCTTAGTTGAAGCTTATTGATATTGCCAAAGCCGCACTTAATAATAACTCAGTGATTCAAGTTCCATTGACAAATAATCATTTGCCTTCTCTGAAAGGGAACATGATAGCGCAGTGGTTAGCGTGTCCAGCTTTTGGATCAAGATGTTAAATCTTGCAAGAGGCTCAGCAACCTTGTCTGCAGTAGAGAACAGTTCTGAAGGCAGTATGGTTTTGGTGCGATATAACACTGAATTTCAGTCCAGTACCACCCATGGTTCGCTAGTTCCAGCCAATGTTCGCAGATTTCACAGCAATACATAGCCACAATAATGTTTCGATCTCCAATAATACTAACAGCCGTCATATAAGTGAAACATTCTTGAAAGTATTAAACCTGAAATCATCTCACTTCACCTCATCTTCCATGTAAAAATGTAACCATATGGATGTAGTTTGTGGAAGTTCTTGCATATCTGTCATAGTTACTGAATGAATATAGCCTGAGGATTTATGATAAAGATGGTTCACATATTACATATTTGTTCAGCTACAGAAAGACCCTTGTCCAACATAAGGGAGGGGAATAAGATAGCAGGGGTTTTGTTCTGGCACAGACATTCAATATGCTAAATTCAAAAACTATTTTTGCGGACACATTCTGAAAATATTGAAATATTCATTGATGAACTGAGGTCTCGGCCTATGCTCTAAATTATGCGTCTGCATCAATAGCAATATTGTTCACACACCATATCAAAGTAGATTTGCCATCCATGTAAACACTTTTAGTATTTACTCAAATTTGTCCATCTCTTTTTAATATAAGAACTTCCTTCCTGGGATCTTGTATTTGAACATGTTCTTTCCACAAAGTCTTCAATACAAGAGCTATTGAAAAGCTTACATCAGGATTTATTTGGGTCTCCATCCATAAGAATTCAAGCATATGTGACATGTTTACTTTTCATTTGTGAATAGGCTTGGGTAATTGTTTGTATATTTCACACTGATTATGTATGCATGGAAGAGATATTGAAATTTAGGTTTGGTTGTACTCTGCCAATGATAACTGTTGACTTTCTGAGTGCAAACTGGCAATGAAACTATTTAAAACCACTACTTTCATCAGAATGTATCCTAATCCTTTTATGAACTTGCCTCATTATAACTCATTATCAACAATAAAGACATGTTTGGTTTAAAATAACTATCCTGCCACTTACATTGTAAATTGGGTGTAATATTTGAGAGTATAACCGATAAATTACACTAGTTTATATGGATCCAGTTTCAAAGATATTTTATGGCTAATATTTTGGTGCATTTTGATAAAAAAGTTAAAAGCAAGAAAACGTTCATGTAAAAATGACAGTCTTTGAAGTTTAGGCATCAAGTTATTCCTTCTGCTTAAAACTTGTGAAATTTGCACTAAATGACACAAGACTTACTCGTCAACTTATTTGTAATAAATGCTAAAGTCTTCTTCAAAGTGCATTCTATACCTTCAGATTTGAAAGGAATTAACAGTATTTGATCTAAGCAAAACAATATTTACATTGTTTATTTTTTTAGCTAAAGAGCCTTTGAAATCATATTCTTTGAACTCAAGAAGACACTTGGAAATAATTCAAATTTCTTTTCAAAACAAAATTATATTATGCCATATATGCATTCATAATTTGACAATATTCTTGTGACAAAAAATGAGCTGCAGACAGACTGTTTTCAGTGGTAAATGATATTGGCTTTATGTCAATATTGAATTAAGTTTATAGACATATTACACAAAGAGATGTTTGCCTCGCATATTTGAAATGTCAGAGTGTTTTTGATCTTCGTGTAAGTTCACGTGTGTTAGACATTGACAAAGCAGTCCTTCTTCATCACAGGAGGAGTTCAGCACTTTTAAGAGGGAGGTCTGAATTAATGTTTTACAATCTTTTATGAATTGGGTTCAAACATTTAGTTTGTGATTGGCAAACTATAAGGTCTTTTATGAAATAAAACAAACATTCCTTGAATGATTGTAAAGTAACATGATTTAAACAATACTTTTTGATTGAGATGAGAATATAGAATATAAAATGGAATAAACATGAACGTTTTCAACCAGTCAAATTCATATTTTCAAAGTTTGGTTTTCCATCTTTTTGTGAAGAGTATAATTCTTGTTTACTTTAAACTTATATTCAATGGAAGTCTACTTTTGCCAACATCCACTTTAGTTGGTAAAATTGTGGTTTTATCATGTGCATGTAATTTGATTCACATGTGCATTATTGCCCACTTAAGTACCTTTTATGGAAGTACAATTGCTCATGTTATATGATATTTATTTTGAAGTAATCACATTAGATAGGAGGTTTGTGAATGTGTGGAGATAGTCATCAGACAAGGTTGTGTCACACCCCCTTATCTTTTTTATATATCTGTGTGTACAGCAAGGGAGGCTAAGTACGTGTGGTGAGGTCTTCATTGTCAATTCCAAACATAACTTAAGTTTTTGTTCCTTTCCTTTTAACCCATAACAAGTTATTATTTGAGGAATAACTTCAGATTTTCTGAGTTAATAAATTTTGTATTAGTCAAAGATCAATATGAAAAGTATTTTTATTTATGTATTTTAATTAAAGCTTGTTATTTAATGAATATCCTACTAAAAATGTGAATTTAATAGTTTTGAGTTGAAATTATATAAAAATGGATTTACAGGGCCTTGCAGTCATGATAATTCATATATCATTCCATTTTGGATGATCAGGTTATGATGAGGAGTCTTACTTGATGGATGGTGTGTCAATTAAATACCTCTCTGATATCTAGAATTCATCAAGCTCAGTCTTTTGGAATACTTCTGAAAAAGCAAGTCATCCCACTGACAAGGATAAGAAAAATAAATGACTTATTGATTAAGTTAGTAACCATCATGTAAATTCAGAAAATGAACATCCCTTTCCATTTTACAGTATGCAGAGACAGCCAGCAACTTCCAGAGCCGAGATGAGATCTGTGAGAAGACCCTGGAGTACCTGGGCCGGTGTGAGGAGACCCCGCCAGGTCTGCGCTCCCACCAGATCCTTGAGACCATCCTCTACAGGGTCACCCTGGTCGTCCAGTCGGGTCGGTACAAGACCGGCATCACCTACCTCAAGGTATGGGCAGATTACTTTATACATGTAGTCTTCAGTTATTATAAAGTTGGCAGTAATTAAGAAGAGGAATATATATCTCCATCAACAGATGGAGTTAGCCGCTGGCCATTTGGGTGATGAAGGGAGTCGCACCCTAAAACATGCAATTTAAAAAAGTCCTCATGTTCCTCTTGCGGTTAACTTGATGTGGTGATGACAGAGTTATCTTCCTCTTCTACATTCAGACATGTTTTGAATTCTTGATTGGTTAAGGGTGAATTAATTTGTTAAACCTTAAATCTACCACCACTTATTATCCCCCGCCACGAAGTGGAAGGGGGATATAGGTTTGAGCTCCGTCCGTCCGTCCGTGTGTCCGTGCGTCCGTCCGTCCGAGTTAAAGGAGCCAATTTTTCTCAGAAACCGTTAAAGGTAGGATTATCAAATTTTGTGTGTGCCTTCAGGGTATCAATACCTTGATGGAGTTCGAAAATCAGAACCACGCAAATATTTTTTCCGGAGTTATTGCCCTTGTTACGTTTTTTGGGATTCTGTTCGAGGTGTCTTCAAAGGAGCCAATTTTTCTCAGAAACTGTTACAGATAGGATTATCGTATTTTGTGTGTGCCTTCAGGGTATCAATACCTTGATGGAGTTCGAAAATCAGAACTGCGCAAATATTTTTTCCGGAGTTATTGCCCTTGTTACATTTTTTGGGACTCTGTTCGAGGTGTCTTCAAAGGAGCCAATTTTTCTCAGAAACTGTTACAGATAGGATCATCAAATTTTGTGTGTGCCTTCAGGATATCATTACCTTGATGGAGTTCGAAAATCAGACCCGCGCAAAAAAAATTCTGGAGTTATTGTACTTGTTACGTTTTTTTGGGACTGTTCGAGGTGTCTTCAAAGGAGCCAATTTTTCTCAGAAACTGTTACAGATAGGATCATCAAATTTGATGTGTGCCTTCAGGGTATCATTACCTTGATGGAGTTCGAATATCAGAACCCTGCAAATATTTTTCTGGAGTTTGGTGTCATGATATTTTTTGGTACACTCGAGTATTTAGGAGAAGGTTCTGACTTAATTTAAAATAAGAACAAATCTGGCGGGGGATGTTGAAGGGGGATATAGGTTTGAGCTCCGTCCGTCCGTCCGTGTGTCCGTGCGTCCGTCCGTCCGAGTTAAAGGAGCCAATTTTTCTCAGAAACCGTTAAAGGTAGGATTATCAAATTTTGTGTGTGCCTTCAGGGTATCAATACCTTGATGGAGTTCGAAAATCAGAACCACGCAAATATTTTTTCCGGAGTTATTGCCCTTGTTACGTTTTTTGGGATTTTGTGTGTGCCTTCAGGATATCATTACCTTGATGGAGTTCGAAAATCAGACCCGCGCAAAAACAATTCTGGAGTTATTGTACTTGTTACGTTTTTTTGGGACTGTTCGAGGTGTCTTCAAAGGAGCCAATTTTTCTCAGAAACTGTTACAGATAGGATCATCAAATTTGATGTGTGCCTTCAGGGTATCATTACCTTGATGGAGTTCGAATATCAGAACCCTGCAAATATTTTTCTGGAGTTTGGTGTCATGATATTTTTTGGTACACTCGAGTATTTAGGAGAAGGTTCTGACTTAATTTAAAATAAGAACAAATCTGGCGGGGGATGTTGATGACTATGTCTTCTTGTTTTTAGTGCTATAGGCTGTAGTCCTTGAGGCTCTGTTGTTTTGCCATGTTCTAGGCTCTAAAGGTTTTTATAAAGTGTAGTTTGTCTGGCACCAAAAGCTGTGGAGTCATTTTTCCTTGCCTTTTTGTCACTATTATCCCATAACATATGAAAAAAGACAATTGTTTGTATTATTTGTATTTCTTTTTCTGACTTGACCAGGACCTTTACCATGTTGACCTTATAGTTGTCAATCAAACAGGAATATAAAATTACTTTTTATGTTTTGATCCTTGAGTAATCCCTAGCATCCAATAAGTTTAGTTTCACCTGAATAATGGGATATCTTGTCAACCACTTTGCTCACCAAATATGATTACATGTCAAGATGTGAACAAACCCACTTGCTTATCTAAACAATGTTTTGTATGCAATAGATTTATAAAAAATACCAATAGGCTCATTTTCAATGTTCATTTTAATCTAAACCCAGATGACATGCAAGCACAAGATATTTGTGAAGTGGAACAGATTATAGAATAAAAATCTTCTGCATGAAAAAATTAATCCACGGAAATTGCCTGTATCATGTTCTGATCGCTGGCAAGCGTTGTGTGGCATTAGAGATTTGATTTTTTTCCTAAAGAGGATTTGAAAGGAGGTTTAACTCATATTTAGAGCCTGCACCTCAGCTTTTAGAACTGGTCTCATCAAAGGCAGTTAGGTATCTGCCTGCACAGGACGGACACCTTGTGAATGAGAAGCTCACATTGCCACCATTACAGGATCAGATATCTGATTCGATGAGTGTTTGATGTCTCTCCTGTTACACAAGGCTCACCTCACACGGCATGTTCATCAAACAGACTGCTCTTACACACAGTGCATTGTTATTGGAGGGTTTTCTTCAATCTTTACACTTTTGGGAGCAACGAGGGATCCCCAAACTTTGAGAATACTTTAAAAATCACCCGTAAAATCGTACATTGAACCCATAAGATGATGCCAGCTTCAAAAGGTGACCCCCATTTTTTGATGGTTATCTGTTTTTGGTTGTGGATCACATTTGGTTTGACTGCTTAACTTTCGTCTTTCTAATCTGTGGATCTTGAAACGTCTTATTGACAATGTAGCAGGGATTGGGAAATACATCAAATGTGCAAATTGGGCCCTGCCTTTCCCAACTCTTGATGTAGACAGAAAAGAATGACTTTTTGATAATAATTGACATGTGCATTGTTTGTTATGTTATATGCGGTAGTGTAGGATTGAGACGACCATATTTATGTGCTATTGAGTGTAGTTACATTAATCTTTGTTAAGCTGACCTGGCCTTGTCTGCCATCTTACTTGATGTCGATGAATTAATGCATGTATGTATAAGCTTGTGGAAGATCTTTTGACATGAAGAGATTTCAGTAGCTTAATGTAATAAGGTTTAAAGACTTATTTCAGGTGTGATTCATGTCTGGATGATATTTGTGGAATTCCTCTCGTTAACGCCTCTGTACACTATTAATTGATTCTCAAGTAGAATTGTCTGATTAGTATCATATCAAGTGGGATGATTTGAGATGATAGCTGTTCCATCTGTCTACATGTCACTCACTTGATTCAAGTAATAGTCAGGTAATGCCCTTAAACTGATACTTAGTCAACTTTGTGAGTGATCTATATATTTGATCATATATTATATTCAGAGATTGGGAAGGACATCTTTGACAACAGGCCTTTTTCAGATTGTTAAGTATTTTTCTGAATTCCAAAATGGTCATTATTCTTATATCAATTATAAAATTGGGCCATTTTTTTTCATCCAAAATGCAAAATGACCCAGCTCCCTTTCCCAATCCTTGTATATATCCATTGTTGTTTGGGAATGGACAGAAACATATTACCAACCGGTTTCATGCTTTGATGAAATTTCATTTAGAGTACAAAGAAAAGTGGTTTGATAATTCAACATTTGATCAAATCTTGCTTTTCAATAAGTCTAGCTAAAAGCAGGCTGCAATAAATCCTATATCACAATTGGCCTCTCATTCCTACTGGAAACCTTTGTATGCAAACCATGTAGGCTAATTTAATCTGAGGTTCTTCAGGATGTTGAGAGATCTTATCTGTCTGTTGTACAGTAATCCTATCTATCTGTTCCAATATAGCCCCTTCCTTCAATCTAATTTGGAGACAGTTTCACCTTTTGTCATTCAAGGCAGGTTTTGAGATGTCATCCTAAGTCCTCCTGCACATTGGCAGTGAAATGTTGACAGTGATTCTATCTTGTCCAGAAGGTCATAGTTTTAGACACTAAGAGGTTCCTAGTGGTCTTCAAGGATGCACTCATCTTCCTAAAACAGCAGTTTCTAAACTGTCAGTTTTATGCCTTGTTGCATACTTTTGAGTTTTCTGTGCTTGCCCTTGTGCTTACTAAGAGAGAAAGCAATAGTCCAATCAGAAAGTAACTGGAGGTTGCTAACAATTAGCACATATCAGCACAGAAAACTCAAGGGTCCACAGCAAGGATACCAATTATCAATACCTGCTTGTCGATTTGATAATTGAATATTTTACATCATTTATTGCTTCTCTAGCATTTAAATTTGTGTGTAAATGCTGAAAAGATTAGTTAGGTTCTTCCTGCAGTAATTACCATTCACTATTGAAAACTTGAAAATAAAAATTAATCATAAACACCTCATGGCAACGTGTTCATTTAATCATATCATTTCAACAACATAAAAAAAATCTTCTTGCTTGAATTTGAAGGGATATGTCCAAAATCGTTGGAAACTAAAAACAACCCAAGGCGCTTGACCATTTGAGCCCTAGATGCTGTAATACTTAACATATTCCATTTAATCTATTCCAGTTTAAAGTAGATGCAAGTGTATTCTGTGGCACTGTGGTACAATTAGTGTCTGTATGCCCAGGAAGCTGATACTGTTGGAAGGGAGAGGCGGTCACCTTGATCACAGTACTGTCCACCTCTCTGTGTTTGCCTCTCTCGCCTCATGTGTCCTTTCCTCACCTTTGACCTTTACCTGGATGTCGGTGGTCAAGGTGTACAACGATGGGGTATTGGTCTGAATATTGAAGAAATGTTCATGGTGTATTTAGGGTTCTTGGTCAATTGATCGAAAAAGTTCTTGGAAGTGATCTTTGGAGTATGAACCCAGGATTAAAAACACCTTTGTTTAAAAATGAATATGTTCCTTATCTAATATTAAGTAAGATGTTCGAGGTAGCAATACTGTTTCTTTCTTGGTTAAAACCGCAAAAAAAAGGAGAACATTATGGCAACTATGAGGTTGTTAAAAATATAAAAAAGAGAATTGTTTCAGGCAGGTTCAGAATGATAGAAGTAAGTATAGTTCTCTTACAACAAAAGCAGGATGTTTAACATGTGATAGGCTTTATTTACAGACAAGAAGCAATCCACTTAAAGCTTTTATTCATCCATCAGTACAGGACATCCAATATTTGTTTTTCATCCTTCAACATTTTAATAAATTATTGTCAGCGGGAGGCTATTTAACTTGAAGTTCAAAGTGTACCTCAAGAACAATCAAAGAACATCTGATGGTCATTTGATGAAGGTATTGTTTAATGTGACAGACAGGATATTGACCACTTTAAGATTCAACATTTTTGTTCAAGAACAATCTCAGGATGTCCAAAGTCTGACGATCATCCGTTGAAGTTTTTCAGAGAGGTTTTCTAAACCCCAAAAGTTCAACGGTTTTGTTTTAAACATGACGTTACTGGCAGAAATATTTTTCAAGCGGGGCTTAACGATAACTCACTCACTTGTCTTAAACAATTGTGGGACGTAGAACATGTGACAATCATGCTTTTCGGCATATCTTCACCTCTTTGTCATTTGACTTGAGCCTGGAAAGACACCTAGAAAGTTTCGCTTTGTAGCTTTATCAATTTGCAACGGAAAAAACATGATAATTTGTTCCAGGCAAAGGTTAGCATGACCCCCTCTTGACAAACACTTTCCCTCGTCTCAGTTTCCGACCATGTGCCTGTGATAAAACACTCCAAACAAGGACCTCTGTCTTTCATAATGCTTTCCTAGCAACTGCTTCTGTCTTTGATAATGTTTTCCATCAAACCTATTGTAAATATGGAAAGGATTTGGCTAGGCTGAAGTTGCTTGGGAAACTGTTGATCACTAAATGCATGTCATCTATTAACCCTGAAATTTAGTTCAGTTCTAAGAATACAGGTCAAGAAAAATTGTTTTGAAATCATAGTATTAGTGCAAATTATGGATGATAGGGGTTATTTGTTGTATAAGTACATAAGGATTTGAGAATATGTGTGAATTAATTGTTGATATTGATGTTTATTTTTAAAGCTTTTAATTGATACATATTTACAGATCAGTCCGAGGTTAAGAAATTATTTTCTTTATGATAGTGAATATAATTATGCAACTATCTTACTATAATATTTGTTTTTTCATCATTTAAACGTGCCATTAAATTTTCTGAATAGCATCACACCATGTCTTGAGGGGCATATGTATTCAATGGTAAAGATTTTATAAACCCTTAACATGTTTGCCAAGGCATTCCAAATATTTGGTCAGTGCAATTCAGCCCATGTATTCATATTGTTTTGGTTATGATCACAAGTTATTTTAAACAGTAAAGCACGTAAGTCTGTGTCAAAGTTTATGTGGATCTGCACTTATTAAAAACTCCCATTTCTCTGTGTAAATACTCAAAAGTCACTCAAGAATGCCCCTCTTTCACCGCTAATTGGCGCAGTGCTAATCCAATTCATACACACTAGACATGTAATATGACACTCATGAAATATTTTTTTGTAAAGTTCAGCTCCACCTAAAGTCAATATTGGCCAACCTGGAAGTGCGACAGTTTGTTTGATTCGTAGCCACTGCGGTGATGTAGTCAAACTGCATTGAACATACATGCCATACACGCTCTACACTCCATTCTTCACCAAGTCAGCTGATCACCTGAAGCCCTCTTGTTATGTGTGACGGTCATCAAACCTCCTGAAATCAGTGTTTCTTTCCAAAATTGTTCCCTTTGTACACTGCGGAGATGTTTGATTGAACATGTCATTTGGCTCAACACATGCTCCACACTCCATGCTCCACACTCCACACTCAACGCTCCACACTCCATGCTCCACGCACCACACTTCACTCTCCACACTCCACAATCCACGCTCCACAATCCACGCTCCACGCTCCACCACGTCAGCTGATGACCTGAACCTGTGATGTCATGTCTGAGTATTTGACAGTCATAAAGGCTCTTGAAATCTTTGCTTAGAATGCATTGTGGTAACCTTCAGAGGGAGGATACACCAGAATGACTTATCCGTCTTTCCAAAATTTTTCACTTTGTACATTACATATACCTCAGCTATTTTTTCAGAATTCAAGAGATTTTATCTGAGATTGGCCTCAATCCTAATCATTATCATGAAGCTAAAGATATATTAAGTTGAATGCTAAGCAGTCTCTGAATTTGGAAGTTAAAGGCTGGTTAGCATGGTTGTCACAATATTTAGTACAAAGATGCATTGAACATGATCAACAATTGGCTTTTACCTGATTCAAAATCAAGTTGTCTAAATTAGGTCTTTATACTCCTTCTGTTCATATCATATTATACTAAATAATTTGAACATTTGTTAGTAGTAAATAGTTATTTTCATAGTTTAAGATTTGAAGACATGATTGTAAACATTGTCCATTATTCAAAGTCCAGTGTTTGTCTTCTAAACAGCCCCACCTAAGACCCAACCCACCAAATACACCATATCATAGGTGTTTACACTACAAATAACACGTCTGTCCTTTCATAGGTCTTTGTGTCATTGGTGTTGCCTTGCCCACAACTGCTTGATACAGTTACCAGTGGTCATGAGTGGTCTCCCCTTGTTGATATGCACTGTGTACCTGTTTCTCACAAAAATGCCATTTATATTTTTGATTGATTAATAATTATCCCAAGGATTTTTTTTAAAGTCTTAATTAACCATTTTCATGGATAAATGGTTTATGTCAAAAGTCATCCTTTTGACGGTGTCAACATGTCAAAACTGGATTTTTAATTGTATCCACTAATAATTTGCCAGTCGTGTTATCATGGTCAAACTCACAAGGGAGACCTTACAAAATATTTTTGTTTTGTAACACACAGGATAGGTCTACCTTGTCAAAGCTTTTCAGGCAACTGTCCACCATGACCCTTATGCCATTGACAAGAGGTCATGTTAGTTCTAGTACCATTGTCCGAAGGTCCCTCCTCTCTGTCTCTTCTTTGTTTCCCTCCTTCCTTCCGGACCAACATCAAATGATAACAGAAGAAGACCATACCTCGCACCCCCCTGTGAACCCTCCAACTGCCCCCATCAAACCTGGCTCACACATATCACAATTAACGCAATGTTATTTGTAGGGTAATTAGGACCCTCTCCAAATATCCAGAGATGCTTTTTATTCTCTCCAAATATCCCAAGATGTTTTTGGTGTGGCTTGACCCCCCTGGACAACATCAAATTTGTAAGAAGAGATTGAAGTGTGTTTAGTATGTAGTTATTAGGCTAACTAGGCCAGAGTAAACGTGATACCTAGTGTCGGGTTACGAGACTTTGGCCTCTAACACTTACCTGTTTGATCCTTGCAGTCTGAATGGCTGGAACACCACCTCTACCAGTGGTCTACATTGTATTTCTTTTTGATCTTATGTGTCAACATCTCACAATTTGTCATATTTGTTGTAAATGTCGGATGCTACATTTTCAGGGTCAAGGGATAATGATGATGAAATTTTTGCATTAAATGAAGCTAGGAATTGAACTCTCCTGAAGGACATTGCCTCACTTTTCAAAACTTTGATTCTGTTTTTCAAAATTTATGTCATGTTTTGAAAAACCAAAAGTTGCTTGTTTTACTTATTTTGATATCAAGGCAGTTGGACAGCACATATATCAGGGCATTAGGGAGCTGAATAAGAGGCTTGGCTTGAAACCAACCATGGGTCTAAGTTAGCCAATTCAAATAAACACCTGTAGACTGTATCCTGAATAGTGTTAATCAGGGATGCAGATTAAAAATTTTGCCAATCGGACATTCCACGTATAAGTCGACGAATAACGATATTTTGTAATAAATTTTGGTGCTTTATCTCACGTAAATAAAGGGTTGAACATGTGGAATATTTCATAGACTAAATTTAAGTCTAAAATTATTACTCAGTAATTTACTTATTACTATGATGTTTAGGCCTAGGTTTATGAAGATGTTTATAATTTAAATAAATAATCAAGTTTCAATAGTGTCAGTTATTCAGTAAACAAATGCCAGATGCTTAGAATCTAATATTAACTGGAAAGCAGACGATGTACAGATCTATTTATAGCAACGCATGCAATGCAATGCAAAAATAAAACACTGAAAATACATTACATTGAGTAAAATAAAATTACTTTGGCTGTTTTAAATATAATTCTATTAAGTTATGATGCATATCAACTACTTGACACACACTGCATAAGTTTTTTTAGCCTGTCAAACTTGCCAACAGATCAGCCTGTTTTCGTTTCCCTATCACTGCAGTAATCCTGCTGTTCCATTCTCCTCCCTGCAGTAATGAAAGCTCCCAACACTGTGTTAATGAAGTCTTGCTTGCAAAGTCAATGCATGGAGCTTGTGAAGTTAGTGGAGGGAGGATATAGTAACAGCATGTAAAATAACGATGTGAAGTTGTTTGATGTCTTTTTAAAAAAAGTTTGGCCTTAGTGACTTGTTTTACTCAATGCATGACACTGAGATGATCCAATAATTAAAGATAACAAGGTAATTATGTCGTTTGAATGGATTAGTTGTTTCATTGATGACCGGTTCGTGTGCCAGAATAGTGATAATAGTGAAGTATAGAAAGTTTTCCATGTCATAATCTTTCATCTAATTCTGAGGTCTCTGATTGAGAGATAACTGTTATCTTTTTTATCTAAAGTGTTATCCTATCCTTCATTCATCATAAAAAAACTAATGAATTGAAAACTAAAAGACATGAAGAAAACCATTTACAAAATTGTCAGATCCTGAAACTTTTGACAAACTTACAGATTAATAAGCACATAAGGAGAATGCGCCAACACAGCAGTCCAAAAAATATCCTTGAAAAAGTTGATTTCCCTTTATATTGATGTATGTTATTTTCCCGTCTGCAGACTGTCCTGAAGAAGCCAGATGGTCTGATGTCTCACATGGAAGCTGAGGACCGCTGTGTTCTATGGATGTCCTTCATACATCTCCAGGAGTTCCATCAGTTGCCACAGCAACTCTTCGATCCGGCCAATCAGAATCCAGGAAAAGTTCTGTCAAAGGTAATATTTATTCTTTGAATTCATATCCATATCACCCTCCTTTAAAATTATGCTCTGAAAACTTGGCTTGTTTGAATGTAGGGATGAACAATTATTGCAATTATTTGTGCATCACTGCTGCAAGAGCTGCAGGAAGATTTGATGTTTTGTGATGAAGAGGATCTGATGATACACAAACAAAAGCACTTACTTGGATATTAGCACTATACAATGTTAGTGTGTATTAAGGTGTGCACCTCTTGTGTTATATTAGTGGAAGTGGCAGCTCACCTCAATCCACATCCTTAATGATAGAGGTTTGTGTGTATCTCTTTTTATCATATAATTGGCAGTGTTATCTGTGCAATAAACCCATCTTGTAATCATGTTATCAGATCCCTGATAACAATGCAAATGAGGTCAAAACCCGAACTATTTTCTCAAAACTCCATGCATGTCATGGGAGACCTAAACTGGTCTCTAAACATTGATAACGTCGTCGGGAGTTTTCAGGTTTTGTGGGTTTTTTATCGAATAAAATATCGTAAACAAAATCTGTCAAAACTTATCACGCATTCGTATTTTAGAAATAGCATGGTTATCGAAGCATTTCAAGTTGTTTTCATTGTGCGTTTAAAAATAAAACGATATGCAGCTAACAATATCGGCTATCGAAAAAATAGGTGCTTCAATTTTCGTGCATAACATAGGCCTAGATCGCTTTGGTCGTGTCGATTCCCAACTTATCAGCATAAACAAATCATATTCTAGTCATAGTACAGATTATATAGTAGCAGAGTAACAAACGCAACAACCTCACCTTCGCAAATAGTCGACGTTTAGTCTAAGGATACCGTAACTGAACTGGCGTAACAACAATGACAATGCAGCTTTTCTAAATGCAGTTAGAGTTACTTCCCCTGTTGTAGCGACGTTGACAACTGGTTCTTACACATTTTGTGTTATTAAAAAATACAATGTTTACTCGTGCATTGGAAATCAGACTGAAATTGTTCATAGATTGAAGGAGACGTTTCTATCACTGTGAAAAAAATCATGTCATGAAGGAAAATTTCTAGACTGTTCACAACTGTACATCGCCGACAATATGACCTTCACCTTGGTTTATTGTGAAAGCAATTACTCCGCGAAATCTAGGTCAAACATATTTTTAGAAGGTATCATATTTTCGTTTAAATCCTTTTATTTCAAAATGACATTATATGATAAAGAAATTATTAACCTCGTGTGTTTCCGTATCATTAATATCATATAATAGGAATAAAAATATATGTATTATGCTCGCCAAAGGCTCGCATAATACAAATTTTATTCCTATTATATGATATTAATGATACGGAAACACACTCGGTTAATAATCTCTATGTATCACATATCCATAATGATACTACCAGTATATTCTTTTTGTACCCATAAAGTCTGGTGTTTAGCAAGTTATTCTTCAAGTAATTCACTTGATACAAGCTAGAAAACATGTTTAAGTTCATCAAATAGATTTTATCCTATAATGAAACTACAGGTCATGCAAAAATGCATTGTTTCCTTTTCATGATTCTGAGGTCAATGACATATGTTTTTTGAGAAAATCGCAACCATGAAAGTAAAATCCCATAGCTAAAATAAGCTTTCTCAAGCATTTTATGACGTATTGATGTTCTTTTCTTTAGCAAACTTTGATAAATCTTGAAGCATACATAAAATTCATTATCCAGTGAATTTGTTTAGATACAAAAAGCAAAAGACCCGATACATCAGTTGTTCCTTAACAACTGTAACTTATTGATCATTGGGTCGAGACTCTTACATGTCAGAATTCATAACCTCTGTAATGTCATGTGAGTCTGTTGTCTTCAACTCATGTACAGCCCACTGCCTCCAACTCAATTACATGTCCAGATGGAGCTAAGTAAACTTAGCGGTGGCTAATCAAGCTGCTCTCTGATCACTGATCTGCTGTCATGTTAACAAGCAGAGACAGCCAGACAGGACAGATCAATGCAGTAATACAATAGAACTCTCATCACTGACCCCGGACCTGTCGTTGCCCGTAATGCTGTTTGAAGCTGCTTACTGCACAAAATCAATCATGTCCATTTATATCTGCAGAATCACTGGGATATCAGCTTGATTTTGGTTCTTTGGATGGATTAGATTCTTGCTTGGTGTTTCATTCAATTACATTCAAACATTTCTGTTAATGGCTGAAATATTATTCATATGCACTGAAAAATAATTCATTCATTCAACATCATCATGATAGAAAAATAACACTTTTAGCTGAAGGTTTCTTTATCATCTCTATTGCTATAACTTCTTTTAATTTTGTTGAGCTAGCCTTTTGGAAATTTGACAAACATTTTTTACTTGAGGTTTGTTATCCAATAACTTTATCAATTGGCTTAAGGAAAAGGTTAAGTCTAAAGTTTGACATACATTGTCATCAAATGAAAATACATCCTCTCAACCTCATTATCTGACGGTTGAGGTAGAGAGAGATTAGTTGGGCCGGGCCACAGAAGAGGAGGTATTTTACAGGTTGACAGAATTTTGAGAAAAGCTAGACTTGCAATTTTATCTCTTCTAAAGAACCATCTTGAATCCAATTGAGTGAGGGATGACACAGTTGTCAGCTTGAATTAATTAGTTCCTTCACCACTCAATATCATCCTCTATTTGAATTGTGTCCTGGGCAGCTAATATGTGTCAGTTATTGTCAGGATTACATGTCAGATTGGACACACAACATTTAAGTGGGATGTCTCGGATGTTTGAGGAAAAGGGAAGACTTGATTAAATTTTGCACTGCAGACATTTGTGAGATACAAAGCAGTATGAGAAATAAGTTTACATCCTTGAAAATGATGTGATCATGTCATAAAATTCTTTCTTTAAATTTGTAATTTGAAAAATGTAAGTTTATTGCCATTGAAAATAATCTTCTCCACAATATTGCATCCGAAGAGGCAAAATATTAACATGTTTCCATTCATATTGAACTACTCAAAATGAAGCAGGTTTGAGTTGGAAAAAAAATTAATAAAAGTTTGACATATTTGACTTAATGTTAATTTATTTCCATGCACATTAAAACTTATTTCCATTGCAGTATCAGTAGACATTTAGAATGGTAAGGTAAGAATACACTTGCAATAATTGTCTTACTGTTTTTGGCCGAAGCTAGCACCTATCATGTGGAATGTTCTAATACAAATGTATTGTGAGAGAATGCACTCTTTATTTGTCGTCAAACATTGGAGTATTATTGTATTATTAGTATTATTGAAAACAACTTGATTTTGGTTACAAGCCTCCATATAAAAAGAGGATATCTCCGTTAAGAAGATTATGTATAGTACTAAGTAACAATGTCCTAACTGGACCTCCAACTGTCACTGAAAAAAGAGTTGGCCCAGACCTAAGGGTTGATTCAGGAGAAAACTTTTTATAGGACTCAGACTCAGAGCAGTGAATGTTGGTCAAGGCCAGTCAAATTCGTACTGCATCAAATCCTGAAAGTGAACAAGGTTTTAAACACATTTCAACAGAATTGCTGCCTTTCTCACTGCTTCAATAACAAACCCATATCATTTCATTTATTGGACTGATACCAGTGAAGTGTAAGAACACCTCCATCCACCTGTTGCAGCCCTGCATGGAGTGTTGCTCTCTCCCCTCAATGCTCTCTCCGTGATACTTCCTCCGGGATCTTATACATGTAGGTGGCCAGTCTATTAACCTTCTGTAACATTTCCTCCAGGATCAGATCTGACTTCTGTTGTGCCAGTTGCTGTTGTATTCTGTTGGAGATTGACTCTCTGGCCTCCAGTATTGGGGATGGTAGTCCTCTGTGAGCTACTGAATACAGTAGAGTACCCTCCACCTGTTGCTGCAGGAAGTTAGGTCTCTGTACTCTGTGTACTGCCTTTGGGATACTGTACATGGAGTTGGCAACATCTCTCTTGTCCGTTGGTCTTACACTATGATGTATCCTAACATAGAGGAGTGCCGCCTTTCGTTGTGATCTTTTTAAGATCCTGTATTATTATCCAGAGGAAAGACATCCTTGACAGGTTATATTTAATTTGTGAATTTCAAATGGGCTTTTTGTTCTTATTTCGTTAGTAATCTACAAAATTGAAATGGGGAACTTTTATCTAATCTGCAAAATGGCCCATGGTCCCTGTTTTCCCCAACACCTGATTATCTATGAAAAGATTCTATATGAGAACTACTGCTTTCATCAATAGGTTGACCATATTGATGGTCCACTAAATTAACAATTCATAAATCATCTTTAATCACACCAAATTAACACCAGATAGACAGACAAGCAGGTGACATAAGCACAAGTCAGCTCACAACTCCTAAGACACAAGCACATGGAAACTGTTAGCAGCGAGCCCTGCTCATCTCTCACACAGACAAACACTCTCTCTGCTGTCTGCCGTCTGCCTCGTTTTTCAACTGTTATTTTTCTCTATGTAAAGTCATTTGTTTCTCTCCTATCTGACCATCAGCTGTTGAACTATTTCTGCTTCGGAATTACCAATCTTTCTTTTAGAATACCAACTCTTCCCTAAAAAACCAGCTTTGGACTTTTTGTGTTGCAAAACAATAGGGAGTAATTATGGTTCCTTGGCAATATGAACAACATGCCAAGAGGAGAATTTCCAGTGATCTATTGGAAAGTCCTGAGTAACCTCCGTAAAGAGGAGCCCAGTAAAAGATGTGCTGTAAAAGAAGATGCAGACTGCTGAAACATAAAGGTGTTCTTAATGACCTGTTTCAAAATGAGCAAAACATATCACAAGGTGTAAGTGATCCATGTCAAACATGAGATCTTGGCTTTTCATTCACAAAACATCATATCTCAAATGTATCTGTTCATGTTCCCAAGATTTTGTCTCAGAAGAACACAGGATGTAGGATATAAAAAACCAAAACTGATTGGTTATGGATAATGCCAATAAGTCGGTACAAATATTCATAATGGAGGCCGAACTTACAATTTTCTATTGCAACTATCCTTACAAAGGCAATAATCTCAGAAAGGCCACTTGTTGTAGATTGGTTGGCCAGAATCTTGGACACACAGGTAAAGGGTTAAGTCAGTATTCACGGAACAAAGCCAGGTGAAGGAACATTTGTTTCCTTTCATCTAGCAGATGTGCTGTGGTGTGTCACACTGCACCATACCTCAGGTGCCTGCAGACCAGTATGTCCTGAACCTCTTATAGTTTTGGAAGCGCTAATAGTTGCACATTCCCTGCAGTCCTGCTACATAAATCAGACAGAAGGGTATTTGACATGTCATACATCAACTCTTGATAAGTGCTGCTCTGACGTGTAATATAGATAATCATTGCTCCAGTCTGTTGCTTCTGTTACACTGGCCTTGTCAACAAAGACATTATCACCTCCAGGGACTATACAAGCAGACGTATAGTTGACAGCTTCATGTGGAGAGACTCTGAGAGACTCTTCTTGCTGTAGGGAATCGCTGTGTATGATAGGGAATTACTATGTTTTGCAGGCTACTTCATATCCCTTGCCTTCATTAAATACTTCTGATCAATGCTAATATTGTCACATGTAGAACCTGAGAAACCTAACCTAACTCAAAGAACCATTAACCAACTGTGTTCATCTTTCAATTGACGGATTAGTTCTTTATGTTTTGATTTACTAAGTGTGTGGAGTTGCACCATACAAATGAACTTACAAGATTATTTATCATGATTTTTGTGTAAGTATTTGTGCATCGTCCAACCTTCTGAACCTGACAAGAAGTTGATATATTATTGTGTTTCTTTGTCATATGTCTCTGATATGATCATCACTCCGGCCTTTCTTCTATAACGCTTCCTTCCATGCAGTGATTTTGTCATGTTGCAATATGAACAGAACTTATCAAAACATAGAACTGGGGAAACAGGAAGACAAGTTGTAAATGTACCTCCGTGTATATATATAAGTTAGCATCAGCAGAAGAGCAACTATGGTTCTCATCAAGGCAAACATTATTACCTATGCAATCTCCAGAAAGAGTTATGACCTGACAAATTGATAAATGATGGTGTGTATTCCTACAGTGTCATGTGGTGAAGGAGGGTTGGTGACTGTCTGGGAAGAGCTGCTGACATGCTGACACATTCCCCTTCTGATAATCATATTCAGTCTGCATTTATAGGTTTACCAAAGAAATAAAATCAAATCACATATTACAAAGAACCAGATCACACACATTTATTGCATCACTAGTAATCAATAGGCATAACAAATTATACTTAGCGATTTAAAAAGCACCAACACAAGATAAGAAACTTGAACACTGATAATATGCAGGTGACTTAATCTTATTTGTTCAATGCTTGGAGTTTTGGTAACTCTGTAAGTTCATTGTAGGGTGATTTGGGCGATTGATGAAAGTTCAAATGTTCAATATTCCAAACATACTGTTAAATCTACTTTACTTTATTACCATCTAACATTATTCAGTATGTTTGTGAGATTGCTGAAGAGAAAGTGTGCACTGACATGAACATGAAACTTTTTATAAGAAAAAAATCTTTATATTAGGGAAAATACATGGATCCCAAGATATAGATTAGATTGTCTGCATGGATCTCAAGTCTGGGATAGAAGAAGACGTCTGCTACACTTGATCAAATCAATTACCCTCAAGGATACAGAGACCTTCCTTACATTTGTCAGTGGATGTTTTTTCGTCTACAAATATTGGTTTAGGTGTCAACTCTGATTTCACTAATGATCTAATTATCCCTAATTTAATTCTTTCTCTGTCTGTTTTGCTTGTCTTTATCGGATTCCTTATGCACCACTGCGAAACTGAAGCAACTGTTAGCTTATAATCTCTAAGAAAAGACTAGTTACTGTAATATACTATCAACTTTATGATAATTATAAAGAATAATCATATATCATTACCATCACAAAGAAGTGTACCCATGATGTTGATAAACTCATTACCACCACACGGTGTGTGTAACATTGGTCAATTTTATCTGAAAAGCAAAACATCTTTAGGTGTGAAAGTTCTATTTTAGTAACTATTTTGTTAGCTTTTTGTAATAGAGATTGTTGGATGTTTGTGAAATTGTTAAGTTCAAAATCTTTTTGAGGGGCAAATCTTTAAGATCACTTTTTACTTTCAAATCGAGTACTATGAGATTGAGGAGTGTCGAACAAACAATTGCAGAAAATTCACAGGTAATAAAATGTAAATGATCATGGTAATCATGTTACATCAAACATGCCTCTGCCATCTACATACATTCAACAGGTAACAGGTTATATCCCACTGATCACTCAACGCTCTGACCAGTGGTCTTTATGTCCATTAGAGCTGCAGAATCTGCGTCTGCAACATAGATCTTGACTGTGGATCCGATAGTCCAATCTGGACATCTGAACAGTGAGTCCAGACAGCACTTCATCTCTGGATGTGTCACTTGGCTAAAGTGCCAGTTCTACCTGATTCTAATGGTCCTGACAGTTATAAAACACCAACAGCCTCTACCTTATCAACTAATGAAGCAAAAGGAGCTTGTTCCTTGTGATATTGTCAGGACATGTTTTGGTAAAAAAGATCTTTGAGATTAGGTCAGTGGATAAGACAAAATGGATGTAAATGGATACTGTGTTCATTATCAACTAATGGTCAACTCCTCAGACCATTTATCTGATGGAGGATGTCCAGTGGGAGGCTGATGCCAAGAAGTCTTTGAGGAAAACTTGATCTCTACTCAATTATTGTACCTACCGTCGTTAATATGCTCCAAGGCACCTCCATCTTGTCACCTTTACTTCAAAGACGAGAATGTTAGAACATGTTGGTAACAAGAGCAGACGTGTTCCTTTTAATGAGGAGCTTGAGTCCCTTAATGAGGACACTAATAAGTCTCTCCCAGAAGCATTACCTCTATAATATATTTTTATGAAAAATTGATAAATGTGTTCGATGTAGCAATGAGTCCCTTAATGAAAATGAAAAAAAATGTAGTCCTTATCATAAAAAAGTACTGAGATTTCTTCCATTCCAATAAGCTTTATCTCTAGCTCAAGAGAAAGCATTGTAACCTGAGCAGACGTGTTTGATCTAACCGTCATCCTGTGATGAGTGAGAATGAAATAGTGTCTATTTCCCAGTTCTTATCGCTCTTATTCAGTCCCACATCACATTAGCTGTCAGAGAGAGAGGTTATGATGGCAGACATGGACATTAATTGGGGGAGCTCTGATACTCTATAGCTTTCTGATATACACCTGATCCATGTCCTGTCGGTCTGGAGACTACAGCACAACTCCACCTGGACGCTTCATCAGGTGCAACAGAAGACATTTATTGTAGTAATCTAGGTTTATTGGGTATACAGTCTCATGGATATTCTTTAGCATGTAAATGGTGACTTCTTGAAAACAATTGGTCAATTTAGAAACAGGAACAAAATCTTAACCGTGTATCTGGTACCTAGTTTTAATCATCTCATGGCAGACATTTATTATAATCAATCATTAACTTTCTTGTCTTGAACAATGCCTATATTTAACACTTGTGTTGTATCCGAGATCATTTCCTTTGCTAATAAGTTGTTTCTATTCAAATTAGCACCTAGGAATGGTTTGGGGTACATAGCAATCATTTGAGCACTTTCAATATTAAATTCAATAGACCAGTGCGCATGAAAGATGTGATTTCAGGTAAAATTGTATCCCATGCAGTTGAAATCGCTCTCTTTAAAATGTTCTTTCCCTCTCTTACTCTCTTCCTCCTATATTCTTTGAGCAAGGTTTTGAGGCTGAGCATGTTTCTGAAGATCAAGGCATAAATTATGAGTAATTATAATAGATAATAAAAAGTGATAATTTAACATTATTTAATTATTGAATGGGGACTTCTATGTTGAATTACTAATGAAATATTGATCATATGATATCCCTAACTTATTTTGCCAAGAATATTTTTTGCCTTGGTTCTCTCCCTCCCTGTAGCGATTATCCTCACTCCTCTATCCCTCCCTCCCATCCTGCCCATCCCTGGTCAGCTCGTCTAGTAACAAGTGGACTACCAGACTAAGCACATGCTGATGATGGCTGATCCATGACCAGATATAAACTGTTTCCTCATCAGCTCCATCTGCCGCCTCCATCACGACTCATCGTGCCCAGTCCACCTGAGTTAGATGTTAGAGAGGTTCTACTCTACCTGACCAGTAGATCTGCAGATATGGGCATGGCAGTAATTGCTTGAAACTTGGACAGTACTTGATTTGTCTTAATTGAGGAGGTTATCTGATGATTGTTGCATCCTTCTCAATTGTATTCTTGATGAAGTTCATCACATTGCATTTTATCTCGCCTGACCATAAAGACAGATTGACTACCTCCAGTTCTACTGAAGGTTTATTTTCAATAATACAAAATCACTAACTCAACACATTCTTGTCAACTGTCTTGGTATTTCCATTATTTAAGTTAGCAGGATATGTTGGTTTAATTTGAATTTATAAGTTTAGAATTCTTACAATGTTGATTTTTGTATTCAAAAGGACACATAAAAATGGCCTACGATCTGCACATCCAGAACTACAGAATTGTTCCAAAATAAGATTACCTCTATGATACTACTGAGAGCAGCAAGCAGCAAGCAAAATAAGTACCAGATCCAAATGTTGCAGATATCGGGTTTGTGTTACCAAGTATGCTGGAAGTTGTTTATATCTCCGCCAAGTATTTGTTTATGGTTAGCAAGAGCTGGGTTGATTGTTTGACTAGAGTCGGTGAGCATTTACAGGAGATGCTAGCGAGGTGTCGAGATGTGAGAGAAGTATTGGAGCTGTGTTGTGATTGGCTGGATTCAACACCTGTCTTGCAACTCTTTGAGACATGCACATCCCTACTAGGTGATGATTGGGCAGAAACTGAATTGCTGAGTCAAGACTTTAATGATACATTGTGACTGAGAAGAACATATTTATGAGAAGTTTATTCAATCATTGAAAATCAACTTGCTTCAGAGTCCCTTTGCAATTGCTCAAGAAAACTGAATTATTATATGATTGCCAGTTAAATATAGGGATCTATCAATGAAAATAAACATCATCAGTCACTAGTGAAAAAAACGATAGATAGTGAATGATGTCCTTTAACAATGCTCTGATTTAATGACAAGTTTATGATGTCATATTGTTTGCTAAAGCAACGGGCTCATTCTCAATCAGACTCAACGTCAATGCAAGCAGATTTGCTTTTGTAAGTCGACATGCTTCACATGGGGGATCTATGTGTTTGTAGTTTTAGTATTATCTTAATTCAGAACATTACAATGTTTTTGGATACCAAAAATAATTTTTAGCTCTAAATTAGATATTCCAAATAAATTTGTAATAGGTGCTACAAATACATGGAAATACAATGTGAGAGTTACATATGTCAGAGTGTTATATGTGAGCATGTTTGTGGGTAACTCTCTAAGTATGTAGATGGTGTATCTGGCGGTGGTCTGTGTAAACACTGGAGGTCTTTGGTAGATACCCTATATCAGAGTAGATACTTGTGGTGCTGTATGTCTACATGTGTATTGTTCTACCTTCCTCTGATAGCAGATACACTATACACTACGTTGAGTGGTACCTTGTAACACTAGCATCGAGAATATTGATATCATTTGATTATACACCATTGCTGGTGTTGTTGGTCATTGACAATCGAAATGATAAAATGTTCTCACTCCGAATTAATGCCTTTCCTCCTAAGATGTTTTAATACGGTATTTGAAAGTGGGTCGTTTCCAGATAGCTGGTCCCGCTCAATTATTGTACCAATACATAAAAAGGGGGCTACAAATAACCCAGATAATTATAGAGGTATATCCCTTATGAGTGTAATTGGGAAAATATTCACATCTATTCTAAACAACAGACTCTCGAACTGGTCAAGTCTAAAAAACCTTATCCCTGAATGCCAAGCCGGATTTAGAAAAGATTACTCGACTTCTGACCATATTTTCACACTATATGCAATAATACAAAAATGCTTATCTCGTAGTAAACATAAACTTTATGTAGCGTTTGTCGATTTTAAAAAGGCTTTTGACTCTGTTGATCGTTTTAAACTGTGGCAATGTTTAAGGAAGGCCGGTTTACAAGGGAGGATGTACTCTATTTTAAAATCAATGTATTCAAATATCAAATCATGTGTTCGTTGTGATGATGATGTCACCGATTATTTCGACTGTCCCATTGGAGTTCGGCAAGGGTGTATTTTAAGCCCAATACTGTTTTCCTTCTTTATAAGCGAACTGTATTACGATATTTCCATGTTAGGTAAACATGGTGTACAAATGTTTCCAGCTATGATTGAAATTTTTATTTTACTCTTTGCCGATGATGTTATTCTGGTTTCAGATACAATTATCGGTCTACAAAACCAACTGAATGTTTTGGAAAGATATACAAACGAATGGAAATTATTTGTTAATTTTGATAAAACAAACATTGTTATCTTTAGAAGAGGTGGTCCAGTCGCCTCTAAAGAAAAATGGTTTTTGAATGGTAAACAGGTATCTATCTTGAATAATTATACCTATCTAGGGCTTATGTTTTCCTATACTATGAATTTTAAAAAGAGTGTCTTAGACTTGAAGTCACGTGCCAAAAAGGCACTTATCAATGTTATGTCAGTATCCCAGAATTTTGACATTTTATACCCAAAGATATTTTTTAAATTGTTTGATTCACAAATCCAACCTATTATGCTATATGGATCTGAAATTTGGGGATTTAAACGTCATGATTGTATCGAGAAATTACATCTTTTAGCATGTAAAAGATTTTTAAATGTGGCCCAAGCAACACCAAACTGCATGATTTATGGTGAATGTGGTAGATATCCAATATATGTAAACTCACAAATTAGATGTCTAAAATTTTGGCTAAGGATCCTTAGAATGCACGAACAAAGATTACCAAAGCTAGCATATAACATGCTTGTTCATTTAGATGATAAAGGTAAGATAACATGGGCAACTCATATTAAAAACTTATTATTTACCCATGGGTTTGGATTTGTATGGCTTAATCAAACAGTTGGTAATGTTACCGTATTTCTTAAGCAATTCCGAGATCAATCTGTTAATATGTTTTATCAAGAATGGAACTCAAATCTAGACAATAGCACAAGATACCAATTGTATAGATCATTTAAAAGCTTAATTCAACCAGAGTTGTATCTTTCTGCACTGACATCTAGAAACATAAGACGCACATTTGTTAACTTTCGATTGGGCTTGTTAGATTTATCAGTAAATAAAGGCAGAAGATTTTCCATAGAAAGAAGTCTTAGAATATGCCCATTATGTAAATCTGCTGTAGAGGATGAAATCCATTTTGCTTTTGTGTGTCCACATTATGCTGATTTAAGAAAACGATACATTTCAAATCATTACCTTTTAAAGTATCCTAAAACTGCCTTTGTTTCAATTCTATCCTCGAAAAACGAAAATGTGATAAGGAATTTAGCGCTCTTTGTAAAACATGCTGTTGTCCGAAGAGACAACCTATTATCTGAATTGTTAAACCTGCTGTGAATTTTCTGTATATGTGTACCTTGTAAACTTGTATCATTTGTATATGGGCCGGAGGCCTGAATTACAATAAACTTCTTTGTCTGTCTGACCCATAGGCATTTTATTCAGCACATAAATGAGGATAATTCTTACATCATTATAAAGTACATATCATTTTTGATAAGATAAGTGCCAATAATATATGGAAAACAGGTAGAAAGATGACTCCATAAATTTAGCCAAAATGTTGTAGGAGAACAGTGTTTCTGAATTTGAGGTTTTTAATTGACACAAAACGAAGCCCTGAGGTATTACATTCCAAATGATAAAGCAGATATATAATAAATGGAAATTTACAATGTACATTTCATTCTTCACATAGGTCATTGGTCATTTAGGTACTAATCATGTAAAGAAAATACTCACCTATCAATTTAAAAAAACAAAATGTTCTTTCAAAGATTTTATGTACAATGCAAGTTTGGGGTAGAAGATGATAATGATAAGTTTTCTGCATGTCTATCAGAAGTGGTTCTAATGGAATTTCTACCATCATGTAGCCATTTCCAGGAGCAAAATCAAATCAAATCGTCAGATCTGCATAAAGTTATCTCATTTTATTTATCAGACTTATTGTGAGATCTGGGACTTGAAATTTCATTATTTTCTTAACACTAAGATAGTCATAAATTATTGTAAATGTTGAGCACTAAAGAATTTTCAAAAATCTTATCCACTAGCCCAGTTGCCCATGTTCATTCAATCATGATAACTTAACTGCAATATTAGGAGTTATTCAACTGAAATGGCCTGCATAAATTGCACAAATAGATGTTTTTGAAGATCCCATGGGAGAGAAGGTTCAACTGATCATTTCTAAGATATGAATGTAGAATCCATGATAAAATTTAAAATCTTACCTAGTGCTAAGGTATAAATCAATGGTCATGTCAGGAACTAAAAAATTGAAACAAATCTTGATCGGTACTTAGTTGTTTATGACCAATGATTGACCATTCAATTGTTTTAACCTAAATTCTTCCAGTAATACAACTGCAAGCAGAAATGGTTCAGAAAAATAATGTGATGACTGATTTCGGAGTGATGTGGTGATCAAGGATATGTTGTTGTGTGAGAACAAGGATATTCCAGTAATACAACAGCAATGGTTCAGAAAGTAACTTAGATGCCTGTTTTCAGAGTGGTTTGGTGATCAAGGATATTCCAGTAATACAACCTGCATGAATGGTTCAGAAAGTAAAACTTAGATGCCTGTTTTCAGAGTGGTGTGGTGATCCCCTGGGCGAGCAAGGACGAGAGGATCACCCCGATGGCCAGCCTGGTGTCCAGCTTCTGGGAGGGGGTGGAGACATGTGGAGGGGTCAGTCACCCCGCCTCCACCCCCCTGCTGACCAGTCTCATACAACTCCTCAAGACAGAGAACAGGTAGGATCAGCTTGTATTAGAAATATTCGGTGGGAATAGTGATTATGAATATCCAAATTGGTCTTGCAAGAGTTCTGTTTGGGTTTTAGATTGAGACCTTTTGAGTCATCTTTATGCGAACAATATAATTGCTGAAATATAGCCAAAGTACACTTACAACATGTAGTTCTATTCCATATTTTCACTACTGCAATCAAAGCGCTCAAACTCAGATTGAGAGGTCCAAGTTTAATCTCTCAAGGACTCTGCAACTCTGTTGTAGGAAACATTTCTACTTACAGTAATCTCACTAAAAATTTGCTTGATCCAGAGAGCTTAATTACACTATAGTCATCACTGCAATGTATAGTCGCAAAGGTGTTGCTTCTTTCTCATAGCAATAATAGCTACAGTGAAGAATTACATTTGTAAGGGGAGGTTCCAAATCTCGTTACCTATGAGTGGCTGTACAACATTTGATAAGAAACAAGTAATTTCTACGATGATATATTCCAAGATGAAATAAGTATTACCTAACTATACAGATATATAGATAAAAGTGGTAAAACACAAATTGAAATCAAATACTAGAAGGCTCACTCTGTACCCCATTAAATATTTCTTGTTTTAACATATTTTGTTCATGATGATGAATAAGAAATTTTGAATAAACTGATTAAGTTTAGTATTTTAAGATCATTTCCAAAGAAACTCAAATTTGTGAAAGCACATGACAATATTGATGTTGCCTGTTATATGAGAGATAAATAAACATATATCAAATACAAGATCATTAGCATACCTCTAGTACTGTACAAGCAGAGTTTCAGTTTGGTGTGTCAAACAGCCCAACTGTAGATTTGTAGATACTTTTTTAGCAGTAAGCAGTTGAATTATAGCACTCTCCAGCTAAGATTTCATTTTAAAAGTTAATGATATGTAAATTAAGTCATTAAATTTCAGTTTATAACAGAAATGAAAGATAATTTCTATATCCTTGATATGTGTTTTCCTGTATTTGATAATCAATGTACGAGGTAAAAGTTTGATAATTTAATTTTAAGTTATAGGCTTCTTTTTATTGTTTCCAAGCAACATAAGGTGAGATTCATTATGTCTTTATCTCAATGTTTGTCAAAATTTGTGTCCGTCAAGAATCTAAAAAAAGCTCAAAACCTTTAAGCTATTTACAAAATCCCCAGAAAATCCTTGAAATCATTGACTTTGTTTTTTAAAACACTTACACCTTTGATAAGAAGATCTCTTTGAATTTCTTTGATTTCTGAACACTTAGAAAGTCTTAAATCTTGAAGGATTTGTCAAAGTGATGATTAAGTGTTGCCAAAAGCAAACCTTTTGATGATATATCTGTTTTGAAAAGTACACTCAGTACAAGATCAATATTTCTGGACTTTGAAATACATGAAATATGTTTATCTTTGTGAAGTTTTTTGTTTATGTGCTGTTTTTATATGAAGTCATGTTATCAGGACCTAAATGTGCATTTCAAAACTAAATAATCATGTTGCTATTAAGGTGTTATAATAGATTCTATGTTATCTAAATGTATTTAGCTTGTAAATGTCCTTGTGAATCTGATATCATTTAGATGTACATTGTTCAGCAATTTGTTGTTTCACAGCATTTCTCTATTCTAACTCTTAACGACCGTGTCGATTGAAATGTCGAATATGATCAAAAGTAGTTACCGGGGTATGCATAAAATTGATTTTTGAAAATAAAATCTATTTTCTGTTAATTTACAAAAAAGATGAATTTTAAAAATTATTTTCTAAAAAAATAATTTTTTTTTGTTATTTCAAATTGGAATCACACGATATTAGCGTTACCACATTGGTTTACACTCGTGGCAAGAGGTGACCAATCAAAATGCTAATGAAGCTCAGTATTCCCACAATACAGCACCAATGAATCAAGATTCAAGTATGCCAGTACCAATTGTACCACATAAATATCATGCATGGTCAGCATGAAATTGAACAGATTGTTATGACGAATATTGGCTTGCACTTAGTTCTACGTGGTCACCTCACCTGAAAAGTGTCACCGTAAATAGAGGCTTTAGCGTGAATTATCATTGTGTGTGAATATTGAGTTTATTCTTGTCTGGCGGTAATAATAATAATGATAATCATCCTGCACTGATCCATGTAACAAGAACATGCTTGAGAGAGTTCTGACATTATTACTCTGTCGTAAGGACATATAAACAGTAACAAAGTTTGATTCAACAAGATTAGCAAGTTATTATTTGATTATGATCGATGTGTGTTCGTATCAATGTAATATTGGATTATGAAACACTGACAAGGGTTACAAATCAGACTCGAGTGCATTGCAGATCTGAATTCTCTGAGGGTTGAATAGAGATCAGATTGAATACATATGGAATGCATGTCTTTCTGTAAGAGGAATGTTGTGTTCATTTGTGTCTGTCATAAGAAATAAGAAATTGTGTCTTACTCTGCGGTAATCCTTGATTGTAAGAGTGCATTATACACATACCTTTTGAAATATTTTGTATCGCTGTTTGGAAATCTTCAATGTAGTTGAAGTATATGTACATCTTTTTCAGTGTTTGATTTATGATTGAAATATGGAAAAGAATTTATTTTGAGGCTTGCTTGGGCTTGCAAACTTCTGAAACTCATTAAAATTTGACACTGATGCTTAAAAATGTATCTAGCATAAAAATATTCAATCCCATTCCATTTAATGTTTATGATTTCAACTATGAAAAGACATGGCATGTGATGATGACTTTGTGTGATGGCAGAGATGAAAAGCTATTATTTGCATGCATGTTGAAAAAGAGAAATCTGATTGTAGGTGTAGCACCACACCCAATCATTCATACAAGCCTTATATAGATTTAGAATTCTATTTGTACACCAAGCATGTCATGCATTCAGATTTGTGTATCGTCATGCAAAGGTCATGCTGGAGTTCTGAATGCAGAGGGTGAATGGTTATAGGTAGTCTGTCATCCAGACCCTATGGTCTAGAAACTAGTGGCCAGTCTAGTTGCCTCAGCCATAAGCCTGAAGCTAAGCATTGTTCAGTATTCCCTTTTTAGCTCATCAGGACTGAAAGTCCAGATGGGCTTATGGCATGGCCCGTCGTCCGGCGTCCGTCCGTCGTCCGTCGTCCGTCCGTCCGTCCGTAAACTTTTGACACTTTCGACTTCTCCTCATGAACCATACACATTAGAGAGCTGAAATTTTGTGTACAAGTACCTTAGCATATGGAGATTCTAATTTGTAACTTTGGTGACCCTGTGACCCCAAATAGGGTCACAGGGGTCACAACTTTTAAAACCTATTTTCATCTTCTTCTCCAGTTCCCGAAGGACTAGAGAGTTAAAAATGATATGTGCAGACTCCTTGGCCAATGGGGATTCTAATTTGTAACTTTGGTGACCCTGTGACCCCAAATAGGGTCACAGGGGTCACAACCTTAAATACCTATTTTCATCTTCTTCTTCAGTTCCAAAAGGAGTAGAGAGTTAAAAATTATATGTGCAGACTCCTTGGACAATGGAGATTCTAATTTGTAACTTTGGTGACCCTGTGACCCCAAATAGGGTCACAGGGGTCACAACCTTAAAAACCTATTTTCATCTTCTTCTCCAGTTCCAGAAGGACTAGAGAGTTAAAAATGATATGTGCAGACTCCTTGGCCAATGGGGATTCTAATTTGTAACTTTGGTGACCCTGTGACCCCAAAAAGGGTCACAGGGGTCACAACCTTAAATACCTATTTTCATCTTCTTCTTCAGTTCCAAAAGGAGTAGAGAGTTAAAAATTATATGTGCAGACTCCTTGGACAATGGAGATTCTAATTTGTAACTTTGGTGACCCTGTGACCCCAAATAGGGTCACGGGTCACAACCTTAAAAACCTATTTTCATCTTCTTCTCCAGTTCCAGAAGGACTAGAGAGTTAAAAATGATATGTGCAGACTCCTTGGCCAATGGGGATTCTAATTTGTAACTTTGGTGACCCTGTGACCCCAAAAAGGGTCACAGGGGTCACAACCTTAAATACCTATTTTCATCTTCTTCTTCAGTTCCAAAAGGAGTAGAGAGTTAAAAATTATATGTGCAGACTCCTTGGACAATGGAGATTCTAATTTGTAACTTTGGTGACCCTGTGACCCCAAATAGGGTCACAGGGGTCACAACCTTAAAAACCTATTTTCATCTTCTTCTCCAGTTTTAAAAGGACTAGAGAGTTAAAAACGATATGTGCAGACTCCTTGGCCAATGGGGATTCTAAATTGTAGATTTCGTGACCCCATGACCCCAAATAGGGTCACACGGGTCACAACCTTAAAAACCTATTTTCATCTTTTTCTCCAGTTCTAAAAGGACTAGAGAGTTGAAAGTGATATGTGCAGACTCCTTGGACAATGGGGATTCTAACTTGTAACTTTGGTGAACCTGTGACCCCAAATAGGGTCACAGGGGTCACAACCTTAAAAACCTATTTTCATCTACTTCTCCAGTCCTAAAAGGACTATAGAGTTGAAAATGATATGTGCAGACTCCTTGGCCAATCGGGATTCTTAATTGTAGATTTCGTGACCCCATGACCCCAAATAGGGTCACAGGGGTCACAACCTTAAAAACTTATTTTCATCATCATCTTTAGCTCCTAAAGGTCTATTGAGCTGAAAGACTGCATGTAGACTCCTTGGCCATTTGGGATTCTAAACTGTAGGTTTTGTGACCCCATGACCCCAAATAGGGTCACAGGGGTCACAATCTTAAAAACCTATTTTCATCTACTTCTCCAGTCCTAAAAGGACTATAGAGTTGAAAATGATATGTGCAGACTCCTTGGCCAATCGGGATTCTTAATTGTAGATTTCGTGACCCCATGACCCCAAATAGGGTCACAGGAGTCACAACCTTAAAAACTTATTTTCATCATCATCTTTAGCTCCTAAAGGTCTATTGAGCTGAAAGACTGCATGTAGACTCCTTGGCCAATTGGGATTCTAAACTGTAGGTTTTGTGACCCCATGACCCCAAATAGGGTCACAGGGGTCACAATCTTAAAAATCTTTTTTTCTCCATTAGATGACAGTCTTTGACAAATTTATTTCTCCTTGGATATTTTAGTGTGGACTTCTTTCACTGTCTGATATTGGCGATCTAGAAAGTGTTGAATAATAATACATTTGTTTTGTAATTATTTTATAGGTTTTCTTGCAATAGGTAACATCAGTTTAATTTTTAGCTCATCTTGCCTGTATAAAGCAAACTTGATATGATGCCTGATGAGCTACAGAGCCAATGGCTCTATTTTTATTTTTTTCATAGCAAATATTAAAAAGTAAAATTTCAACAACAAATCTTTTCTTCAGGGACTATATGTTAGTCTAGGTTATAGGGTTTGTGAAACATTATCATAGGAGTTATATTAGATAAGTTTTAGGTTATTGTTCTCATTACTATCTTTCATAAGTAAAACATCTATTTGGAACCCAGTTTCATTTTTCAAATTGCACAAACAAATTATCATCTCAAGTATTTAGAATCTCTCAGTGAACAGGTCCAATTTTATCCCATCCAAGTGTCAAGTAACCATATTGTTTAACCACATCCCTACACGTTTTGTAAGATATTCTAATTATTCAGTATACTATTTCTCAAACACCTCCCCTCTCACCAATAGCAACAATCAAAGAGTAACAGACATACTTATTTCTTTATTTCTGTTTCATAGATCTTTTTCTGTCCCAAGGACACATGTAGGTATGCTTAGGAATTCCCTTAACCAAAGATGCACACAAATTAGGGAAATTGCTGACCATGGTTTGTGCACATGTAAGCTTTTAAGGTAGTTACTGACCAGATCAAAATGTTGCTGACCAGTGTGCAGTGTTTGAAGTGGTCGGATGGACGGACACGGTCAGCATACATGGTACAAGCTGGTGTTTGATGTGGATATTAAAACCATCTTTATTCCTCTGTGGAGATGCTTGACCAGTCGCTGGTCACAAGGACACTGGTCAACAGAGAAGGCTTCAAGGGCAATTACAATAATATATAGATACTTGTCTCAATTATTTCTGTCATTACTTGGTGGCTCATGAGTGAATTATCCCTGAACGAGTGGGTGATGATAATTTCTTCAGGAAGTAAATTTGGTAAAGTTGTTTATATTCATAAAAGTATATTGCAGAAGATTCATGTTAAACCTGAGATTCATTTTGTCAAAAAATATGAACATTTTAAAGGACAAAAATTCTCCATCAACTTAATCATTTGAAAATATTAAAGGATAAATAAGGATGATTATTGGAACATTGTGCTGACATTTGAAAAGTATTACTCTTATTTTGAAATATCACCATGAATTTTTCGAAAATTTGGAATTAAAATGTACTAATGTGTTATATGGCGGATTATCATTAAGTGTTATAAAAAACTTAAATGTATAACTTGAAAGTGTAACTATAAGTGAAGACTTTGCAGGTTTCATCACTTAGGCTCAAACTCAATGCTTACAGGCTTTCCCCTTGTCATGAAACTTGCCCAGAGATATGAGTATAATGCTCTTGATAGCAGCATCAAACCAAATCAGTTCATACCTCAATGGAACCAGGTGTTTGATGTGATAATAAACCACATCCTTATTTTCCCCTCGGATGCTTGACCAGTATTGTCCAGCAATTATCTCCAGGACACTGGTCACTCAGGAGGGGATTGTCCATCTGGACCATAAACCACTGGTGATTTGTAGTTATGACCATCATAAGTCTGTGAGGACATGGGCCTGAGGAAGTCATAATTTTTATCTGCATGTTTATTTCCTGTAGTAGTTTATCTGACAGTAAACCAAGCACCAAATTGCAGGTTTATAGTATATGTGTTTTGGAATGTAGATATGACATATTGATGATGATTGCTATAGTTACCTGGAAATGAACTTACCCTCATATACTATCTTTTGAATAATAGGTTCCAAACAATGTTGAGTAGCTAATATATAGGAATTATCACTCATTAAATAAAAGAACAATAGGGGTTGTCTACTAGCTCTAGAAAGACAACCCTCTATTATGCTGGGCACTATGGTTAAACAGAACCCAATTCATAGAAACATGAACATTTGGTTTGGTTCATCTATATTTTTGTAGTATATTTCAATATGCTTTCAAGTTTGTGACTGCACCCAACTTTTGTTTTTGCACAATTCATTGATCTATACTTTAAATTCCTCATTGTTTACTTTGAAGGTCATTTGTAATGAAAGAAGTAAATTAATGAAGGTAATGAATGAAATTGATGAAACATTGATATGCTCTGTCAGAAAATAAAAGACCAATCCATGAATTATGCAGTGTGCTAAAAACTTGGGTAGACCAAGACAGTTTGTGATAGTTCTCTTTTAAAAATTGTATTTGTTTCAAAGTGATTTTCCATACAATCTTGGAATGAACAGGATGTACACTAGTTCTAGTTATGCTAAGCTTCAAATGACATCTCTCCCCTCATCATAACTTAAATCGTTGTGTTCTCTATTTTCAGTTTTGTTTGGGTCCTCAAATATTCATGATAAGCAATGTTTACCCTATAGTCATTAAATTGATACTCTTGTTGCCACCTTATCCCTGAAGTTTTGCGAAATGTTAAGCCCTCAAACAGAAACTCATTGAAGAATTACAAGATAACCAAATATTGTTGATGTTGCAGATTGGAGGAGGCTATAGCAACATGTCGGCGTATCCTGGAACAGAACCCAGACCTAGTCGACATCTGGCTGATGACAGCGGACATATACTCCTCTTGTAAAGAGTTGGAAGGAGCAAGACATGTGAGTTCATCTTTGTGGTTTGTAACCATCTACATTCTGGGTATTCTGTTAAACCATTCCTGTGTTGCCTATTTTCTGGAATCATGTATGAGGAAAGAATCTTAGGACGGCCAGGACTGTCTGTAATTAGGATCCTAGAGCAATAACCATGAGGAGTCTTAGGAGCCATTTACCTAAATAAAATCAATAAAGTTTTAGTCTTGATTTATGACTTGAAGAAGTCAGCTCTAGAAAATGTTGGCAAGTCATGATTCCTTATCTCGAGGTCAAAATCATGAATAATATTTCATCTTTGTGGTTACCCTCTACCTTCTGAGTGTTCTGCTACACCATTCCTGTGTTGCCTGTTTTCTGGGATCATGTTTTGAGGGAGGAACCTGAGGATGGGCTTTTTGTAGTTGACATCTAGTCTGTCATAAAGACTCATGAGTTTAAAATTTTTAATATTAAGTAATTTAAGGTGTTTTGGGAGCCTCAAAGAAATTAGTAACCATTGATGTTTTCAGCTTTATTTATGCCTATAACTCTTATTTCCTAATCTGTAGGCCTAAACATGAAAATTTGCGAAAGGATTTCAAACAAATAAATTTCATGGACAATATGCTAGTCCAGTTCTAGTAGAGAAAACCTATATTATGTTAACAATCAATATGAATAATTACAAATGTTCTGACTGACAACATCCTTTACAATTTGACTCAAGGGCCTTATGAATTTGTCAAAATTCCTCCTGAAAAAATGTAATCAACAACTTAAGAATATATATTTCTACAGCTAACAGGACACACACGAGTCCATCCTCCTGTCTGTATCCACAAGGGATTGTCAGTATAAGTAAGAAGATAAATATCAACTTCTCGAGGAGGTCATATATTGACATTACGGAGGATAAATCTCTTTCCAGTGACATTTTCACAAATTCTCCCCAAATTGTGTCCACTTGCACCCTGGTCCTATTTGTCACCGGGACTGCTCTGCATCTGGCCGCCCATACTTCTCATTTTTGCCACTTTTATTTGTTTATTGTTTGTCCAGTGAAGAATGTTGGGACAAATGGTCTTGATTTTGGCCTTGAAGTTTCTCAAAGGTGGTGGCAAATTCGTACAGAGTGTGTATGCAGTTCTCAGATGTAATTGTAACTGTGTATTTGAATTTATGGGATAAAAGGGGACATAATCTTTTTCCAAACTAAATTGATACAGATTGACATTTAACCTTATGTCTTGATTTCGTTACTTTTATGTCATTCCTTTAGAGTGGCTCTAAAGCAGCATAAATATTTATCCCATATTTCAATTATAATGGAGTCATATTCATTGTGTATTTATCAAGAATTAGCAGATATTCTATCATGTGATAAAATCCTTGAAATATTGTGTGAAAGAGAATGTTTTCAGTTGGCATTTCAAGGAAATGTATCAGAAATTTACCATTTTCCCATGACCCTATGAGAAGTGATAATATTTTGCTAAACATCTGCTAACTATAACTATACTGTCCACTACTGTTGTTAAATCTGCTTTGAAGTGCAGAATGAAAAAGTATCAAAATAATAAAATGCATGGATTTGAATGCAAAATATATATATATTACAGTGATTGGGAAAGGCAGGGGCCATGGACCATTTTGCACATTGGATTAAAAAATTGCCCATTAGAATTTTAAAGTATACTATTGATTTAATGGGCAATGTCCCATTGAAATTCAGAAAAATTACCAAAAACCCTAAAAATGGCCCATTGTCAAAGATGTCTTTCCCAATCCCTGTATTATCATAAAAAGTTGCACTGTTAACCCTTGTATGATGTTGCAAAAAAACAACGCTTAGTATGTTTGGCATGAAATAAGACCCCTAGTACTTTATTATCGAAGCTCTTTTAGTGCTTAGATTGCTGTCAGTACCAGGTTTTTATGCACTATTTCGA
The DNA here is from genome assembly GCA_916613615.1 of Steromphala cineraria. Taxonomy (NCBI): domain Eukaryota; kingdom Metazoa; phylum Mollusca; class Gastropoda; order Trochida; family Trochidae; genus Steromphala; species Steromphala cineraria. The sequence goes on from OU744725.1 coordinate 50,912,263, forward strand.
CGGGAATATTTTCTGAAATGGGTAATTGGGAGATAATTTTGTAAAAAAAATGTCTGTAATTTGTTGATTATCTTAATTAATAATGAGCTTTTGGGTAATATTTTAACCCAAACATCGCACAAGGGTTAAGAATATATCTCTGTTTCAGATATTCCAAGAGTCATTTGTTTCAAATTTCAGAAGTGGTTTAAATTTTTGACCTCAGTAAAATATTATGTGATCAAGTTATTGGAGACGTCAAATTAATGGAGAAACTGTAGCATGTAATAAAAAAATTACAAACCGTAAGAATACCTCTTTGTTTCAGATATTCCAAGAGGCGACCACAGTTCACCCCCTGTGTGCCAAGCTACACTACTACATGGCCAGCTTGGAGATGTCGAAGGTAACACCTAGCTCTCACAATAGACTCTGTACAAACCATCCATCAACACCAGACAACATGCTCCTTACCACCTCACTGTCACAGTGCATGCTGGGAGGCATTTCACTTGATATTTCACTCTTCAATTTAGGGATTATTGAAATTTAGCATCATTTATCAACTGTTGCCTACCTTTCCTATTCTGCCACTTCCACAGTGGGTTATCCTTTTTTAAAAAGATTTAACATTTATGGTGTTTTCGACTATCAAAATAGAGAATACTAAACGACGTCCCGTTTCATAACATATTTATGAAACGAGTGAATGGGTTGGTATTTAACGAGCGAAAGCGAGTTAGATACCTATACCATTCACGAGTTTCATAAAAATGTTATGAAACGGGGCCGAGTTTAGTATTTTATTTATTACTTGCTTAATAAAATCGTAAAAAAACAAAGAAAGACGCCAACATGACTGTGGCGGCCGGCCCGCTGACATTATGACGTCATACTTAACAATTGTGACGTCATCATTACGTCACGTCATTCGGTCAGCGCGCGATGTTATTACACAATGTGTAATAACATTGTAGATTTATAAAACAGCGATATCTTCAACGGGAGAGTAATAAATTAAGTTTTTGCACATTGTAAGCCAAGCTGACAATATACTGTATATGTCACACAATATATATTGAGGCAAAATTATAGTTTTTTTATCAGGATATTTTGTACACGATGATTATTTAACTTCAACAGTTCAGTTTAAACTTGCATTTTCATTTGCTTGCCTATGTTGGAAACCTATAACGAAAGATTTGTTTCCCGTGTGAACTCAAAAAGATATCAATATTGCCCAAATGGCATAAAACAATATCTCACACACTCACTCAAAAAGAGTATAATATGTCAATGTTTGCTAACTATTTTCAACAAAGGCTATGTATGTTCTTCATCCTTCATCATTACCGTATATGACCGGGTATAAGCCGACCCCGCATATAAACCGACCCCCTTTCTCAACCCCCCAAATTCAAGTCAAAACCTAGTATCTCATGTATCGACCGACCCCCCTCTTCGCAGCTCTATTTTGCTGACAGTAAGTCGATATAATGCCCGTTGCATTGAAACTAAAAGCTCATGAATCATCAAATGACACGTTAATTTTAAGACGTATATTATTTTAAAAAACTATAAAAGAAATTATAATTGTTCACTTACGGTGTTTGTTGTTTGTTTTAATCATATAACATATTATTCTCGGCAAATTGTTAACGAACGACAGTCAACAACCTTTGGTGCATGAAGTGTTTGCTGGAAATGAGATATTTGTTACAAGCCTTTTCATTGGCTAAATTATGTAGGTCAACCAATCAGCAAGTCGGTTTAAAAAAGATCTCGAAACATAAAATGTGGTCGTAATAATTTCATGACAACATTTTGTCGATACAATATTAAATGTGTAAATATATCAGATTTTCTTAAACGTTTTCTACATTTTATTTTTTCAAAATTAACGTGTAGTTAATTGAAATATTTGTGTATATAAAAGTCGAAGAATAACGATCAGAAATATAACCATGAGCAAAAAATTATAAAAGGAATGTTATTCGTCGTCACGAAATTACGATTGAAATTCAAAGTAATGTAAAACATTGTGCTTTCACGAGTGTATCTTTGACAAAGATTTGATTGAATTTCGATCAGATTTGATTGATAAGTTTGGAAATATATCTTAATAATACTTTAAAATGGACAACAAGCCTTTTGAAGTGATAACTCTTGATAATATTTGAAAAACCGGGTTTCAATTGCCGATCGTGGATGCGAGTGAAGCCACATCGATCTGCCGAAATCTAACAGTACGTGAAGGTTGCTTAAATATTTCATATTAATATAATTATCTTTATATATTTTTCAACTTCTCTTTGTATATTTTCATTAAAAACAACAACACAACAAAAGTATTTTTATTTTACAAGTTCAATTATATAGAAATGACCTCGATGATTGTGCATGTTGCTTCCTGTGTAAACATCGACTCGCTAACTCGCTGAGCTGACGATACTCGTGCTTGCTCACTTGATTTTTTTCATCTGCATCATATAACTCAGGTATAGACCGACCCCCCTCTCTGACCCCCTAATTTCTGATGTCAAATTCTCGGCTTATACCCGGTCATATACGGTAAGTATCTTGTCAATGTCTTGTGTTTCAAATACTGCCAAATGATTGTGTGTAATGCTCTTTTAACTATTGACCTGTTTATCCTTTCACTCTCATCAAATCATCATTTATAGGTGTCATCTTTAGTAATGTCAATTCTGTTACCCACAGTTAGCTAACTGCTTTTCAGTGAGGATTTAATTTTTCTTTTGTTATCATGTAATCATTGTCAATGAAGGTGTCAGTGTCTTGTCAAAGTGTCAGCGTCAGCTCCTCAGTATGTACCCACATCTTCAAGGAGCTGTCATGACAGCCTCATACTCTTCCTCTCTTCATCATCTCAAAGATTAACATGTCAGCTTCACATGTGTTGAATCAATGACATCACCTCAATGTTTGCTAACAATCTCAAGGAGGTTGTCAAGAAGACACTTCAACCCGTCAAATAGTCATCCTCATCATTTATAGTTAAAACTCTCCCTATCATTTCTATTTGTCAATACCCCAACTGAAATAATTTGCCATGCTGCAATTGACTTACAATGCCACACAAGAGCAATAACTCACTCGCAATATATTCGGCACGATAAATTTGTCCATAACTCTTTTAATTAAAAACTACAAGGATATGTGATTCTGACAATATTTCTCTTAAAGGGTAAAAGATCTCTTAATCCAATCCTTCATGATCACTTTTCAGGAAAAGGCAGCTTGTAGGTGGGATAAGGATTTCACCTCAGTATATGATCCTCCCTATCATTAACCTACAAGAAGTGTGGTTCCATGACATAATTCTCCAACCTGCAGCTTAAGGACTTAGAATTGCTGAACCCACGCACCTATAACCCTCTAAGTAGCCCATGGCCCATGTAATCTGATGTAGTCCTATTTGCTCCGAGCTGAGGCTTGACACCTCGATATGTAGTCCTCAATCAGTCACATGGAGGTCGGTAGTGAGTCTGAATACATGAACAGCGACCTGCAGACGCCCTCACCATCTCCCGTGGGTGGGAATCATCCATACCAGCAGCTAATGCTGTAGGTGTGAAGTCTTAATGGCTCTCCTGTGTGTCCAAAACAGATAGGAAGATACATTTGATGCATGAGACGAATTGTGTCACTGATATGCATGTTGTTCGGCTTGTATGTCACATTTCCTTGCAATAAAATACATGTCCCGTTCCTAAAGAAGCAGGCCAAATATTCCAGGAATTTTTACGGACATTTGGTTTGGGTTTTTTTAGTGTTAAAATGAAGATTCAGTCAAAATCAAAATTAATCAATCTCTTTGAAATATTTGTGAAATAATAAAATATGCTTCCCTAAAAACAAAACATTTGTGCATAACAAATTTTGCAAAAAAAACCACTAAAAAAACTCAAAGCCTTTAATTTGAAGTTTTTCTCAGTGTTAAATCTTCAAGTTGTATCAAATCATTTATCTTGAAGATTAAGAATTTAGAATGATGGATAAGAAAGTATCCATCTATCTGACAAGTGAGTAAAATTTCAATACCCTGATAACCAGTATATCAGGGTTCAAAATAGGATAAACAACAGCATAAACAATGAGATAAACAAGTTTCCATTTATCTAGAGAGGGTTTCAAATCTATCTTTACTTTGATAGTCGACAGCCATAAGTGGACTATGCATGAGGACTAAAGACATTTGACACAAAAATCAAGCACCTGAGTATCAATCTATCTGGTGAAAGATTAGTGCTGGGATAGTCTGAGTTCTCAAGTGGGGAAGGAGCTCTGAACAGTGTCAGTTGTGTCATGTAATCTCCCGTCAGCATATCATCAAACAGATCAACATGACATCATTTCAGACAGATTCTTCCATCAAAGCCTGCTTGTTGACTTATCAAACACTGCTGACATGAGGTGTCTGCTCTCACAACACAAACAATATGTCTTGTGAATTGTGTGGCGACCTGACAAAACAGGGACACTTACATCGGCTAGATTCACTAGATTTCATGCCTTCTATCATGGGCCTTTATTATGTTAAAACAATGCTGTGAAACTGTTTCAGTTGGATAATCATCATTTGCCAAGACCATACAGACAATACATCTTGTGAACTGTGTGGCAAACTGACAATATAGGGACACTTACATCATCTTTGTATTTCTCAATATTTCAAAAGTTATATCAGGCGACAATGACGCTATGCTGTTTTAGTTAGATGATCATCGTGACCATAATATTATAGAATACAGGAAGTCACTTACTTTGCCAAGGTATATTATGTGATGTCTAAGATATTGCCATTTACGCAGCCTGGTTACAGGCTTGTAAAATTTGGAAGTTTTTCATTCTCTTGCTGTTATTGTACTTTAATACAAAATTTTAATCTAATTTTATGAATAGGTCTCATAAATTGGCTGATTTATTGCAAAGAAAACTGTTTTCAGATGAACGTTTTACTAATGTTTCAACATACATAATATGTATTGTGAAAAGCATCGTCAGCTCCATAGCCAAGATCTTCCTACGAAAGGCCTAAAACCCCAGTTTCTGAACTCTACGTTTTATGCTTTGCTGCAGACCCTTGAATCTGCTGTGCTTGCTCTCTAGCTTACTATGAGAGAAAGCATTAGTCCAATCAGAAAGTAACTGTACGTTGCCTGTAGGGGCGCTGATATCACCTCAGGAAAATTCAAGGCTCTGCAGCAAGGCATAAAACTGACAGTTTAGAAACTGGTGTCTTAGGCTTTGCTTAGGAAGATACACAGCCAATGGCTCTGTGTTTTCAAACGGTTTGCTCCATTCATGGTATCTGAGCTTCTCCTTCCTTAATCAAACTTTGTTGAGATGTCAAGCACTGGCACCAAGCCCCAGGCATATTGATGTCCACTTGTCCAGAATCTGACTCGTGTGTTGTATTTCAGGGATGTCCAGATCGAGGTCTTGAGTCTCTGGAGCAGTTTGTCATCCGGCACTTTGATGTGGACCCATCAGACCCGGGCACCTGTGATCCCAACAAGCTCTACTGGTAATACTACTTCCTGTCACCATACTCGCTTGATTGTAGAAAACGTACATGTCCGGTCATCGCTGGAATGTCATTGATTCGGAGCTTGAGGGCTGTTGACATCCATCATGACCTTTTTGGCTTGAATTTTAACATAGGTGACCTAATTTTTTGGAACATGTAGGAATGACAGAAATTAGCCATAACAACTTGGTTGTGATAGTAGAAGTACTTCTGATGATCTTTGTGATTAAGTTATTGGATCAGTGATAATCAACCCTGTCACACCTTGGTAAATTTAAGTAAATTATAAATGCTTTCACTTTTCTGTTTGCCACAAATCGACAAATTTCTCGTTCACATAAAAAAACAAGATTCTGCAAAATAATTTATCATTGGTACATGAACTGCCTATAAGAAAATTAATTTCTGTTTATGAATCAATTCCATGACGAACGCCTGCAGACGTGAAGAGTTCACATTCAAGTTGAAAAATTGTTATCTGAAAGAACTAACCTAAAGTAAGATCATATATGAGAAGACAAATTTAACTAATTGAGCAGCTCTTTGCTGCAAGATAAGGTTTATTTGATACTACTTGAGGAGCATATTGCGTCAACATGTAGAGGTGATTTAAGGAGGTATTTATGCAGATGTGTCGCAGTGGGGGTCCTGCTGGTGACCTCACTGGAGTCTGTCCTGTACAGGAAATATATCAGCTGGCTCTGATAGCATGTATATAGCGAAATATACTAGCTAAGGGTATGACTTTATCATGTATATAGCAAAATGTACAAGATTGGGGGAGTGCCTACTTATTTCATTTGATGTTCAAGATTTGGGATGGTTTGTTGAAGGAAGGTGGTGATTTGAGATGCAAGTGGCAAGATTATTCCAAAATGAAGGTTTTATATTTTAATTATGAAAATTATAAGGTTTGGTCAATCACATCCTCGACTTTCCATGATCGATTCTACATGATACTCATTCATAAATAATCCTATAATTCCTCAATTGGGATCCATTGTAGACTTGATCAAATAGTTTCAATAATTACGAACTAATTAGAATGTGACCTCTGAATATCAGAACAGGACAGTTGAAGACTTCATGATTGTCTTATTAGGGATGTAATGTTTAGATGTGAAGTTATTATTTTGGTGGCAGTTTCAAATGGTGACCCCAATGTCATGTCAAGGACTGCTATCACAGTGTCATATGTAGCAGTATCATAATTATGGTCATGTCTTATCACTATGACATTACATGTCATGTCACATCATATCATAATTGAAAAATTAAAAAATCAAAGTCATGAATAATATGTATATTATATGTGTCATGTTATGCATTTTTGCTAATTCTGGATCATCATGGAATTAATGTCATCCTGTGTATCATGCATGAAGATTTCTTTATTCAGAAAATAATATTCACAGAAAGAAGAGGTTTTCATCCATAAAACTCTTCCTTATCTTTTCCAACATATTCAACATCTGAAATGCAACTCATATAAGAGAATAAGACATTGTGTTATTAAAACATAAGTGTTATATGCTATTGTCACATAATATCATAAAAATGCCAAGCTGATAAACATGCTATTTACCAAAAGCAGGTCTCTATGTGATGTTATCCTTTTGCCAAATTCAAATTTTCTTGGCAACAATTTTATTTTCTTGAAAGAGCTTGACAGTTTACAGTGATCTGCTTGCTATCTTGCCCGTGCATGTTTACATGTACAGAATGTAATGATATCTGGTCTAACCCGTCTTGTTTTATCTCTTGTAGCTTACATCTGGTGTGCTTCACAATTTATTTGACATTTATTTCTTTTATGGATTATCTTATGAAATCATATTATGAAATTTATGATAGTTTTTTAGTGGATTTAAATATTTATGATTAGCTCAGCCTCATATTTTACATTTTGATTTCTGTATGTCAAAATTGATGCTATTTTTGAAATATGAGTTTTAAATGATGTCTGCTGTGGGTATTAAAAGATTGATATTAGAATTATTTAGTAGATTTTAATAAAAATGCAACATTCCTTTCCTTTACAGTTGTGAAATATGACAAACAAATATTTAACAAATCATTATTTCAAAGATTTGAAATGGGCAAAAATGATTAAAATCTATTTAACAATACTATGAAAAATGATTTTGTCTAGGACTTCAGAGCACATCAACATAACGTCAATGTACATATTTGCATTTCAAAGAAATAGAAAAGTAAAGTATGTTTACTATTTCAGTTCTCTTCTTGGACTACCCATGCCCTTTGAGAGTAAACCTCCCCAGCTGAAGGAGGGATGCGTGAGGACGATCACAGAAGACAATAAACTCTACTATTGGCTAATTTATGGGTAAGTTAAGGTTCAATTTTTTTTTATGCCCCCGAATCGGAGATTCCGTGGGTATATTGTTTTCACCTGTCCGTCCGTACGTCTGTCCGTTTGTCCACAAAAACTTTAACCTTGGTCATAACTTTTGATTGGTCAGAGCTAGGTCTTTGATACTTGACATATGGATCCCTTGTGATGAGACCTTTCAGATGACACCATGACATTTGACCTTGTGACCTTGACCTTGACACAGCGAGCAGGATGCATCCGGGGGCATTCATGTTTCACAAACACATCTTGTTACATTTACTTTTCGTAAAAAGATACACTTGTCATTCTGTCTCTCAAGGTGACATGTTTCTTGCTACTTCACTTCTGGAATTTCCAGCAACTCAACTTTAGCAATTATCAAAAAACATTGATCTATAAAAATATATATAAGGAACCTCATGCAAAACATAGACTTGATCTTCAACAATACTACTTCATTTTAGTGACAAGCAATTGAAAATAGAACATTTGAAGGAATTTCAAAGGTGCTTTTTCAAAGTGAATCTTTTGAATTAGGTTTCAGCATCAGAAAACCTATCCTGATCTATTTTCGTTAAAGGTTTAACCGTTTAACAACAGAAAGGCAGAAAACAGTATAAGAGTATGATCTGCAAAGGTCTTGACAATTAAATGCAAAAAGTTGTCATCCATATATTCCTCAGCATTACATGCAAAAAATCTAGAATTGTGTTGAATCCTTAAACCACTCTAAAGGGACACAAAGTATTTGTTGAACAGTCCATACATGTAAAGGACTGGTACACATGTAATCAGCTGTTATCCTTCTAATGCTATAAGGTACACATTACATGCACGACACCTTAATCAGCTCAACAACTTCTGTTCCTTATTGAAGAGGCGGGCCACATTTGCAAATAAAATCACAATCTATTGATAATTTTAAGTGTTTAAAAACAAACAACTTGAATGCGTTGATAATTCAATGACGACATCACTTGCTGATAATGTTACAAGACTCAACACAATTACCTGAAGACATGCAACTTGAGCCCACCTGAACCTAACGACACTTACCTGTGCGGCACACCTGTCTGTACCCTCAGCTTATACAGCAGCACAGGTGATGGAGGAGACGTGAAGTGTTGCTTGATGGTCGGGGAGTATCGGAAGAATCTTGAGGGTTATTTTAGGTCTAATATACATAAATGGATTTAAGGGACAAAAAGATCACTGCATCAAGGAAATGTATAGATCAAAGTGTATGTTGTTTGTGTAAGTCCCTGCAATATTTATGCTTATGCCCCTGAATCAATAAATTATTGTTTCCAAAAATAGCAGAGTAGCAATTTTACAGGAATCTTATATTTAACAAAGGAATAAATCAGGATTACCACAGTCTAAAGATGAGCTGCCTTGACTATTCTTTGACTCGCAGGTAAACGGTTAATAATTACAAAAGTGTACAGTACACAGGAAAGCACTATCGAGGTGCTTGGATACTGTTTGAAATGCAATTGCTGGTAAGTGGAGCTAATCAGAATAACTGCAGTTCAATGAGGCAGATAGTGATAAGTGATGGTTTGAAGGATTATTTTGGTATCCAGTTGCCAGGGGATCTCAAGAGGCTGATTAAGTCAGTGCTTCAGATAGTCTGGCCCAGCGTGTGGCCTTCCTGCCGACCTGGAGTATCAACGAGATGACCTCGAGGCCCTGTGACATGACCTCCTACATGATCTGCTCTCATAACTTGCTAATAACCTCTCCTTGTTCTTCACTCTTCACTCCAGACAATGAATGTGTCTCACTGATTCCTAGATGAAGTATTGACGAAGCAGACATGAATATCACTGAATAGAGCAGACTTGTTTGGCAGATTGGAATTGGACATCTTGAGACAATGATTTTTATGCAAATTTATCAGAAGTGGTAATAGATGGATCTAAGAATTTGTCTGAGGAGATGTGACATGACTGAACAGACGCAAACTTGTTTTATACATTAGAATCAAACAATGACTTGTGTATGAAACTGTAAGAGGAGATTCTAAATTAATCTATGATGTAGCAGAAGTTACTTTGACTAGCAGACGTGAAATTGACTAGGCAGACGGGGGACTTGTCGAAGCAGATGAGAATGAAAGTCTGTCACCTGTTTCATCACACACCTCTTTAAGTCAAGTAGCATTGATAACACAGACTTCATTAACTTCAAGATCAGCTAATTTTGTCTCGAGGAGGGAGGATTTATTCTTGATGAGACAATTATGTTGGTAGCTTGTTGCTACTGATTTGCTATTTTGTAACTCAGTTTCTTGGTTTTGTTGATGTAAAAGAAAGAAAAGCACTGTTCAAACTGTATCTATTCTTGTAAGTAGGTAGCAAAATAGGGCAGTAGATTGAGTGTTTGCCTAATTTGAAAGGTCTTGGGTTCAGATAATGTCATAATCATGTGGATGACCTTCATGGATAGAAACTTGTGTTCTATGTGGTTTTATTTTGTCTGGAAGTATCAATCTGTATGTATGTTAACTCAACTAGCATGATGAAACTACTTAGTAGATAGGCTTAAAGGATTTTGAAAGATGTTAAATAAAAACATTAAAATATTGTAACATAGCAACTAAAAATTATGAATGCATCAATCTTAACCAAATATCATCCTGATATTCTTGTCATTGTGGCTAACCTTTCTCCATGAGTAAGATTTAGTCACATAAAAGGTCCTCTCCCGCCAAAATGAGTCTACCTGGTTTGTTCAGCATAGAGAAGTAAATAGACAGAGTCAGCTAAATTAGCATGACAGAGACTGCCCTCAAAGACACAAACCTCGGCACACACTATGAAAGAAGCTACGTCCATAAATGTGGCAGTGTAAGTATACTAATTCCGAGGGTCCTGTTTACCCTGTCACAAAGCCTCTCTCCTCTTCATGCTACACAAAAGCAACCCAGCCAGAAAATAATAGTCAGAATGCCGTCAATCACAGACAATATTTACCCTATCACCTTGCAGAATGCAACAATTCACCCCCTTGTTGATGAAACCAACAATACTAATCCTCCCAAATTGACTGGAGTTTACGGAGCAGCATATACTTTCAGTTTTATCTTACCATAGAGTGGAGAAAGCACTAGGTGATAGGAAAGCTTGGTAAAATTTTCATATTTCTTGGGGGATGACAAACAACAATAGTCGGCCGATGAACTTTATTTCTCACACCTCCAAAATCTCTGAAGTCATTTACTTTGTTTCAGATCGAATCAGCTCGCTTCTCCACGAAACATTCTTTCATCCCTAGCTGTTTATTCTTGAATAAATATTGCCTGTTTCCTGATATTCATATCACTGTTTATGTGATATTTGATAAAAATTACCTGAAGCATTGTCATTAATTTGAATGCCAATCAGGTTTACAAGCTGACACAATGTAAATGGTATTTGGATTGCAAGTTGATTCTCTTGGCATTTGATGAAAGTCATCGCCCAAGATGATGAAATTGAAATATGACTTTCTTTGATTCTTTATAGCAACTTGATTGTATACTGGTGTTGATAAAGTTGAAAATTATATTTAATGTTGAAAGAGGGGATCATGATCAGTGATCAATCTACAGATATGACCCTCTTGTGAGTCCAAGCTGATTTAAATGAGTCCTTTAATAAGTAAACACATAGTATCACAAAAAAAAACTATGCATCCCAGGACTCACAGCTTAAATTTCTATGAGTCTTTTCTAAATTTTATGAGTATTTGAAGCAGGACTCGCAGGTAAATTTATCCCTGCATGATGATAATAAGTGTAACAAAAATCATGATGACAACTAAAAGACTTAACCTTGTTCTTACAATGATGTTGCAAACAATTGTTTGTTAATGTTCGGATTAGAATGATCGTTACAGTTATCATCCAAAGTGGAAAGGGGATATAGCTTTGGGCTCCATCCGTCTGTCCATGTGTATTCGTGTGCAGTGATTGGGAGTGGCATGGGTCGTGGGCACATTTGATGAAAAAATTGCCCATTAAAAAGTTGAAGTTTACTATTGATATAATGGGCAATGGCCCATTTGAAATTCAGATTATTACCAACATTTCTGAAAATGGCCCATTGTCAAAGATGTTTTTCCCTATTCCTGGTGTGTCTGTCTGTCCGTGCCTCTGTCTGAGTTAAAGGGGACAAATTTTCAGAAACTACTTTAGATAGGATAATCAAATTTGCTGTGTGTCTTTAGGGTATGAATGATCTGATGGAGTTCTAAAATCAGAACCTTGAAATTATATCTCACAGAAATATTGCCATTGTTATCTATTTTTGAACTCTTGATGTCTTCTTGTTACTCCTAGTAAATGTTTGGAACTACCACTATAATGAATACCAGTTTTGAGGAGGATGTTGATGACTATACTGTATGTTTTTCCTTGCTATGGTGATGATGCTGATGATTATCCTGGTTTGTGTCCAGAGTGCTGCTGGAGCTGCAGGGAGACATGAGGGAGTGTGTGGAGGTGTACGAGACGGCCCTGTCCTCCTCCTGTCTTGCCACACATCTCAACACTCTCTGGATCAGGTCAGTCTCTCTTGTCTGTCTTGTCAAGCTTATTGTATCACTTGCTTGTTGGAAAATTGCTTTGGGTAATGACAGTGCATGATGACAAATTGTTTGGTTGTCAAGCTCATTGAATCATTTGCCTGGTGGGGATATTTGTGTTGAATATGTATCTACTTTGTGTTAAAACAGTGCATGATGACAAATTGGGTGTCATATCATCATTAAAGTTTAGTATATTTCCACAATAATGCTTAGAATCACTCTTATATGTGTAGCAAATTCTAGAATGATAATCATTATTGTGTTTGATTAATTGTGAAGATGTTGATCAACTACAATATTCTTATCAACCTATCCATGAGTGGAATGATTTGAAAGAGTAAACAAGACTTTAAAAATCTCTAATAAAAATATTTTGTAGATAATAATATCATAAATTCATAGAGGTTATTCCCAAGGAATCTTCAACATGCCCCAGAATATTTGCCCTTGAGTAATGTTGTTTTTGTCAATTGAGATGGTGCATTCAAAACTCTACCACACAGGAACTTCATACAAGCTTTATGCAAGTCACACAACTGAAATGTCATTAAAAATATCAATTAGCAATAATCACAAGTGACAAGGACTTGACAAGTAAATACAGATCTTTTACTGGTATCTCGTGTGCTTAACAGCTAAGGTAGGCAAGTGAGAACAAGTTCACTGTTAGAGATGATAATGATGCTGCTTGATGCTAGTCAGTCAGGAGGTGTCAATTGGGACAATAAAGGAAAGCTCTTGTCAGTGAAACACTGTCCGTGTAGGAGATGAAATAACCCAGTTAGCAAACACTTGATCAATCTTGGTAATCCTCAGACTAATCTTGGCAAACTCTCTAGGATTAGGCCAAGAAAGCAGACGTAAGTGGCGGCCATTTTGAAAAGCGTGCTCAGAATCGTCTGGGGTTTCGTCACCATCAGGCTAGATGCTTCAGGGTCTATTACCATACAGATAGCTCTTGACAATATGGGGACACATCATGAGGGAATTTCAGTGATTTCCTATGTTTGTAACTTTTGATGTAGCTGGTGAATCTTTTGCACTTAACTTGAACCACTCATTTTATTGCTTAAGTTATTTTTATAAAGGTATTTTAGATTCTAACAGGTATTACGTTGAAATGCAAATTTGTCTGAACAACATTGCTTGAAGATTGTCAGGTTAGATTACGAGTGAGTTTATTAATCTTGGTTTATTTCAATGCACTTGACACTTGATGGCTTCAAGGAAATCTAACAGTGTTAAAATTTGAGATGGTAGATGACCAGCAGATTATGATTGCATGTTTCAGTAGAAATTCATTGCCTGCAATACCCCAGTTATTTCATGTGCATTTTGACTCAGACTCTCAGCATTAAATCCTGAAAGACGAATGAGCTTCTGAACCAATGGCTTTATTTCTGTAAAATACCTTAAAATATCTCTTCTGAAAACCAATACCAAGATCATTGATCTCCTCAATCTTCAGTTACATTGAGTTCCAAATGCGGCAACTAGCTGGTGTAGAGAGTGGAGACCGGAGACTGCGTGAGGTGTTTGAGATGATGGTGCGGAGCGTCCAGACCGTCCCGACCATGTTCCCTGTGCCCCATGACGAGGAAGGGGGAACGTGGAGGGACTACAGCCAAGTCAATAGCCTCATCCACACCTATCTGGCCATGATGTCACCTGCAGAGAGGCTCGGGGCCCTGGAGAAGTTTGTGGAGATGATGCCCTTCAATGTGGAACTTGTCATAAGGTGATCTACAAGACAAGATGAGTTGAGCTTGAGGAAGTAAAAAAATTATATTTGGGAAGGACCAAGGATATATTGAACCAAAATCTAAATTTTGTATATGGATTTATATCCGTCTTTATACCCAACAATGTCCTCACAAGAATCATATTTGTTTTATATCAATCATCTTTCTGACAGCTAAATGTCAGGTGACATATTTACCAATTATTTTAAAGATATAATCCTTAAAAGATTTCATCTTTGAAGTCCTGAAAAGAAAATTCATAAGTCAAATTCTGAAAAAAATCGTCATGGCAATTATCTTCCCTATTCCCTTCCCTACTATTTGATGATCTTGCTGAAGCATTTCCCAACTTGATGTACGACTCCTGGGTGTGTTGTAGGAGTGTGGAGGAGGTGGTGAGTGGAGGGGAGTATCAACGTGCTCGGGCACTCTACACCAGCCTGGTGTGGGAACGCACCGCCAACATTCACCTCTGGAAGATGTGAGTCAACTCACCCACAATGAGTATCACCAAGAATCTAAAGTCATTTCATCTCTCAAAATAAGCATCTTTACAATTAGGATAAGGAGCAGAAGATTTTATGTGCTTTGGAGATTTTGCACAATAATGCAACCTCATTTAGGTGCCTTAAACATTGGGATATATATATATATATATATGACAAATTAAAATCTTGGAGAAATGCAATTGGAAATATTCATAAAAAAACATGCTGAAAAAGGATTCTTTTAAATCATGCATTTAAGGAATAAATTTGGAACATCCTTTGAAATTTCAATTCATGAAAACATACTTGACAATTTTTAATAGATTCAATTACTTCGAAGTTTTTGAAATAATTTGGTCTTTGTTAATAATTAGAGTTTGTGATCGCAAAATGATTGACATGAAAATATTGTGTGCTCTTTTCAGGATGTCCGTGGTCTTCTCAGAGATGACCTGGATGAATGTCATTAACTTGTTATTTTGATTATCATGTTTTTGTGTTTTGATTGATCTTATGTGTTTGAATACTTTTGGTGACAAGACTTATTTATTTACAGTCATATGTGTTTAATATAATCTCGATAAATGTACACCATGTTTCAGGGTTTTGAGTCTTGGACAGAAGCAAGGATCTGGCAGAGAGGTTAGCTAACAAACAATCAAATATTTATTTACTGCTCTCTGAGTTTGCTTTAATGTTAAGCTGCTGAAAAACTTGCTCTTGAAATGATTTAATTATGGAAAATTAAAATGAACAATGTATTTCCTTTATATCAAACAGATCTTTTTTTGCAACCATCTGGCTCCATCAGGTTATATTTAGAGATATGGCCTTTCACTTACCTAATGGCTTTTAATTAGCTCATTATTGCGACTTGTGACCGAATGAAACAATAATTTAACATTTCTAGCGGAATATCATGTCTATCTCATTGAGTGAATTTGACATATCGACTTACTCAAGTTACTGTCAGCAAAATAGAGCTGCGAAGAGGGGGGTCGGTCTATACATGAGATACTAGGTTTTGACTGGAATTTGGGGGGTTGAGAAAGGGGGTCGGTTTATATGCGGGGTCGGCTTATATCCGGTCATATACGGTACCCAGAATGTTCTGCTTAAAATGGTAGTAGCAATGAAGTCATATGACTGTGTTTCTTTAAATGAAGTACTTTGAATGTTCCTCTTATAAAGTATTCTTATGACATCATTCAACAGTTTCATGATGTCCGTGATGATCGTAAATGTTATTTCATTGTTGATTCACAGATTTTACTTTCACCAATAAATGTCTTATACCTTCCCTGCACCAATGGTCTGGTTCCCTTGCAGGTGGAGAAGCTATACCTGAAGGCCGTGCAAGCTCTACCAATGTCCATCAGCATGTGGAAAGATGTAATGTAGTCTCTTTCTCTTTTATTTAGTTATATACAATGAACTGCAAGTGTTAAAAGGGTGAGTTGATAAACTTGATCACTGAGCTTGGTTGCTTGTGGGGTTGAAAGATTGTTATTTGAGCATGTATTTATCCAATGGTCATTTTTCTAAAGATCTTTTAAAATAGTATTATCCTTTAGATTTAGAAGAATTTATCACTTTGAATCGAGTCTCTTTTTAGTTCTTAGCAAGTGCAAGTGCAAAAGGGATCTTTCTATTATATCATTTGTTCTTGCATGTGGCTTTAAAAAATCTTTTGTGTATAAGCATTCTGGATTTATGAACATTTATATTTGTCTTATTGTTCTCCTTCAGTCGGGAGTTAAGGAGAGCCTCCATTTAAGATAAGTGTGGTTGAAAAAAAATCACTTTTTTTAGATTTAGATTAATATTGAGGATGTGTCTTTTGCAGTTTCTCCTCTTTGAAGTAACAGAAGGTCGACAGGAGATGGTGCAGAAGATTCTGGATCACACAACAAATATTGGACTCAACATTGCTGGCTTTGTAGCCACAATATCATAAAATCAACGCAAAGGTCATTATATGACCAGTGAAGGTCATAACAAGGTCGAGTTGACTTTGTCTTTCATCTTTCAGAAGGTTATTGCCTTACAAAACATTTACCCTTCAAACATGGTAGATGTTTGGGGAAACATTCGCAGTAAGTATATATTTATTTGACATGGAAGAAGTGTTTTTTGTAAGGTTGATCTTTAAAGAAATAAGTTTCAAAACTTTGAATTCATATTTGAAATTAAATTTGTGAAACTTCTGAAGTCAGAGAATTGATTAGAGTGATAATTTACACTTTCTTCCGTGTTTGGGGTTTGAGTGTCCAATGGCGCCAAATGGTCTTTCATTCTTCAACAGCTCTTTCTAGTCTTGTGCCTAAGAAATCACAAATTCTGTTCAATGGTAGATATTGTATTCATATATATACAATATTATTAAATCATTTATAGAAAGAAACTCAAAATGCTAATTTGAATACTTAAAGTGTCACAATCCTATGAAAGAGTTGTTAACCATTGTTGCTATGTTACTCCATATTGATGTTTCCGAAGTCAATGTTGTTGCTGTTACATGACTAATGGTTGTTGTTTAGCTTCAGTAAGCTGGCTCAAGAATTTGTTTATTGATGAAAACCTGTCTTTGAAAGTTTTGAAGAAAAGAAATTGCACCAATGGAAAATGCTTACTATTGATGATTTTGTCATTAGTGAAAATGTCTTGCCTGCAAGCAATTGTTACGAAAGAGATGATTTCAACTTGCTTAAAAATGACTTGTATTTGAATTTGAATGAAGAGATATACCTGATTTGTAAATGATTTCATCACCCTTGAAAGAAGAGATTGGGAATTGTCTTGCAACTTGCAAAAGAAAGACCACTAGAGATTTGATATCAAGATACATATGGAAAAGGACACTTGGTTCAAAACCAAAAGAGGATTAAATTGTTGAACTCTGGAACCTCTTATCTCAGGCACAGAGAGAAGGAAATGATTTGGCCACAAATAGGTACCTCAGACTTCCCTTTGACCATTCCTGATATGTCTTGGATTTCTGAACATATCCGAAGAATTCTATGATCTGATGCCATAATGAAAAGGTCTCAAAGAAACAATTGTTTGGTGTTGTTTCAACAAGCAAGAAAATCTCGGGAGCTGCATGCCAAAGAATATCCTATCAACAAATTTAAGTATTTTATGTTTGTTGTTGTTTATGTTGGATTAACACAATGACTGTTGCATCTTTTTTTATCTATATTTGGTTTTTGAATGTGAACATATTCAAAACATAATTGACTAAATAGATAAACAAATAAGATGCCTATGGTTATTGTGTTCATTCAAAATCTATTTACCAGGGCTCTTTTGTAGAAGATATAATTAATTTTTTTCCATCATTCATATATTCATGTAACTATAAATGCTTTCACGTGTTCGAGTTAAAAATTTTGTTTGAAAGTTTTGGAAAAGCAAGATTTTCAGTCCAAATTTATTGAGCAAATTTTTGTGTTGTCTCATATATGTTTCGTTGTAGAAAGCAATGTTCAAAGACTCAAAGTTTCAAAAAAAAGTTTTTTAATTGAATTATATTTGAAGAAACAATGTTTTCATCTTTTCCTTAATCTTTTTTTTTAAGTTAATTTAATAAATGATTTGATATCCTTGTTTTGATGCAATTTACAAGATTTTAGTTCTGATTCTGTTAAAAGGCAACATTTTGCCATTTCTTCTTCTTAAGAGTCCTGGGGCTATTTGTTAATGTATAAAGATTTATCGTAAGGGAGTGCTGGCGCAATCCATGTTTACAGTTCATATTACATTTCTTGAAATATTCCAATTGATTGATAAGATTCAATTCAATATCTTTGAACCAATTCCTACGATTAAATCACTTTTCGACTGATTGTTTAATAATGCATGTGTCAATGAAATTATGTAGTGTTTAGATGTTATAGAGTAGAAATATTTCTAGTTTGTTGTTAAGGAAAATAGTAAATATTCTAACAAGGATTTGGCCAGTACTGCAGGTCCATGTAAAAGATTTTGAAACCATGAATTCCATTTACAATCCAAATTTCAAAAAAGTTTGATTATATGGACCATTTATTTTCATGTTTTCTTTTGTAATAAATATTTGATTGAAAGAATCCTGTTTGTCATGTATTTCAAACGTTGAGTAGGATTTCTGGATGTTGGAAAAGGTTCGAGGTTTACACACAGCTCTGCGCTTTACATCTTTGTCATCCTATGTTGGCTAATCATGCCATTGAAATTTCATCAGGAAAATATGTACTCAAGTATCCATACTTTAACGATATGAAACTATCTCTGGATACAAGAACACTGAAAGAGGTGTTTGATGAAGTTGTGTCTAAAACGGTCTGTTCTAGTGAAGTTTCCCCTGATTGACTTTTAGCACAATGGAGCATACAAGAATAGCATGCAAACCCTACACAGGGGACCATAAAGTTTCATACATGTCTTTTGAGAGGTTCACTGGTCCTATCAGCATAGCAATTTAAAATTACTTTAAGTCCAGGGTGGGTAGTTTAGTACATATTTTCCTGATGAACAGTCCCAGGGGTTAAGAGCATCAGAATGTTTTGTAACTCAGGATGCAAGTTAGTCTGATGCAGAGAATATATCTTCTACAGAGGGAGCATTGCTTCAATGAAATGAAAAGCAGTACAACCAAACTTGTTCAAGCTGATTGTAGCTTGATTCTCTCCATAATGAATGCTTGGCAGCCATGTATGAGAAATGAAATTAGTTCAGTATCACTTCTACCTGATTAAAGTCACGGTCTCATTCAAATGAAGTATTTACCTGGCATGCATAAGTATTTTCTTTCAAAACTGATGCAATAACTTTACCATGGTTGTACTGACAATAGATGTTACGCAGTGAAATAAGATAAAAACAAATTATGTTTAAATCATATCCAAGACCAAGAAGATTTTACTGCAGTAAATCAATGAGGATGCTATTATATGCTACATTTCCATTTAGTAGAGAACCACTTAGTTCCAACCACCCAGTTGCAGGTTATGTTGCCTGTATGAATATGACTCACCCGCCTCAATCATGCAAAGAATTGAATCAATAAAGTTCTGTGACCAGCTTCGGTAAATAAACAAACACTTGTTGCATCACATGTCAGTCCTCAACAACCTCTTAACTTTAATTTACAATTCAAAGTAATTATGTATCTGAATTAACATGATTTACACTCCAAAGTATCTGGATCACAGTTGACATGATTAGAGCTTAAAAAATGAAGAGAAATGTATTATCCACGTACATGGGTGGATATACTCAAACATATGGAATTTTTTAGTATAAGGGATGATGAAGGAAATTTCATCGTAAATAAAAAGCGCTGAAATTTGGACATAGTACAGACTTCCTTTCAAGTACTTATCTGCTTGAAACAACACTATACATGTGGAAACGTCGCCAACCTTGATTGAAGAAGTTTATATCATTAAAATTACCTTCATCATCCTCTCTAGCCATGTTCTGCAATCCAAGAAAAAATCAAAAGGGGTTTATTAAGAGGTCTCATGACAGGCTTATTATTTAAACATAATGGATAGAACAGCCACATCATAGGGTCTTGTTCTTGAGGGTACCGTTTGTAGGAAAGATTTTTGTTTGATTAAAGTACACAAATAACTGGTTCCAGTTTTGTGTCTTGAGTATTCGGGCTTTGGTCTTTTATGTTCCGAATCTGAAAATCTTCTAAACGATGATTGTTGTAAACTAAAAAAAACAACTTAACTGTTTAACAAGACTATATGGAATACTGTTTTTATTATATTGTAAAAAATTAGTTCCTTCATTTACGTATGGCACAAAACATGATTCAGGAGGTTTCTTCACGACTGATGTTCACTTTTGGCAAGACCTTACAAAAAGTCAAATACAGCCACATGATGTCATAAATCCAAATGGACCTCCCTTGAAAGAAATTACCTTTCAACAAATATATACAGCAGAGATGGATTGTCGTGACATCATCTGTCAATGTCTAAAGAACTTACATGACAAAGTCATTTTTCACATTCGGATGCCTATATGTGCGGATCAATTACACGAACTTGTACCAGAGGCAAAGCAAGTAGTAAAAGGAAAATCTAGTTAACAAATAACTTGTTCCCAAAATTCCGAAGGGCATATTCCCCCAGAAAGCACATTTACAGTAAAATTGTAAAACGTGACACTGCCAACACCATTATAGAGAGAAACAACCTGCAACTCTATGGTGTCTAAACATTGCTATAGAGCCTACAAACGTACATCGACATATGGTACTGCAAAGACTATATTTTCTATAGTACGGAAACCTTTTGACTGTAGCCTTTGTCAATATCAATTATGCTATTAAATGGTTCTTCTCTAGAATCAACTACGTTGCATTTCATTCATTTACATTGCACCCGAACTTCTTACTCAGACCACTTACTTACTGCCGAAACACTTGATGGATTCGAAAGTTTCTATATCGAAACCAATTCAAGACACAGTAGGTCTTTATCCACATACTAAATGAAAAACATTACAGGTAGATACTTATCATCTGACGTCTGGGATTATTTAACTTTTTGAGTTTGCAATCTCCTTTAATCGCAGTAAATTGAACTTGCTGAACGACGGATTTAGACTTTCATAAACTCTTTTGCGTGGTTGAGAAACAAGTACAACCCCGAATTCGATTGTGACGAAAGTAAAGATTAATACCTTTCTGAAAAGACGAACATCTGGTCTTGTCTCTTTAAAAGAAGTTTGCTCGATTTCTTAGATGCAGAGTTGGGTGTCCCATTCATCAGTTGGAGCCAGAATGCACCCAATGACCTCTCAGTGGCTCAGACAGAATGGCGGCGTACATGAGGGAGATAAAGCGAATTGTTGCTATAAGTTACCTAATATATCGACCATGGTACCCAATTAATCATAAACAATAAAAGTAGCTAATCCTAAATATCAAAGAGTGCATAAAGAAAACCTATAAAAGATATGAACGATGACGTTATAACGTATTTTTCTTTCTGGTGTGTCGCCCAAATCATCATAAACAAGGGATAACGTGTACCAAGACATAAAGGAACTGAAGAATTAACCTGGCTTTAAAGGGTGCATTAATATAACTAATATAGGTGGGAGAACATACGTTATATCGTTTCGCCTATATTGATAAAGGTTAACGAATGTTGCACTCATTTATCTAAGAGAGATGATATACCAGAAGCTTCAATCCTGAAGATTGGAGGTCTGATGGAACAACATACATTCTACAATGTCTACAACAAATGCATCACAAATAGCAAAAGGTGTGCTTATCATGATAAAAATGTTTTAAATCAGTCAGCTGTATTCTGAAATGCCACACAATTAAGGTAATAGGCAAAGGATGCAACATGAAATATCGACACGTTTGCTTTTTCAAACTGCTGCATAAGTGTGGAGGTAGTCTTGGACAACATGAATACCAAAATAAGTTCTTTTATGACACGCCACTAATGGCTGTCCGAAATATTGTCCAAGCGGCGTAGAACAATGACTCACTCGCTCTTTTATGATATTTCATGGTGCTATACATATGATTGTTATCATTCTTACACCGAAAATTGCAAATTGCAAAGACAGTCGTCTATGCTTACAACGCACCCAAATCTATTAAGAACTATAATCGACCTCACTCGTTTATATTAGCTTTTTATCTCGTGCAATTTCACGTTCACTGCTACGATAAAATGATAAAAACTCTCTCCTGCATCAAACGAGGATAAAATTGTCATCAATAAAAATATAAGCTACTTATTTACAATGATCAGTGAGTTTAGAGGAAACACCAGAAATATTTATATAACTATTCTACTGGAAAGTCATGAAATGCAGTATTAAGAAAAGCAATATGAACCAGTGATATGTTTTCCTTTATAAGCCTTTCAAAGATGTTATCATAAGATCACAATTTCATACCAGGGTCCTCATTTGAAAAGCAGTTTCATGGCGGATCTTTTTTTTGTTTCCCCTTTGATCCATATAAGTTATAAATCCAAAGCGTTCATTTGGAAATTCATTTACAGTCTTTGAGCAATTCTTGGCGCCTAAAGGGAGCAACATCGATGCTAAATATCATTCATAACGATCTCGTAACATCTGTATAGTTCCCTTTATTGGGAAAGATCTAAGACGTTGTATCTTACTTATATTTGTTTTTGAAGATCTTTTTTCATTTCAGTATTATTGTTATAACCACAGAATGTGTATAGTCGAAAACCAGAGTAAAGAAGAGAGCTTGAGTCAACGATAGAACACTTATTACTGTTTTAAGAGTACCATCGTCGACTGTGGTAATAATCTGAAGTCAGTATATTTTTTTTATTTAATTCGGTCAAAACAACATTGGGTAACAACGTTGTCTCAAGCCTTCAATGACAGGTATTTTCCACTTCGTCAAAATAAGGTCGTTTTGAACCTAATATGCAGTAGTTGCGTGATGCATCTAAAACTAACGAGTGTGACTTGGGTGCAGTTTGCCTTCTTGTCTTGACGACTGTGAGCAGACGACACTTGACTGGGGCAGACGACAGGAACAAAGACTTATTCAGTGTCGAAGATTCTTCTTGAGTACAATTATCAGGTCTGTTTTCAAGCAATGAAGCGTTCTTTCAAACAGTTATTCGACCAAATCAAACATGAAATTTGTTCAGCTTTTGGTTAAGTAGACATCAACGTACCTGGATTTAATGACAACTGAGAAAATGTGAGGTGATTTACTGGCTGCTTGCAATAAGATGGCCAATTTGCCAGGGGTTGCGAAGAACATTTTGTTAATGACACGGTCGCAATACTGTTATTATCGGTTATCGCCTCATATAGGATGCTATGTTACTCTACACGGGCACAAAAGCGTTGTTCTGAACAAACAGGAGCTCGAAATTCTCGTGCATCACGAGCTTTTTGTTAGAAGTCCGTGGAACACGTGCATTGAAGAAAATTCAAGACGTCCTCAGTTCAAGTAAACCTTGCCTCAATAATACTCGCTAAACTGCTACTACATCTTGCTAGACTCAATATCGGAGTTTGGCGAGTATTAATGAGGCTAGGTTTACTTTGACTGAAACATTCTGCACTTGATGTTGTTAATCTACAACAACAAAATTTCAAACTAATGTAATACGTCTTAGTTAAATCACACTTTTGATTGCACCGACACCAAATCGAACGATTTTGATGCAATTTATCTACGATATTTATGGAATTGTTCAGTGATTAAATGTAAACTTTTTTTAACTTCAACCTAATTTTTAATAAGATATTCTGTTGCCTAGGATAATTTTGTCACATTTTATTTTTTGGGTTAATTCAATAAACTGAAACTAATTCACAAAAATGGCAGATATAAGAACATTTTATTATTCAATCGTAAATACACATACCAAATACCGGGGAAATGATTGACAAAAAAGTAAAAACAAAACATGATTAAAGCATTTTTGAAATGCAACTTATTTCTGTTTTTCGCAATTAAAACGTTATAAAAAAGTTTGATTTGTTTGGTTGTTGAAACTTTTCGATTTATTATTTACAAAAATATTTTGTAATTTGTTCCTTTTTTTGCTTTGTGAACTGTTCGCCAGTGGGTCGTTGCTCAAAGGAACCTTTACATTAAGTTAACCATATAGTTGTCCTAAAATTGCACTACGGTTACCTGAGGGGTATAAAGGTTACCATAGTGTTTTGTGCAATAACACCCAGAGCACTTGCGGCTTGCTGTGCAATCTAGAGTCAGTTGGTAAGAATTTTTGGAAACAACAGTTTGTTGTAAAACACCAGAGTATTGTGCCGTGATTTATGGCGCTTGTGATGTTCTGAAATGTCATTGTGAATACCGTATCAAATTCAATTGTTGAAACTCGAAATCTATAAATTGTTGCACAGTTTTCATGTCATACAACATGATTTGTAGCAGAGTGTTTGTTTTCTTTTTGTGTTCGGCCCAGCATGGTTTGGAAACAACGTCGTATTCTTTTCATATCTTGGGTCATCAGGTTCAAGACTGTGGACTCTTGATTCAAAGAACCTCGCTTTATCTTATTTGTATTTCTTTCCCCTATATCCATGTATGCCAAAATAATTCTAACGCATACTGATGCAGAAAGACTATTAAACAATCCATTTTAAGAAAGATTGCCGCATAAACTTCTTACATTGTATTCTTAAGATTTAAAAAAATTATATTTATTTAGAAAGCTTTCACACAAACCTGACAAATCGATACGTCAAGTATTCGTAGGCTAATTAGTACTTCGAAAGAGGCAACGAAATTTGGACAAAAGTAAATGAACAAAGTTTGTAAAAAACAGAAAGTCACAAGAAGAATCTGTAAGTTTTGCATTTTATGGTCACATTTGTTGGCATACAAATCAAATATAAATCTAATATACCGGCATAAATTTGAACATGATAAACATGTATTAAAATCCTTCGTAAAATTTAAAAAGATGTTATTTCGAAAATAATACTCACAGAAAACTGTTTTCAAGTTTTAAAATATGCTAGATTTGTGTACAGGATCTAACGCAAAAATCAGCGAGGATGAAAAGCAAAAAGTATTCATTGGTTTATGAGAAACCTAACTGGCCGAAAAAATTAAATAAAGTTTTTCAATTATAATTAGGCCTGTGATAGTTCCCATAAATGTCACAAGTGAATTGTTTTATTGCGGGCGTATGCAGTAGTATTGGAGTAACCGCACTCCATAGAATCTAAACGATGCGTAGAGGCGGAGAGGTGTTGACAAATATACCAGCGGATAAGCGTTGCGCCAGATCTAAGTTTATGTAATACAAATCCAAAGTTTATTTTTCCGTGCCACCTTTGCGATTATTTTCATGTAACAACGGGTAATGTCAGGGGTTGGCAGGGACAGCCCAGTGCAAACAGCGCATTGTTTATGCGCATTAGGTGGAGGAAACTAGTGTAGGTGGTTTCACTCTAGTAAGGAAGATATTTTCCGATTCATGGTTAATTTATCACAGATTTAAAGTCTGACAGTTTCTACATTATAATTGGTTTCTGTTTTTTGTTCATGTTTTTCTTGATAATGATTATTAAAAGCTTCCATGCATACTTGTCAATTCGTAGAAATCTTAAATATGGAAATGTGGTCGAACTTGTCATTGCAAAGGGTCAAACATACTTGTTAAAATATGTTTTCATGAATAAGATTTTTTAAAGGATTTTTTGTATAAATCTTTAACTTTTTGATTATCATCACAGGAATGAATTGTAATATAACTGGATAAATGTAAAACTTCGATATAAAGTCATATAAAGTTCTCTGAAAAAATCCACCTCGTGATTATACATTGTAGCTTGTTCAAAAATAATGTTCTTAACATTTTTTAACCCGTGTTTAACAGATCAATAAACAGAGTTACTTCAAAACCAGACCATTTGTTCCTCCTTCACATATTTCAAGTATGTTAAAGTTACCCTAACTAATTTGTTTCATGATATCTCCAAACCGAATACGGGTTTTTTTTGCAGACATCGATAATCCACAGGTTTCTGTGGTAACGGTTGATTGACAGGGCACGAGATGACTTACGCTACATTGCACGTGCTGTCGGCAAATGTTAAGTCCTGCTGTTAAAAAGCGTGCAGAACGTGCTCCGAAAGAGCGTGCAGAACGCGCTGTCAAAAAGCATGCTGCACGTGCTACACAACCGTGTCAAGCAACTTGGACAAACTTCACCTTCACTCAGGAACATCGACTCTGAACTCGGACATCATTTACCTGTCAGTATTGTACCTTTGATCTCAGGTGGGCGGTCTATTAACCAGTTCTCAGGTAAATATATCGACGAAAACATTCTTGAAACAAGTTGGACTTAACACGCGTATGGTAAATAAGAGATTAATTGGCGTTTGTAGAGAAATTTCTACGAAAAATGCAATTAATGGAGGGCATGTAATTGATGTACAAAAGATAAGGTTTTGGGTTTTTCTCTATTTCTATCCTCCACCAAAAGTTTTCGGGCATAAAGAAATGACCTCCATCAGAAGTTCTTTTCCTGACCACATCTCAAAAGTCATTGGACCTAGCACTTGAAACTCGGTAAATGTACTCATCATGCGAGTGGTGCCTTTGGAAGTTTTGAACATCTTCCTCCACCTACTTTTGGTCTTTAACATGGAAACCAGACTTTTCGATTTTTAGAACGGAAGTTCTAGAAACTTGGTATATGGAACATTGATCATTTGGAGCCATTTATGACGTTAACTTTTTATACAGACATTTTGCATGTAGAAGGATACATCTGTTTACTAGTTTTCCAATGTGAATGTATTTAGCATGAAAACGACTATATTTGTTTCTTATCAGTTACTTTACGTTTTGAAAGTATTTGATCAGCAGTTCGTTCTATTATGAGACTGATTCATCAAAACCTGATTGAATCAGATACTCGTTTTTGGGTAGTCTGCGAGTAAATTTTAATGTCATTATAGACAACCTTACCGTGCCATTGAACATACTTGATCTTGATTGGACTAAAATATTTTCCCTGAAAAAAAGTGATTTTTACTAATTTGATTATTGTATTAAAAAAATTATAAAGGAGTCCTGAAGATTTCCCTAAGCTGAGGCAACTAGACTTTCCAACAATTTTTAGACCCGAGAAGGCTCCATTTTATTGTTCCCTTTAAGGTCTGGGTAACCGACTAGACCTTAAGCTTGCTTTGAGCATCTTGATCTTTGTTTCGAGAATCTAACACTCCTTATCCATTTCTTTGAAAGGTAAAAATAGAACATTGATTCCATACCAAAGACTTCTTTAACAATTACTCCCTCAGGTTAGAATGGATGACTTGACCCTCTTTTGTTGGTTGTTTAAGATACTTTTGCAATTAATCACTCGTTGTAACAAACGATTGTGGTGTAATTGACCCCTCTCTTCAGGAACAGTTTAAACCTTTTCAGTCCCAATCCATCTTACCATGCTGAAAAAAGAATGGAACATATCGAATTCATGATTAATTGCTACATTTGGACGATTGTATAGAGATAACGTGGCTATTTGTAAAAAAAAACTAAATGGGTGCTTCGTTGTATGCTACGAATTGCCTCTATCATTCAACCTCGAGTAAACGTTTTAAAAATCGCCAATAAGAGTTATTTTGTGGGATTTTTGAGGATGTTTATCTATTCATTCTTTCATTTCACTTGACAACAGCTTGAATCTGTTATACATGTTTAATTTCAAGAAAGTTTATTAGTTTTCCCTAGATTCATAGGGTTGTATCCTTGATATAGAAATACACTAAAGAGTAATTTAGTCAAAGAAATCGGCTAGTATGTAAGGAATTCGAACGTTTGATTTAGCACATTTGAAAAATATCATGCAATAATTTACATAACATAATTCTTTAATTTCATTGTTTTATTATGCTACACTTCATGATACACTAGTAAATCTTAATATTTATATTGAACAATTTTTGACTGGATATCTTAAAGATGCATAGAAGCCCAGAGGTCCCGACGAATAGATTAGCCGATAGCCTTGCATTGCTCCAGATCTTGCTTTATATATCAGTGATCAAAAATCTATTTTTCTAATGGGATCAACGATTATTTTCATGTTACAGCCCATAAGTTCTTGGATGGTCGGCTACAGCTCATTGCAAATAGCATATTGTTTATGCGTGTTCTTGAGTGGAAATCAATATAAGTGGTTTCACTCAAGTGATAGAGGTATTTTCTGTTCATAATTAAAGCCACTCAGTCATTTTAACACATTATTTGCTTTGATACGAATGAAGATGGCATAATTAATGATGTAAATTCACAAAATCTCACATATTCATCCCCAAATAGCAAAAGTTTCTGCAATGTTTAATAAGTTGATACTAAATATTTCCTTTAGATGTATTGGTCAATACGAAATATGGTCTAAATTGTCAGTTGAAAGGATAAAAAGTATGTAAAAGGAAATTTTCCTTGGGTTAAGCGGATGAAAACAAATTTTGTTTTATTAATGAACTATTTGACTATCATCACAAAAATATACATTGTACAGACAACCAGACAATACAGATTGGTTAAGATCTGACATTTAATTAAGGAGTCAAAGTCATCAAGATCATTATTAATCAACTGACATAATTTTAGACATATTCTAAAGGTACCATAAGGTAAGGCTATATATAAGAGGCCAATAAACAGAGCTACTTCTAAACCAGACCACTTGTTCCTTAGTCACAGATTTCGGGCATATTAAAGTTAATCTAATTAATCGCATCTGTTTCTTGATATCTCTGAACCGAATCCTGAGCTTTTTTCGTCAGGATTGGGATCCAGTCACAAGTTGCTGTAGTAACGGTTGATTGACAGGGCACGAGATGTTTCACGCCACATTGCACGTGCTGTCAGAAAATTTTAAGTCTGTGCTGTTAAAAAGCGTGCAGAACGTGCTCGGAAAGAGCGTGCAGAACGTGCTGTCAAAAAGCATGCTGCACGTGCTACACAACCGTGTCAAGCAACTTGAACAAACTTCACCTTCCATCAGGAACATCGACTCTGAACTCAGACATCATTTACCTGTCAGAATTGTACCTTTGATCTCAGGTGGGCCGTCTGTTAACTCAGTTCTCAGGTAAATATATCGACGAAAACATTACTGGAAAACAAGTTGGGCTGAACATGCGTATGGTAAATAAGAGATTAATTGAGGTAGTAAGTATATCTTCATGAAGAAAGGTTTGTATGGGACGACATATCGGGATATCCCTTACCTTTTAAACCTGTGAAATTATAGATGTGTCGATTCGGTATTTACGGCCGTCCTTGCCAGAAAAACGCAAGTCTTTGAAATAAAATGTAGAAATTAACTCTAATTTTAGGTTTATGTTTTATTTAATTGAACGTAAGGTTTATTTGTTCAATCACTATGCCTGTCCAACGACGCTAATTGCTTTTAATCGTTGACTACACGTTCTAAAAGTGTTTCTCGCAAGAGACTGATTCCTCAAAACCAGCAGAAGCAGATAATCGTTTTTTGTTACCAAAGTAAAATTATTCAATACTATCAGACTCGATCTTGCTTTGAGCATCTTGATCTTTGTTTCGAGAATCTAAAACTCGTTATCTATTTCTTTGAAAAGTAAAAATAGAGAATTGATTCCATATCAAAGACTTCTTTAACAACATCCATGAAGTTAGAATAAATGACTTGACCCTCTTCTCTTGGTAGTTTCAAATAAATTTGTAATTAATCACCGCGTAACAAACGATTCCAGAGGAGTTAACTGTTAACCCCTCTCTTCAGAAACCGTGCAAACCTCGTCGTCAGAACGAAAAGACTATTTTCTCCTTCCAGAGATGATAAATTGTAACATTTAGACGGTCGTTTAAAAACTAACTTGGAACAACCAGACTAAGAATGGTGCGCCTTTTATGGTTTCCTTTATCGTTAATTGTCAATAAAACAAGAGATAGTGTTTCGATTATTTTCCACAAACAAGCGGAGAATGGTCGCGGAATATTTTCCTTCGTTTAACCTCTACAGTCGAAACTAGAAATCATAAATAAACTTTTAAGGGATAAAGAATCTGCGATGGTTTCCCAGATAACAAAAACAGGCTAAATAAAAGCACCCAAATCAAACCGGAGAAGAAATAATATATTGATTATTTTAACCAAAAAAAAGAAGTTGGAACTATTAAAACAATTTTTTAATGTTTTCATGCATTCATTTATATAACATACTCTTTTGCGTTTTTCATTATACTTCACAACTGTCTTACTTTGATAAAGACTCCAGTACAGTTTGTCTAAATTTCTGAAAGGCAGTTTTTGATGTTTCCAATCTAGTGTGAGTGAACTTTGCAACCCCATGGATAGGGTTCTATGTATGCCTCTTTGCTAGTAGTGTCGAACATATGCTGAGTCCAAGTTGGGTTTATGTCGACAATAGGCCAGACTTACTGAATGGTCAGTAATGATTAGTGATGAGATGTTTTTCATAACAATTTAGTTTCTTCGGAGAAGTGTTCAAGAAGAGAGCGCTTTATAAGGTCAGAGAGCCTTTTCACTAAAGCAAATTACATGAACGCTTAAACCAATGGTGTTTATTGTTTATGCTGTGTTAACATTAGGATGTGTTAGACCTGCCTAAATAGCTGTTTTTGCTTTGTTTTAAATTATTTACAGGTCGAACAATATAAGTTCAGAACCATTCTCAATCTAAATTTCTTTTTATATTCTTTAGTTCATATAATGATCTAAATGATGCACTTATATTGAATATATACGAAGGTATTATAAGTTTGTATAGTTAGTTAAGCTTACAAAAAATGCACAGGAAGTAAATGAAAGCTAGAATGAAGATTTTGTGCTTCATAGCAACTGTTGAACGACAGGCGAGCGATTACATTCTTGAACTCGCCATATGGATGTTTGTGTGCATGTTTTGAGCATGTTGGCTGACCGGTTTCGAATTGACACAGCATATGCTTATAATGTCTTCTTCATTACTTCATTAAGGCATTCCCGAGGCAGGCGAACGTGTAAACAACATACCTGCGTGTATTCTTCCTGAAAAACATGTTCATTGAACTATACCTCTTTGGAAATTACCTCGACATTAGCTTCTTAACCTTGTCATATAGCCAAATTGTTTCTGGTTTCGTTAATGTTTCATGATTTTGAGTCCGAATACGGACATATAAACTCATACAGTGACAATTTAAAAACAGCATTTTACCAAGTATCACTTTCAAACGCAATAAACACTCTTGTATACGAGATCCCTTCGGCCTAAGTCTAGTACATGATAAGATTATGAATTAACGGCGTCTCTGCATAAACAGACTTTGTACTACAAGACGTCTCTAGACTTAAGAATGGAGAACCTATACTTTTACCGTTTCCAGGGGAATATTATGCAAACTGTCCGAGCCGGCTCAACTACGTCCTCGTTAAAACCTTTTTTTGGAAGCATTTTGAAGTGTAGATATATCTTCACATTATATTGCTGTGGGTTGTCGGTTCTGTGTGGTATCATCGGGTGATATACCCTATCCATTGTTTTTATCCATGCATCAATTACAATGCAAACATGACGCACGAGGTCGTGCTACCAAAACTGTGATGATACATACATGAATATGTATTTCTATGAAGCAGTTAAAAAGGAATTTCTTTAAAGGTTATTTCTGTGTTTGGTACATCAGCAAAGCCTTGCATGTTCTTTAAACACAAACACCTACAATCACACATCTTACATAAAAAAGTAAACTTCTTCAACTTAATGTACACATACTTATTTGAAAGTTGTTTTTAAATCATTATCTCACATAGCTGTATACTCAACATAGATATAGATACTTATATACAAGACCACAAAGATAGACAGTAGATAGATACATCGACACAACGGAGCCTGTTATTCTCAAACATGACCCTCCCCACCCACCTGTGAGGGGGTCAGGGGGGCACCTTTACACCTGCCCCTTTCCCTCCCCTTGTCAGCGTACCTGCAGGTAGGCATAACGCGGGCCATTCACCTCCGTCCCTCCCCAAACCCCCATTGAGGGGGCACGTATAGCCCTGCAGATGCATGTATGTTTAGACGCATCTGGAGTTTATAAATGTTTGTTGAAGAACATAACACCCCAAGAATATTTTTAAAATTGAAGTAACGTTGCAAACATTTGATGACTTGTTAACACCTTTGTAGCTGTATAACAAAACGTATTTTCATCATCTGTGCGGCTGTTGGACTACTGGTGTGAAATGCGAGGAAACGTGTGTTGTAAATTGGATGCACTTCTATAATTGTCTGCTAAATGTGTTATCCCTATCCTAACAGCCTTCACAGATCTGTTTGATATTGTCGAGCTCACGGCATCGCGTGTATGTGTTGGAGTGATGTATCTTACATTGTAACGTCGTGATAGGGAGTAGGTGGATATGCTATATTCCCAGAACTCTATGGTTGATGGTGGTTTGGGGATTTTAATTTTTTAATTTTTTATTTTTATAATTTTTTTTATTGGGATCATTGTTTACCACGAAAGACAAAATCGTATAAGTTTCTAAATTTTCTTGAATAGAGAATGATAAACAAGCTATCGTTTGATACCAATTTTTATTATAATTTTGTGTGCCAAAATACATAATATTTATTTACGGACCCAACAATAATGACGTTTGAGAGGACGATTCTTTGTAGTAAAACTTCTCTTAGGTTTTAGAGGGATTCATAAAAATTACTTTTATGAAACCAATGCAAATGGCTATGGCTACTTTGAATACCTTGAAATGGCTACACGGTGCCTAATCCGCCCGAGAAAGCATTTGGAAGGTTTGTAGCAAATATAATCATTCATGTTTATATGTCAAACTATATACCTTTACACTGTTAGTCTTTGTCATAGAAGAGATAGAGTTGATACTGGTAGCTGATAATTATCAAGAACATAAGTAAATGACACATACATCTCTAAAGTAATCAAATCATTCTGACATTTCGTTAATAGCATGAACACCTGAGAATTGATAAATGATTTCACTTTGACATCAGAACGACATGATATATGTATGTGTACAAGTCATTGGTATATTTCTTCAACACTCAGACTGTAGTTAATACCATTTTTACATTGGCAAAACCTTTTTAAAAGCAAGTCTAGATCCGTTGTGAACACCGAGGCTCCTTTTTCATATTTAATTAAATAATTGTACTTGAGAATTATTATTTTTCAGAGACTGGATATACGTCTATTTCTTTTTGCCCAAGTGCTAATATTGCTCCGGTTTCGTAAGTTAGCCATAACATTTCTGGATTTCTAATGTATTGTGTATTTAACAATTCATTACTTCAAGGTCGAAGGGACAATAAAACTACGATGCACGTAGTTCTGTGAAGAGAAAGTTTGAGGAGGTTAGGTAACAGTTTTGCGTTCATCAAAAAGTTCATCAAAAAGAAAATCCTTTGGCACATGTATAGATCCTTCAGAATTACCAAAGGGACTTGAAACGGTGGAATCTTAAGTATGTTGATGGGGGGCATGTCAAACAACGTCAAAGTGTTATTTTATCAAGAATTACTGATCACCTGTCTTCTCGGAAGTTTCCTATGTGCATATACAAATGCAATTACAACATCACACATCTTTAATTTCAGAGCAAATCTATTATAACAACTTAAAAGAATAACCAATTCCAAGATTCAATAATATAAGATACATATTCTACAAAAACATTTTTAAACATTGCAAAGTATTTGTGATGCTCCTCATTTTAGAAGACACGTTGACGTTTGTCTTTGTCATTATATACCAAATGCATGCATAAACAAGGCTAATAATTATCACCAAGGAGGATAAAATGCCTTTATGTGCCAGGAAATTTTTAAAGATCCGGTTGTTCCAAACTAAACGAGTTGTTCTTCTCAAAGAGGGTTATCATAGGGCTAGTAAGTGGTTTTATTTCCGTATCAGCCATCTTCATAATTAGGAAGCATAAACGATGTTGCTTTGAAGGGAGGGAGGTTTACAACTTAATCAGGTTTTAACTTGTCGTTATGTAGACAAACTGGTTTATAACGCTTGTTTACTACTTTCAGAATGTCACAAAAAGAGCTTTTGGCCAGGACATGCGCGCGCAGAACCGGTTTGATGGGAAACGTCTTGTTTAAGTAGATATACCTACTTGCTTAATACGGGTTCACAGTCTCTTTGTTTTGACTATCCTCAAATTTTCTTTTGAAACATAATTGTATGGAGATATATTTCTAACATTTCTTATTTAATTATCATTTCTTTTATAAAAATATATTAAACTAAGTTAGTATAGTATATCTTAAGTTGGTCTTGCCAAATAGTTTAAAGAAATATATATGAATACTATTTGTTTTACCACAAACATAAACCTGATCCTAAGACACTTCAGAACGTAATAAAATAAAATGTTATATATTGTTGAAGCTTTCTTAGTGCTGGGATAGTTTTAGTATCAAATGATAACGTTTTTTTGACATAATCTTAATCTTAAACGAACATTCGAAATCTTACATTGCTGTATACGTGGCTGTTTGATATTATCACTTAATGACATACATGTAATATGAATATAGCAGACACATTGTTCGGAACACATTCAAAATTTAGTCCGATAAAATGCAAGAATCACGTGTATTGTATTTTTCTTTGATGTTGAGCTGAAAATGTCCCATAATTGGTTGATGAACTGCCCGCATTGGTTAATATCCGCACAAGTCGCAAGACAAAATCGTTTTAGCCCCTAGTAGACTAACTATAAGTGTATGAATTAAAACAATTATAACAGTACCTCCATCAACATTATTTCATTTCTATAGCATATGCAGCAAATATACTTGCTTAATCAAGACCAAGACATTATTAAATACACTTGTTTAACACAGGGTGGGAACGTTGAACGGCTATTTTGCATTACACGCCCTATTTTGAACGCATAACATTCAAAATGGCGTCTTGGTTTTCATACCTTCCGATGTAAACCGAGCAAGTTCACATGAACAGGTAAATTTTAAGAAAACAGTAGTCTATATTTTGGATGTATATGCAATATTGTAGTTCTTGCACAATGCATAAGCAAATCCCTCATGTCATGAAGGTGTACTACTGATATCAAGCCATTTTTGTTTAGGAAAAAACTACTAAACCGTGTTCATTGACAAATTATGAAATATCAACTTCTACAATTAAATGAAAGCAAGGTTTTATGTAAAATTTAATACCTTATTGTCATTTTATCCAAATAACAGTTTTCAAATCAGTGTCAAATAGAAGATATTGTCATTACAAATAAGTCGGTATTTTTTCTAATTGAACGCATAACACAACCGTGTCGTTTAGTCTATTGAACGCAACACACATTGAACGGCATGTGAATAACATTTGGCAAAATATTGTTTTTTTTCTCTATTTCAGATGGAATTGCAACAAAATAATCAAGCAATACTTATTATGTTCGTAACGAATACTTGAAAATGCAATCTTACAATTTCAAAAATATGATATGGACAACTGTATGAAAAAATATACTACATAATATATTGCTATTTTGCATGGAAGACAAGTAGTACTTGTTATGTTCATCATCTAATGTTCATTCATGACTTGAAAATGCAAACTTACATATTTCAAATTTAAAATAAGGATAAATAAAATCACATTATTTTTGTATCAGTGTCAATCATTAGGAAGTAAAAACAATTTAAAAACACTTTGGTTTACTGTTCAGGCGATGGTAATGAAGTGTGGATCGCCATTTAAAGCGCGTACCACACTCACACAAATAGGATCTGTCGTTCTCATGAATACTCTTCATATGCTCCTTTGCGATGCGCGAATTCTTGAAAGACTTATCACATTTGGAGCACTTTGTTTTGCAGGTGATCAGACACTTTGCTTGATGGACTAGGCAATTGTTTCGGTATGAAAATGACCTTTTGCATTCCTTGCACTGAAATGGCTTCGTTCCAGCATGTGAGTTCATGTGGCCTGTGTAGTTATTTTTGTTGATGAACATTTTAGCGCAAATGGAGCATTTGTAATTTGGGGTTTTGTCAACATCATGCTTTAGCCGTTGATGCTGCTTCAGACCCACGGCTGATCCGTACTTCTTGCCACAATAGCAACAAAACAAACCTCTGTCGGATCTTTCCTCATCTTGTTAGGTGTAGAATGGGCCTGTGGCATCGGATTTTCATTTGCCGTTTCACTTAAATAGAGAACACTCGACTCAGTTGTTCCGCTTAGTTCAATCTGAAATATGAATAACAATCTCGCTTGGAAAAAAATCATTTTTGGCTTTTAGGATAGAAAAAAATCAAATTTTTACATCCATGTTATGCGTTCAATACGATTTCTTAAAAAACATGCATTGCGTTCAATAGCGTGAAAGTAATGCGTTCAATTGGTCTGTGAGGGTACCTGTCTTAGAAGACAAACAGTTACATTAATATCAAACGTAAATACACACGTTTAGTGCAAGTTATCAATGAAATGTTAAAGAACAATTATCAACAACAAATTTTACCAAGAAATTTAAGTTCTTGCTATGATATGCTGAAAAAGCGAACCGACATAAATATTTCAAGTTGCACGTTACGAATTATTGATCCGAAACAAAAATGTTGACGTGATCTTGTAAACTAACACTAAATACAGGGACATTAATCACTTATACATTCATAAGTAATCTAAAATCAAGAAATAGTTCAGTAGTTATACCAGTCAAAGCAAAAGATATGTACTACTCACGGTTGGTGTCACGTTTTCGTCCTCCATTTTTTAATGTTATGCGTTCAAAATAGGGCGTGTAATGCAAAATAGCCGTTCAACGTTCCCACCCTGTGTTTAATACACGATCAAGAAGCAGGACTGCCTCCCGTGCGGCAGTTTGGTGTACTGCAGAATTAGTTTGTGCTGTAAACAAAAATTCAATGATGCATCAACTTAAGACAGACTTACCAGAATAATATTCACTTGCTTATGTCAATATATCTTTACCTTGAGCACAAACATGATACAAAGAAGACTAACTATGTTAACAAATACCTTCTGCAAGTCAAAGGAATTCTTCAAAAACTAGATTAGCGTTTGCGGGATACCGCAAAAGCAGAGCAGCCCCGGAACTTGGGGTTTCGCCTTACCCTGTTCCGCCTTTTACAGGCCTCACCAAATTGGGAATTTTCACGTGACCTTGACCTTTGACACTCAAGGTCACACAATCAATGAACATATTTCATTGAGTATAACATCATTGTAATGAAATAAAGTGTTAAAAATTAAATTAATCCATTTTCTCCATATGTGTTGACCTTGCTGTGACCTTGACCTTCGACATTTCGTACCCAAAACTTTTTGAAAATTTTGTACTTCTCAAGAGATAATATATACAAAATCTAAACTTCATAGCACAAAAACTTTTCAAGTTATTGTGTTTACAAGGAATTGCAATAACTCATATCTCATGACCTTGACCTTTGACCTTCAAGGTCACACAATAATTGAACACTTTTTATGGAGTATAACAATCATGTATTGATTAAAAGTGATCATAGTTAAAATTAAGCATTTTCGCTAAACCATGCTTAAGTCATGACCTTGCTGTGACCTTGACCTTTGACGGATTGTAGCCGAAACCTTTTCAAATTTTTTACTTTTCCAAGGATGATATATACCAAGTTAGAGCTTCATAGCACAAAAACTTTTCAAGTTATCGTGTTTACAAAGAATTTTGCTGTGATTTTATAACTCGTGACCTTGACCTTTGAACTTGAAAGTGAACATGTCATAATGATTCCCTGGAAGTATTAACATTGAGACATGTTCATGAGTTCTGAAAAGCTAAATGGGATAAAGTTATACCCAAATTTAGTGCATTTTGTAATAACTCATATCTCATGACATTGACCTTTGACCTTCAAGGTCACACAATCATTGAACACTTTTAATTGAGTATAACAATCATGTATTGATTAAAAGTGTTAATAGATAAAATAAAGCATTTTCGCTAAAACATGCTTACGTCATGACCTTGCTGTGACCTTGACCTTTGACGGATTGTAGCCAAAACCTTTTCAAAGTTTTTTACTTTTCCAAGGATGATATATACCAAGTTAGAGCTTCATATATAGCACAAAAACTTTTCAAGTTATCGCGTTTACAAGGAATTCTTAGAGTGAATACATATCTCGTGACCTTGACCTTTGACCTTGAAAGTGAATGTGTCAAAATCGTTCCCCCGAGGTATGAGTAGTAAGGTATGAATAAGAGTTCTGGAAAGCTTAGTGGAAAAAGTTATAGCTAGTAGTACGAGTGCGGCGGCGGCGGCGGCGGCGGCGATGGAAACTTCACAAAAACTGATATCAGCCCCGTCCTTAGACGGGGCTGCTAAATATAACCTACATTGCAACTATGTGTGAAACAGGAATTCTAGTCTGGTTATTGAAGCAGAATAATGTATGTAATAGTAACATGTTTATTTGGCTTTGTACACAATATCACTTGACGTTAGTTTTGGCAAATGTAGCATCTGTGTGTTTCATCTCCAGACGCCCAGTGGTAAAACACCGATGAACTTAAACTTTAAACATATATACAAATATCCTACACATCTTCTGCTCTATTTCCGACACAAGAAAGCAATAACTATAGATAAAACACATAAACTATCGCATACGATGCTGCATTTGTTTATTTACTCACGCCAAACGGAGAAACTAGATCAGAAAGAAGTCTGGTCAAAAATAACTATGTAAAAAACATAAAATCTCAAAATAATTTCTTCGATTTGATATAAGTATGTACTTATTAATATATTTCAAATAATCAATGACCATCAATGTGCTTTAGAATGGAAGTCTCGTGCGAATGACGTAATCTTACAAATACGTTTGCAAACATATTGGAAGTGTTATTTTTTACTCTTCGCAAATGATGTAAAAGTCAACATATGAGATGACTTCCTTGTATAAATATCATTCCATCATCTACATCATCTGTTGTTTATATAATAAACATATGTTCATAAGGTGGTTGTATATACACTACGGAATCAGCGAGTTATATCACTGAAGGTGTACATGTAGTTCAGTATTCAAGTGACCAAGCTTTATCGTTGCTCTCTTTGAACTTGCATGCCTTGTTCACAATTATAAGAAATTTAGATCTCACAGCAGTTAATATACTACAAGACAAAAGTTAAGCCTCGGCGCAGGATGTAATATCCTTTTTCTAGCGCAAATATAGTAAAAACTAAAGACTCTATTCTTCATGTTTGAGAATATGCGTAGTAACCATGATGTAAGGAAAGCTTGAAAATTTCATTCGACCCCAATAATGAAACACTGTCCCCGATACAAAAGGATACTAATGACGTAAACAGTGCATTTTTAATAAAGTCCATGGACCTTTGAACATTTGTCAGTTAAGTTGCATGATGCACATGTCATCGCTAAATGACAAATGCATGACACCTGGGTGCCGTTCCTCAAAGTAGTTGTAAAGTTACCATCGATTGTAGCCTATTGTTAACATGGATTAAAATCGATAGTATCCTTACAGTCTTGTGTAAGTGTTTTGTAGAACAAAATCCTGGGCAATAAGTTGAGGCTTGAACAAGCTAAACAGATTTACAACGCCCCAAAACTAATTTATAGCAGCATTTGATGATGAGTCTGAACTTTTGTCGCGTAGTATATATAAATCCCATTTAGTTTGGGCATTAAAGGGGGTTAATCTTTGTTACCGGACACCTTTCTTCCTGGTCCCATTTTCTTCCACAATACAAGGATTTGCACTCACCACTTGACCCAGTTCCAGCTAAAAGTAAAATAATATCATATAAGTATATATATCGTATTATAAAAGCATATCCATTGCCACCCTGTTAGGTTTGTATCAAGAGTATAATTAGAGGATTTGCACCTTGAATCAGACTAAACTGTCCAGAAAACTACAAATTGATAGCCGGAACATGTCTTCTCA
Organism: Steromphala cineraria; assembly: GCA_916613615.1. NCBI lineage: Eukaryota > Metazoa > Mollusca > Gastropoda > Trochida > Trochidae > Steromphala > Steromphala cineraria. The sequence continues at coordinate 50,952,454 of OU744725.1, forward strand.
TTGGGTCAGAAATATGAAGGTATAATACTAGGATTAACACGTACAACTTGACCCAGTTCCATACAAAGGCCAGCAGCGTTGATTTATCGCAATAACTTGAGACATCTCTGTTGGAACATCACCTTGGTACAATGTCAGGAATTCATCCAGAACTTGACACAGTTCCACATTGAAAGATTTTCACCATCTACCATCTTAAAATTTACCATTTACAATCTAAATATTTTAACGATTTCCATGGCTTTAAAAAAAGTAATTCTACATAAAATCCATAAAAGTAATATGTATGGACGGTTAACTTTTAAGTACAAAAAGGCGCCATTTGTAATAACTTGACATACAGTATTTCCTTCCCCACCGGGTCTCCAATAAGCGCCGGATTGTAATTATTGTTAGTAAATATTTAACAGATATTTATTGTAAAAGACGGATATAAAATAATCTTCAATTTTCTATGTAAGAAATAGGAGCCAGGCCTCCAATAAGTTCCGGGCCTCTATTAAGCGCGGGAGGTTGAAGGGGAGCTGAAAAAAATAAGCGACGGGGACTTATAAGATGAAATACGGTACATCTTTGTAATAGGCTGCTACAAGAGACAAGGTTTACATCTGCCGCTTAGCATATATATTAAAATTAATATGTCATCCAACAAGCATTTAACCACATATTCAAACTAAAATCAACGTACTACATAGAAATAAATCAATTTCAAAGCTTAGCAATTTTGTATGTATGACAATGTGTGTAAGACGGAAAAAGAAGAATTACGGATAGTCAACTTATTTATTACTAACGATTCGACATTTCGGTGTGGGTACTTACATCGTTATAGCATATACTACATGGATTGTAAAGAGAAAAAAAGATACATTTTTGAAAACGTGAGTACATACAATTGACAAAGTTGATATACACTGGATTCTAATTAGAGATGTGAAAAGAGAGTTTGTAGCTTGATTGACATAGGATTTGTTGTAAAGATTGAGTATTGGAACAAGTATGATAGGTTGACGTACAAGGAGACAATAATTAGTGATAATTTCAAGATAGTAGGTTTATGTATATACCTGATTGAATGAGTTTTAAATGCGTAGACCAGATGAAAAAAGTGGCCACAACTGTCTCCTATTAAGTGATTATAGCCTGAAGGGATTGAGTAAAAGAAATCACGATTCATGGCCGGCTGGAAACGATAGATGTCTATTGCTTCAACAGGTTTTCTAATTTTGACCGGTTTGTCTATCCATATTATATATAATCCATAAATCCATAACTTTCTTTTCCTTTAAATCCAAAACTTAAAAAATATCACTCGAAGAAATTTTTGTAGAACCTCGACTCAAAAGCTGACATTCTTCGCGTAAGAAATTTAAACCTCTGACCATTTTCCCTGGTCACCACGGTGGTCATCAATTGAACGGCCACCAACAGGGGTCCTTATCATCCCAAACAACATGTTATCAATGACCTGTCCGTAGCACCGTTGATACAATGAGATGAGACAGTTCAGAGTCTTTTCAATAACAATCCACAAAGAGAATACTTACCGTATTTTCTCTTTAAACTCTCTTGGCTTCTATTTGGAAGGCAGTTTATTCCCTTGTTTTTGGCGTCTACTGGTAAGTGATGATTAAAAAAGGTTTATTTGGTGATCTGTTCATGACAAATCAATGAATAGAACAGGTAAATTATATATAATCCTCACAACAAAATTAAGCATGAAGAATATTTTTTCAGAGAAATATGTACAAATTCTAAGTATCTCATCCTCTGGTCACAGAGGCAGCTCAGTCATACCCGAGTTAGCCTCTGTTCTATTCTGCCAAGATCCTGGGGTTCCGGCAGATTGCCCTAGCGGCAAAATGTTGTAACTTGAGCTATCTCCTTATTTGCAGCCAATGAAAATACCTCTTGGATATCCACGACTTAAGGAATTCTTAATGGTCGTACAGTGACATTGAAAGTATCATGCCTTAATGGTTTATTTTTCATGAACAGTGGGAGAGGGGAAATATTTGAATATCAGATAGGAATAGGGTTTTTCATTAGAAAGATACTGTTTTATAATTGTGTAAACTATTATTTGTTTTATGATAAATCTTATTTTACTAATTTACCAAATAAAAACTAACTTCGATTGCCTCCAATCAGATTTCTACCTTGCTATCCCATGTATTAGCCGTAATAGAACAGAGGTTAACTCGGGTATCAGATGCCTCTGTGTGGAGGGAATGTAAGTATCCATCCATTAAGAAAAAATGTAGGCAGAATAACTTACAGGATACATTACCTTAAATCAGTTCATTGATCGGGTTGCTTGAACACAACACCAAAATAAACATACAAATTAGACAAGATGAAAATGGTCCAAGTGTTGACATGTACATGTACAACGTCTATCAACAAAACTATGGTATTTGACAGAAACCAGCAAACGCATCAGTTATGGGTGCAGGGGTGTCCTTTATGAGTTATTGCCGACAACAGCGTATATAAGTAACGTATATATATCCCCCTGACCGGTACCCCCTAGGAGGATGAATCACCCCCAACAATACCACGTCACCCTCTTCAATGGGCATGAAATACACCCATATATCATTTCCGGATTAAGATATAATATATAAACCATCTTCCATTCATCCACATATCGCATGCGGGAAATTGCAAGGTCCTGATGCGGAAGAATTCAATGACCTATGCCTGGGCTGAATCGTCTATCGAGATGAGAAGATATTAGACAGACCGGGTTGTTTTTGTCAGGGGAGGCAGGGGGGAAACTATGGGGTACATATGTTTCAATAAGGAACAAGATCGATGTTAAAGAACGCAAACGTAGCCCAAGGTCACCTCCGAGAGACCGGCTAAATAATACCTTTGGAAACATTTTTGTGCAGCATTTTCAGTGACGTCATTTTTAACTTTGGTCTTTGGAAGTAAAGGCTAACACAAGTTATGCAAGTCTGCGTTTGTATTTAAAACATTTAATTGTGTATGAACATGATTTTAGAAATTACTTAAAAGAGTCATAATGCCAAATAAATAAGTAGTAGCAGATAATATGTACAGGTAAGATACAAACTAGTACGTCGAACATTTGTCCATTTTGAAACTGCATATTTGTTATCTTTGAAATATAACAAATGCAACTTTAAGGTAAAATACGACTGATCACCTGAAAGTTACTTAAAAACTCAACTTTGAGATTCGAACCAAACCCGTTTCTCAGATCCAAACATCTCATCCCGACACCTACAGCTACAGAACACTGACTGTACAAACAGCGAGCTTGTGTACGGTATGTTTCCGTGTATTTTCCCCCGCCCCCTTCGCATAGGTAAGATAACCGCTGAACCCCTATGTTTGTATACCCTTGTCCATCGCACAATATACACACAGCGCTTAATTCTAACTTACCGAAATTTTAGAATGCCTTCGAGCGCAAGTACTCAAATTCTGTAATTGCACCAACCGACGGTATTTTGTAATCGACCCGTGTCACAGCCATTCATCAAGCGATGTTTATTTTTGAAATTGACAACTCAGCACGGAATGTTCGTGCAGTGTGCTGCACGAGGTGCACGTGCAATGTTACGCATTTGGGTATCCGTTTTGTGTGGTTAGTGGAAGTACCATTGTATTTGAAATTTCTACAGGATTTTAATTAGCGAATGCCAAAAGTGTCAAGCTTTTGGATTTTTTATCCTACGTCTAAGGCATACGTCTACATTTATAGCATATATAGAACAATGAACTATATAACTCTGAACGATCTGTATATTGTATAAACCTCAGATTTCTCAATGCTCAGAATGTCAAAAAACAATGGTCATCATTTGGGATCACAGAATCATTTTCCCCCTAAGCATTTATGGAATAATATCGATACATATCGATGCCAAAATAAATCCCATAACATCACAGGGTACCTTTTAATTCAAGAAATCACAACAGAATATCGGTAATAGAAATTCAAGTAAGTTATTTGCACGATCAAACGGGTACAGGATATACGATGCACCCGGAGCCCTTAAATGATTTCCCTGCATTGCAAACACAATCAAAGGACTGCACCCTATAACCCCACTTGAAAGCAGCTGTTTCGAAGAAGGTGTGATAGCATTTCCATGTCGACATACTTTTTACGCATGTTAGAGATTCCAAAAGGATGCTCTCAAGAATGTCCCTCATCCCCCTCTAACCTCCACATACCATTCACTACCGCCTTGCCCAATCCTTGTGGTCTTCGAGAAATAAAGATGACATGGCCTGTTCAAAACAGTGAATGGCACAGTGCGCTTCACCTGAGATGACAGCGTCTTGACGACTGAGTATTATAGTACTCACGGAAATAGAAATAAAATGCTTTTCGTTGATTATTTCTCTATTTTAAACAAACTTGATATTTTTATTCTAAATATTCATTCACAATGTTTTTTCCCAAATTTTGTTTCAATTTTTGTGAAATCCCCCGAAATACATGAATATACATTAGAGAAAACGTGTCATTTTCACTCCTCGAAATTATTTTAAAGTCGAAATGTACGTTTCTGATGCAAGCTATAGTATGTAAATTATCTGTAATCTCAGTACCATCCGTTAAAATACATTGTTTAATGTACAATAATTTGACATCGTATGTCCTCTACTATTCATAACTCATACGATTTAAAAATTCATAAAATAGTTGAAAAAGAAGCAGATTCCGTTGAGTTTACAGACATAAACAGGTGTTACAAACTTCTATTCTTGCGAGTTCATTCATAACTTCTGTTGTCAATTGCAGATCTAGAGTTGCTGTAGCAACGCACGTGCAACTGCAAATTCAGGTGAAAAGAGCGTTGCAGGTTTATTGTCACACGCATTGCTGAGAGTGACGTAAGCTATAGCAGGTTTCGAAATTTGGGCAGTTTTACATGAACAAAGGTAATTTAAAGTATATTTTTGCAATGATTTCATAAGGCCTAGTTGGGAAAAACTGAGTTATTTGAACATATGGAAGAATTACTTACATTTTATCGAGTTATAAAAAAATAAACGCCAAAAACCTTTTTATTTCTATTTCCGTGAGTACTTTAGTGTTGGTTTGTCGTTGATTCATATATAAGGGATCCATCCATTTTATGAGATTTGATTTGAAAATTGATGATAAAATTGTTTATGAATATAAATGATACTATTTGAATCATAACTTTAAGGGTGATAATTGTTCCACTGATTGAATTTAAAGTTTGAAATGCTGCACCTCAGGAAACAAAGATAACGAGCGAGTGAGTTGGGATTCAGTACTTTTCAGCAGCATTTGACATAATTATTGCTTGGAAGTTGCCATCCAAAAGAGTGGAGAGATCAAGGAGGAAGGGGGTCGAAAAGATAAGCTCGAAAGAAAAACACAAAGTTCGTGGAAGACTGCAAGAGAAACTACTACAATCTACAATGAACAAGTCTGTTCAAAGGCGGTTGCAAGGTGGAGCATTATTATCAGCCATCATGGTGGCTGAAAGTACATACATAAACCACCATACCACGATATGAGTTAAGTATTGGCCAATGATTTCAAATTTGGTGAATAGAAAATTTAAACACATCGCAAGTTATTCTCCTTTACACTCTGAGGCTGAAACTGTCAACTAATAATAAACGTGAAACTATTACCGTCTCCATTGAGCAAATCTCATTTACTGTCATCATGTTTTAGCAGACTCTGACATGCCGTGACTTCCACTCCCCTTCTTGACACTGAGGCCAATGTTTGTCCTAACATCCGGGCATCAGTTGCCATTTCACATCCGCCGCTCTCCCATCTTTCAACGGGTGCTGTAAACTTTACACAATGTTAAACCCTTCTTGGCTCGGCGAGTTAGACACTTGTTGTGGTGTATCCTACCTATTTGCTGACAAATTTGTACTAAAGACGAAAACATTACCAAAATACTTCGACATCGAGGTTATACCGGCATGCAACATTATCAGCCGCCATCTTTGACGTCAGGAGTATCTATGACGTCATCCTCCAGAATGCTTCTTGGTTACTGGGAATAACTAAAACAGCGTTAAAGTGGTTTACTTACATTCATTTAGTAAATTGGTTTAAAAAGCGGCAACCATAGATTCGTTCCAGCAACAAGTGATTATATATTTGCTTAATATACGAATGATATAACTAAAATAGCAATTTTGAAGTGTTTATTTTATCTGCACTAATACTTTATCAATGTCACTTATAAGAATGTATTTGTTTTCGTCAAATTAAGATTTTATTAGTTTCAGCTAACATTGACATACTTAGAATTACATCATTAAAATTACATAAGTCCAACCATTCCGTACTATGTCATACCAAATCAAAATCTACGAATTATTAACGAAGTTTTCATTTTTCATAGATATAATTTAAACGATTTAGGTTTAATATAAACAACAACAAAACGTTTAAAATGTTGATCAAATTGTTTCAAAAATGAAGGAACAATGTTATGCCACCTTTTTGCAACGATAAAATAAAATGCAAGTCTCTGGAAATTGACCCATGAACATAATAACATGGCCTGTTTCTTGTCGCAGATACTAAGTCTTTTCCTCCGTTCTATTATTGACAGTGGATATTGTAGATATATAAATCAGTCTTACTGCCCCCATTGACCCGTCAGTAAACACATTCACATACTGTTGACGGGATGTTTGGTATAGTTATCAGTAATATCCACACTTCAAGTACTGACCTGAGGATTATCTCGTTAACTCGGACAGGTCAGTCAGAAATTGACCAGTTAACGTGAGAAGCACACACTCGAGAGAGACTCAATTGGCAATGTATAATATAACGAGGGGAAATTGATGATCTCAAGCAGCGCTTTCCCTGTCTAGACTTGAAATCAACAACTCGGCACGGGATTTACGTGCAGGATGTTGCACGGGGTGAATGTGCAAAGTTTAAGGCGTGAACATTCATAGAGACATTGCCATTGCAAATGGTTGTTTAACTTGAAAATACATCTTAGGTTTCTTGCATGAGATTCACGTTCTTGCTTGTCTTTAATGAATAGACACTGCGATATGATCAGCAAATAATTTTATTAGCATAGTATTCTAAAGACGAATTTTGAATAACAAATCATACTTATGAAATTATGCGTTTAATGCGGATAAAAAAAGCTCTTTAAGTTTTTAGTGTGAACTTGATCGTCAATGGTGTTTGAACAAAGAAAAGGATTATTCTACTATAAATCCAGCCTGTTTAACTATTTTGTCGTTTACCATTTCTATTGTAGCAAAGGTTACAAACATTTATATTTCCATATAAAACATAACAGCTGTGATATAACACATTGTGAAACGTGGTTATCAAAACGTTTTTCTTTAAAGTTGGTAACCAACCTTTAAGGCTTTTTTTCGGACTTTACTGCCATCTTGTTTGTTACCATTTTCTACTTACCTCTAAGAAAATAAAGTATCGTTTAGGTAACATGCTTTCTGAGCAATCAAAGTTACCATCAGGGCAAATTTATTGAAACGATTGGCATGTTAAACTTCCAAGACGAAGGCGTATGTTATACAGTTACTGTCTCTAAGTCTTGTTCATTATCCGACATGGTTCGTCAATTATGCTAAATACATTGTAATTATGCTATGGTTATAGGCGTTGGTAAAATAAAACGTCATGATACACAAACAAGACTTTTGATGTATAATCTTCGGGTTTAGTAACAACAATGCCTCAGAACAGCAAGATGTTCTGGAAAACAACCTCTTTATGTGAAAATCACGGCGTTTTGAAGTATTTGCTTAGTCCTTTCTCTGGTGGAATGAACTTGACGAAGAAGTCAGTGTATAACTGAAATCATGTTTTTTACAATCAAGAAGTTGTTATCCAGAAAACCTTTCGATTCTGATATATCACCGCATGTTTAAATGCTAAGTTATTTTAGCGGATTTCTTTATGACTACTACTTGTAGACTCATAGAGCCACTTTGAAAGTGAAAGCTTCCCTTTTCATTTCGTTCCTCGTGTTTTCCTTTGGTTTCTCAAAGTGCATCTTGGAGATTTTTTCTGAAGCCCAGCACAAGGCGGTCTGTCTATCGAGTGGTCAGCAATGTCCGAATGGATGGACAAGACGCTGGTAGGTAAACAATATCGTAGACACGGAGTGCATTAAAACAGAACTATTGGCACCATAAACAAAGATATAGGACACCACTGTTGCAAGTTTCGAGATGATTGGTTCGCTCTCGTATACAAGTTGTACTAACCCTTCTCCAAAGAGATTCTCTAAGCGAGGTCTTCTGTATGAGCTCTGTTAGCCTCTGTAGAGTTTGGCAAACTTGGTTCTGTCGTTAAAGTATCTTACATTTAAGTGTGCAATCACTTAAACAAACCAAATACACTTATGGTTTTGACAGAATTCACAAACATTGTCTCCTGATCTAAGATTGATTTTGATTTTGGATAACAATTGATGTTGCAATTTTCCATATAAAATGTTACATTTTAGATACAAAGTATTTTGGCGTTATGTGACAGAGGTTGTGCGGGAAGTTATTACGTAATCAACATCCTTGTGAATATATATAGATATAAAGAATGACGCCCATCTTCTCACTTCTCCCTATACACTTTTCATATATTAATAACGACATTAAAAAGGAACGAGTTATGTTTTGTGTTTATCACTATTTTTGTCATGTAACCAGCTGGATATATGTATGGGTTAGTAACATTCGTTATTCAATGTAGATATAAACACCATTAACACGTGCACGTGCAATAATACGGTAGGGGTCAACTACGTCATCATACGTCCTTTTGCAAAAGAGATGTTCTTGATTTCGACTTTCGTATGCTTAACAACGGTTATACATTGACAACAAATGTTGTAGATTTCAAGACGTCCTTGTCAATCACTGGACAACTGTAACATACATCAACGTGTTCCTTTCATCTCTACAGAACCACACACAACGTTTAACATGTTAGAAGCAGCAGCTAGATTGATAGTCGCCTTCTGTTTAAGACTCCTTGGTGATGGAATACTGCTAGATGTAAAAGTCAAAGAGTTTATTGTATTAAGGTCTCCAGCTTATAAACACAAATTCTTTTACAAATAATTCTAACATGATACAAAAAATGGATTTATCTTAAACATTTGATAACATAACGACAATAGACATATCTTATTTAAGCTCTTAAAGGGGCAGTAGCACGTTTTTTGATAATTTTATATTCTACAATTTTCACTGATAATTGTATGCTAAATGGTAAATGTATTATTTTGATAATGTCAAAAATCTCATAACAGAAATCAATTATCCATAGTCAGAGGACAAAGTATGTAGATTCACATAAAATCCATTGGCGGCCATTTTGTGTGAACACCTTTTATTCAAATGTGTAAGAAAAAGGAATCGCATGGCTAAACTTTACGTTATTCACTTAAATTATCACTGCTTCGATTAGTTTAAATACATTGTCTTTCAATGGAAACCATGAATTTTCATTTTCCTGACATTACCTTATATTCCCTCTAAAAACGTGCTACTGCCTCTTTAAGGTGTATTGAATTTCTTAAATATTCTTCTAAACTATTATATTATGTTTGATAAAAACACAATTCAGATCATATTTTCTTTAGGAGGGGAGAAGTTTCATTGGCCAAAAAGAACAGAAAGATAGCCCCCTCCACTCCCAAGTATCTGAGGAACATTTTCATATATACTTTTTGTATAAGCGCATTGTTAAATTTACACATTTCATAAAACAAAACTTATCTCTCTGATATATTTATATCGAATACTGAGAGTGACGCAGTGTCTGTATTGAGCTTTAATATCAGAAACATAACAAGGGTCAAATGAAATTTACATGATGTCAGATGGTCCAAGTTTAAACGATGCACTTTTGTCTTGGGTACGTTATTGCATTGGAAGCTGTGTCCCTTGTAGTGAAATTCCGGATAAATACATTTTCCTGAAAATGTCATTGAAAAATCAAAAATTCCAAAATTATTAAACAATTTTTAAAAAATCTTCGAAGTTCAAAAATCATGACCCCATGTCAAGTGTGTAAATGGCTACGAACAAGCTTCAAATGAATAATTTTGTTTTGAGCTGCAGACAGTTGGTGTAAATAATTGAATATTATTTGAGTGGTCCTGAAATTCTTTTGATTAGTATATCATGTGAGTATGTCGAAAACCGAAGCGACTAAAATGTAAATTTCTATATAAATTAAAAAAAACCCTCAACTTTGTTTACTTCTTCTAACATGTTCATTTTGAAATCCGCTCATAAAGTCAATTCAATTTCGGCTAATGCTGGGCAATATACATATTATTTGCAATGTTGAACTATGATAAACAATTCTTTAATGTCAATCCAAGGGGTTGCCTTTCATAATGATATTTAGATTTTATATCATCGATAATTTTAGTATTACAAACTAGCGTAATAGCTTCGGGGCTATCATATTCCAATAACCATATTCTAAACGCGATAGTATATAATCATATAACTTTGTGGTACAAGTCAACATAAGATTTAGTAGTATATGCATATGTCTTATATTACGAAATAACTGGACTGCCCTTTATTGGAAGGTTTAATGTAACCAATATCTGTATCGGTAACCACTGTTTTACAGTGTTGAATTAATGAACCAAGATAAAATGTTGATATTTGAAATAGAGAATGTTATCTTTTTCCATCGATTATGATATATACACAAGAAATCATCATCAATGTTTGAATGTAGGAAATCGATAATACGTTCCTTTTCGTTTTCAGGAAAAATTTTTTTTGGGAATATTTAAATTGAACAATTCGATACATGCGTAACACCTTCTTACAGAATGGAGTTCCTGTGCCTAAGAATAAACTGAAATATGAATAATTTGTTTATTAATGAAAAGAAACTTATACGTCAGGGTAGTAAAGAATTCTCATGGACAATCAACTTCTAATGTCAATCACTTCATTTAATACAAAGTCACTTAAAATGAAATTTAAAGATGCATTGTATAACTATAAAAATGGAAAAAAATAACGCTGAGAACTTACTCACCTCTTTAGCGTTTTCAAGTATGCCCTAAGCAAGATTCGAACCCGACTCCTGATATCAAACACATGAAGCGTATCTCTGTGTACTTGTTGAACGTGGACGCTAAAAGCGTGATCAAACGGAATCGATTAGGATTTTCCACTGAATTGACAGGAATTTCGAGTATATGTTACCTTAATTACAGGTGTTCTTTAACACCTGCGAAATGCGCACCTGGCGCGTTCAGACCCAACCAACGTAATATTTACTCACGTAACCGTTTAATTTCAATTTGCGATGTTTATGGTCTAACCGTTTCCAATCAAAGTATCACTTAACTGCAACAATCTTTAAATTGTCTTCATGCCAAATAACGTAACACCTGTCTTATTGAGAGAGGTATGTTGGCCTAGAAGAAGGTGATAAATTACCTCGAGTGTTGGTTTGAGTTCGAATCCTGCATACTTTACTTAACACACTGACAGACTTGAAGTTTATGGACCAGTAAACACATAGATTTCTTTACTTAAGAGAATTATGACCCTTCTTGAGTGTTAATTTCATGGACGTTTTCTATTTATTATAGTCACAATTACAAAACAGGTCTGTTTTTCAAGTGAGAATCGGTCCACTTTTTCGTGCAATTGAATCTTTTACGTATTGGAGAAAAGTGAACAAACAGATAACCAATAATAATTCAATGAACATTTGAATCCATATGACAACATGTAGTAAATTTCAAATAAGAAAATTCCAAGGTTTTCATATTTTTTAATAATCAAACAAAATCCGGTTCTTTCTAGCGACATATTTTTAAGTTAATTCTACTGAATAGCTCTTCACATTGTGAAAAACAAATAATGCTAGTCGACTTCAAGAAGGTTCACCCGATATGCACTTTATATTAAAAAACAAACTTGTTAGAATATTCTGCGCTATTAAAGATTATTAAATACAACAATTAATACAAAACTGAATCTAGAAAGTTATTGCAAAACTAAATTCCCTTTTGATTAGAAACTTCCAAATTCTTGTCAATCTTATCTGACAGTTATCTCACAATGTCAGGACTCATCATTATACCAGGGACTATATGTTTGTCTATCGGTGTTTCGGAAGACTCTCACATGACCTTATGTGACCTCACACTGCCAAACCTCACACCGAGTGATAGTGTCCACATAACCTATGTCGTAAACCGTTCTTTTCGTGTCGTAAAGTAGTCTTCCTATGTCGTAAAACGTTTAAGTTCCGTCGTAAAGCATTCCTGTCGTGTCGTAATTGTAAACATTGGTCATATTTGTTAGTTGGGTTCTTATCACCTTTATCAACGTCGTAAACAAATAGGCGACTAGCGACACGAGAAATAACGACTTCAACTTTATATTAAAATTCTCAAAGCGATATACCAAAAGAAGTGCTATTGGTCAAAGAAGAAGAAGAAGAAGAAGAAGAAGAAGAAGAAGAAGAAGAAGAAGAAGAAGAAAAATCTTTTTTACCCAAATTGGAATTTGGCTTACATCATCACAGAGCACGCATAATAAATACAATAAATGAGTTGATTATGAAAATAGATAAAATAAAAAAGGACATGTTATAATCTTATCCCTAGAGACAAACGCAGATTCATGTTTGCCAATACTAATGAATTCCAAATACAGAATGTCTCTGAAATATAAATAACTTTTTTGGTACTTCCCATATATATACAAGAATACCTATTCAGTTTCTGAAATAACTAGATTAGCGTTTGCGGGATACCGCAAAAGCAGAGCAGCCCCGGAACTTGGGGTTTCGCCTTACCCTGTTCCGCCTTTTACAGGCCTCACCAAATTGGGAATTTTCTCGTGACCTTGACCTTTGACACTCAAGGTCACACAATCAATGAACACATTTCATTGAGTATAACATTATTGTAATGAAATAAAGTGGTTAAAATTAAATTAATCCATTTTCTCCATATATGTTGACATTGCTGTGACCTTGACCTTCGACAGTTTGTACCCAAAACTTTTTGAAAATGTTGTACTTCTCAAGAGATAATATATACAAAATCTAAACTTCATAGCACAAAAACTTTTCAAGTTATTGTGTTTACAAGGTATTGCAATAACTCATATCTCATGACCTTGACCTTTGACCTTCAAGGTCACACAATAATTGAATTGATTGAGTATAACAATCATGTATTGATTAAAAGTGATCATAGTTAAAATAAAGCATTTTCGCTAAACCATGCTTAAGTCATGACCTTGCTGTGACCTTGACCTTTGACGGATTGTAGCCGAAACCTTTTCAAAATCTTTTACTTTTCCAAGGATGATATATACCAAGTTAGAGCTTCATAACACAACAACTTTTCAAGTTATCGCGTTTACAAGGAATTTTGCGGTGATTTTATAACTCGTGACCTTGACCTTTGAACTTGAAAGTGAACATGTCATAATGATTCCCTGGAAGTATTAACATTAAGACATGTTCATGAGTTCTGAAAAGCTAAATGGGATAAAGTTATACCCAAATTTAGTGCATTTTGTAATAACTCATATCTCATGACCTTGACCTTTGACCTTCAAGGTCACACGATCATTGAACACTTTATATTGAGTATAACAATCATGTATTGATTAAAAGTGATCATAGTTAAAATAAAGCATTTTCGCTAAACCATGCTTAAGTCATGACCTTGCTGTGACCTTGACCTTTGACGGATTGTAGCCGAAACCTTTTCAAAATCTTTTACTTTTCCAAGGATGATATATACCAAGTTAGAGCTTCATAACACAACAACTTTTCAAGTTATCGCGTTTACAAGGAATTTTGCGGTGATTTTATAACTAGTGACCTTGACCTTTGAACTTGAAAGTGAACATGTCATAATGATTCCCTGGAAGTATTAACATTAAGACATGTTCATGAGTTCTGAAAAGCTAAATGGGATAAAGTTATACCCAAATTTGGTGCATTTTGTAATAACTCATATCTCATGACCTTGACCTTTGACCTTCAAGGTCATACGATCATTGAACACTTTTTATTGAGTATAACAATCATGTATTGATTAAAAGTGTTCATAGTTAAAATAAAGCATTTTCGCTAAAACATGCTTACGTCATGACCTTGCTGTGACCTTGACCTTTGACGGATTGTAGCCAAAACCTTTTCAAATTTTTTTACTTTTCCAAGGATGATATATACCAAGTTAGAGCTTCATAGCACAAAAACTTTTCAAGTTATCGCGTTTACAAGGAATTCTTAGAGTGAAAACATATCTCGTGACCTTGACCTTTGACCTTGAAAGTGAACGTGTCAAAATCGTTCCCCCGAGGTATGAGTAATAAGGTATGAATAAGAGTTCTGGAAAGCTTAGTGGAAAAAAGTTATAGCTAGTAGTACGAGTGCGGCGGCGGCGGCGATGGAAACTTTACAAAAACTGATAGCAGCCCCGTCCTTAGACGGGGCTGCTAATAAGTCTACGAGACGATTATCATATTCAAAACAGAAAAAGAGCATCAGACAAATGGCTATTTCTGTAGTTCACTGCAGATCAAGACTCGTTGAGAGCTTATGTTTAGGACAAAATATGATTAAATGCAGTCTGGGAGTTGGGCTATTGTACAAACCTCAGTCAATTATCTATTTGTAGTTGTAGTTGATAAGAGGTTGATTGTTATATACATGTATCTCTCTGTAATATGTTGATTCTGATTTAGCCTGAACGAGTTGCTCCGAACCTCAAAGATACTTCTCTCCACATGACCTTACTGAGGACAAGACAGGATAAATTGATGATGTCTCTCTACAACTGATATACGTCTCAATGCGATGTCTTCTCCAGCTATCTTTATGATGGTCCGTGTAGATTAATTCACAGAGAAAGGAAGTAAATCTCTCCGTCTCTCCCAGACAGTTGTTGTCTATTTGGCCCTTTCTTAACCTCCCATTGGTGTTTCCTTTACGATTTATATACAGTTCATAGTTTATACAGGTTTATTTCTCCTTGAAATGAAAATCACATCAACCAATTATCATGAGGAATTTTATAACCAATTAGGTACAAATATCTCAAAGTCGAACTAGATAGGTCGCATATTACATTACTAGATATTGAAAACACGCACACAAGTGAAAAAAATGAGGTACAATAAACAGTATTTTTATAGGTTCGCCTATGATCTAATCATTTAACTGGGATCAAGTACCTGATGCTTGAAATATTTTCATCATTCAGAACTCTGTTATGTGGTTAGGGGAGAATGGACGATGGCCGATGTGTGATATTTTTTAATGAATCTTTTTCCAACTAATGTTTACCCTATAACTTTAGTCTCCATAGTGAGTTCATTTGTCATTATAATCTAACACTGCTAACGTTTTTATATAAAAAATGAATCATAATTTATTAAAGATTAGTTACTTTAACTTTTAAATAGAAAACTCGTCTTAAATAAACAAAAAAAATAACAAAATAATGCAAATGTTGAACAAACAATGTCAACTCTTTCCATATCGTGACCTTGTATTTGAAAATAAATCTCCTCTGAAGTTTTCTGAGTTCAACTTCCGGGTTAGAGATGTGAATCTGAACGTCTCCCCCGACAGTTATAGTTTTCTTGTCCTTATATTCACCTTCCCCTGATGTTTACTTCAGGACATACAGTACTTCATAACTCAACTTTGCACTGAAGATGATTTGGTTCAGGAAAATTAAATTCCACTTTTCTTCATATTCTTATCAAAGTTTGATAGAAACAGCTAGTTAAATTGAGTTTTAACGGACTGTTATGACGTTATATACTGATGGTGCTCCTCTAACTTTTCTTAATTTGACGAAATAAGAAAATCTCACTTAATCGTTTGATAAATATTATTAGTACAATGCAACCTTCCAGTTCATCATGTTAAAATTTCAACATAAGAAAATTTGAAAAATATGCCTTTATGTTTGGAATTAACTAGTGTATATCACTATAAAACCCGAAACGTGGATTTACAATGTATATCCTCAATGTTTTGTCGTTTACACAAAACAAGTGTCATAACTACTTGATAATTAGAGCACTGCGTCGTAATGGTATCACATACAGTTTCCACTTAGATAGTTCTCAAGCTATAGCTGACGAGCCCTGGCATTTATACCATTTAAATAACACCTTTCACTCCGTTTATAAGCAAGTGATCAAACGCATGAAATCATTTAAAAAAAACTCTAACCATGAATTAAATCTACCCTTAACACAATCCTAATTATTCCATTTCTCTGAAAATAATTTCCATTTTTTTAAAGACAGCAATTCTCTCTTACAATTTTCAGAGACTGCATTTCAGTATTGTACCTTGTTATCAATACTACAATACTATCAATCACAAAGGCAATGACCTATGGTGTATACGGAAATCATGACCAAAACAAACACAAAGAATATGTCATCACAAAATGCCCTTGAAAGATCTTTAGTCAGACACTGTTGTGACTTCAACCTTCAAACCAAGTTTCACTGCTTTAGCAAACCTGACTTATCAACCGTAACGTATATAATATGATTTGGTTATTATATTTTCTAATCAATTCCGCCGCACGCAGCTGTACAATACCGATTAGCTGGAGTCGAGAACGTATGGTACCGGTTTACGGATTCGATAAGAATTCTATCACTAAGTCGGGGTCCGAAGACATTTATTGAAATCAATTTTTCATGAACTCGGTAACCCCGGTTTGGGATTAAATATAAGATTTTAATAAACGGACTTCGGCTTGGATGGGCGTCAAACCATGCCGGAGAATTTAACCACGCCTCAAGTTATCTCTTCAAAAACTTCCAACTGACGTTGTCAATGTCGTTAAGCCTATTGCATTGTGGGAAGTGTAATCTACCATGGCGGCCACCCGAAGCTCTCGTGAAGTGACAGATCTCGCGAGAGCAGTTTGTTTAGATAATAATGCATACAATATACACCCATCTCACGCCGTTTAAAACTTCACTCTTCTCGACAATGGATATAATTTGTCTGCGCTGTGGGGAGTCCACTTGCCCCTAGCTTTGATAGCGATGGTTCTCATCTGTAACACGTACTGTGAGGAGTTTGGAAATCACCTGTTCTCAGATCGAGGCTATTGGTGTCATGTGACCATTTGGTTTGTCAACTCCTCACAGCGACATATACTCCAAAAGCCTGCATGACGCTTCTTACAAGTAGAATATGGGATATGGATTAAGAAATCATTTAATATCAACAAAGACATCATCTTTTGAAGTGAATAATTTCGTTCCTTTCTTCACAAAAGGTTAGCGGCATGTTCTCAAGTGTTTTTTACATTGAATTGCTTGATCTGCAGTAATCCTGTTGTCTATTCCTGCTGTGTTACTGAAAGTAAGTTGTAACTAAATAGGTCCCCTTGTCCAGTACGATTGATGGTCAGCTTGTCCGATGGTAAATGAGGGTTGGTCAGTGTCAGGTAACTCCTCATCAACTTCAGAAACTGTGGTCAGTCGATCCTTCTCCTGGACAATGGTTCGAGCCTTCAACAGTCGGGGAGTGACCACTGGTGTTGTTTCTGGTGACCCTCCTTTTTAATACCCTAGGTCCACTGTCAATCCTTCGACTGAATTGTGGTTCTCACCAAAGTCAGAAATTAGATTAAATTTCAATATTGGTCCATGGACATCACCAAAACATCCATTTTCATCAGAGTTTGTCTTGGCTGAGGATAAATGGGAACAAATCAACTCTGCTTCATAACTAAGGTCTGAACTGCATGGCTGGAACACAAACTGTTGGATCATAAGACCGTACGTATTGAGTCTTTAGGGTGGTGTAACACTAAGGGATCTACTGTCTTAACAAATTAAAAAAATATATCCAATCTATTATCTTATCTATTTTAGGAACAATAAGATAAGGTAAATTTGGTACTTTCAACTGACTTGTTCAGCTACTGTATATGGCCCGAAGGGTCTTCGGGTCAATGTACTTGACTACACATAAGCTTCTTAATTTGAAAATAAGGCTGAACGATTGGATTCATAGGCAACGATTGGGTTCCAAGGACCTTTAATCATTAAGCCATGTTTGAAAAATTGTAAGCAATGATATATCCTCGACTTTACAATTTTTTTTATAGTTGTTCAATTAATTTACCCTAATCAGTATATTTGACAATTGGTTCACAATGAATAGATTTTATCTTCATAGTTCATAGTCACTGTTAAAATGCGATGACAATAAAGACATATAAGTACTTCCCCATATGAACCCGTGGTCAGGACACTTTTGATCACCTTACTGCTAAAACCACCATGTTTTGATTATCTAACATTTGCAGTAATGACGTTACGTGTGATATGCAGGAGGTATTTTGCATTTTCATGGCCTGATGTGTCTGCCTCCTTGAGCGATTGGACACGGTCTTCTGGTCAAGTCACAATGGTCAGAATCACTGGACAATAAGGCCTTAAACAAGTGACCGTCCAACAATACATTCCACACAATACATTGTGAGGTTGGATTTACAACCATGTTCAAATTAATGAGCTGCAAATCGGTTTCTGTCAAAACTTTAATTTTGTTGATTTTACACCTGCTTGGTTCTTGTGTTCGAATCCTATGCCACACCTTGAATTGATGTCAACCATATGGTTCTACTTCAAGCAGGCCATCAAAGTATTATTCTGGTTATGCGACAATTTCTGCGTTTGCAGAGGAATCAAAGAACCTAATTATCGACGACAAGGACCAATTTGTTCTGAGTGTCATCTTATGCAAATCATATGCAAATATTTGACATGAACATGTCATAAATAACAAGTGTTATCCAATTTAGCACTGAATCCTTGACAAACTCAAGTTCTGAAGATACCTTTGCTTTGCGACAAGGACTTTTGGGAGAGATAATTAATCAAGTACTTTTTGACATGATAAATAACTAGCACTTTTGATGGAGTTTCTTTGTTTTCAAACAAAAGGAAAAAGTTTCAAATGGTTTCAACTATGAAATGTAACAAATCATGCAATCTTGAAGTTTAATGAAAATATAAACGGATTTAGTTAATTGATTTACCACTCGTTTGTCAAGCTTAAATCGAATCTAACTAAAAGCTCAAAGCACATATATAAACTATTAGGAATAACGCTTTGTCATTTTATTGGTTTTCATCTACCTTTTTAAAAATATAGCTTTTCTAGAAATGATGAACTTTACAAGAGAACGACAGAAACGCATGGCACATCCTTTATGTGTTGTTGAAACGGAGGTGGGGAATGGAAAATGGTGAGCAGTCATTTATACACAAATAAACAATGAATACCACTGGAGCTGGTCTTCTTATCCCCTGAGGAAATTGTTTTACGATTTTTGAATCTTATATTCATTTTGAAAATAAATATGGTTGAATTTGAAACTAGTTAATTGTTATTTAATTGGTATGTTATGCAACTTATGTTTCATTTGGTTATTGATTCATTCTATTGATATCATTTTATTCAATATGATATATACTTAACACTAAAATATGTATGTAGTTATGTAGTAGTTATATGTACCAGTTATGTAGTTGAAGTCAAATTTGAATATTATAATTAGATTGCATAGGTAATATAATACATATAATATATACACAAAGAACTTAATTAAGCACCCCCCACTTTTTCAAACAGAAAACACTGCTGATAATAAACAAAACAAATGTACAACCAAACAATAAGGATTTTTTAATAGAACGATCATCTAGCATTGCGGAAACAAAAACTTCATTCGGCTTATGATTCACTGTCGCTGAATAACTGGTTTTACAAAAACTTGGTATTTTTTTAGTCAAAATCCAAGATACTTTAAAATTGAAAATGAAAGTCAATATTTTTTGCTGCAATGTGATTATTATCATTCTCTTGAATGAATTGATGACATTTTGGTAAATAACCTCATAGCAAAAGTCAATCGTTAAAGCAGTATGAACCTTCAAAATCACAAAATTATCAAAAAATGAATTTAAAGAAAACTGCGCAAAGACATTAATTGGCCACTGTCAAAGAAAATGGATTATCTGAAGGAAGGAGAACTGTTTGGTCAATAATTTCAACTCAAGGAATCTCAAATTTACTTACAGATGTTAAGATTATAGGCATTTTATAAATTTTTGATGAAAAAAGTACTGAAAATTCAATGTCGTGATAGCCTCTTATCATGCATGATAAAATAGTGGTCAATACATCAAATTAATCCAAACAGTCCAAGAGCACCCAAATTCATTTTACAAAATAGGGGGGTGCTTAATTAAGTTCTTTGTAAGTTAGCTTAATTGATTGATTTTTTTCTTCAAATTTAGTATTGGCGTTATTTCTCTTGGCACTTCCCAAATATGAACTATCCCCAAAATGTGTTATGTTATCCCATGATAGGTATTCATGAAGCAGTCAGTTAGTTCAAACGTGGGTTCTCAAGAATACTTAAATGTTTTTTTTTAAAGAAAGTATGTTTAAATGCTTTAATCACTTATTATCATAAGTAGTATCAGTCTTACATATATTTCCAGTTTGGCGATAATGATAAGCTATTTTTGCACAAAACCATCTATTGTACGTATGTAACGCGATTCTTACAAACAGCAAACAACATTTGTGAAGAGTCGCCTATCAACGAATCATTTTATTGCCAAAATATTTCACCAGGCCAACAATAATCTTTTAAAAGCATATTCTTTCAACAGACATTATCTTTTAACTGTCCGTGCCTGTCTAAAGTTGACTTTGAGTCTTAAAGAGAATTGTTGTGCTGACAAAATGCATGTTAGAAGAAGATTATCTCTGAAAAGATTACGTCCTCAGTTTGTGAGTTTTCTTTTCTGATGAAATGTGCTTTTGTATTTGCCTTTACGTGGGAGGCAAGTGTGCATAAATATTTTCTTGAAACGTTTTGTTTTCTATGTGTTTTGTTTACAAGTGTTTTGATTTTTGGCTGCGACAACAATGGGTCGTATAGAGTTATATGTTTCCGGTGTAACTGTTTCGTATTTGAAGTTTGGAAAGATGATTGTGAAAAAAAATCAGCTTGCATTTGCAAACCTACTTGTTTTCACCAACAACAAGCTTTTGTCTTCATATCTGAAGGATTTGTTATTTTGATTATTTGCATCTTTATTTATTCAAAAGACAAAAATAGTGTTGAAAAGAAGCAATTATAGTCATAGGAATTAATTAATTGTGAATGTGTTATCATTAAAGAATAAATAAATTGTCACTTATTGTCTTTTATGGTCCATGCATACGACACTTACAAACGTTTATTTTTCAAAGCACTTTCAAACGATATCAAACTGCACTGACATTTTTTTTAAATTCTAACTTTTAAACCTTAGACAAGTACATGATTATAATTAGCCGGCTTTGACAAAGACAAATTGCAAATTGAGCCTAAACACGTGATAAAATTTAAAAATAAACTCGATCTAATGATGAAAAATGTCATTACATTTACATGTTATGTACATCTGCAATGTACGTGACAAGAGGCATCGCCTCTTTCGACGATTTCTCGTAACTTATCATAGCTGTCGCCATATTGAAACGTATGTTGACAGTTTATGTGTTTGCGGGGGTGTAATACATTTTGCGTTATGCAAAACATGCCAACACAAAATTCCTGAAAGCGCATGTTTATTTCTCATAGCTCAATTATCATGACATGAATACAATATAATTTAATATTAGCTAATACGCAACACTATACTCCTTCTTAGTGTGAGGTATATAAAACAGTTGTATCATAAAATACAATGAAAATGCACACAAAATTTTATGATAACATTAGTTGCTAAAACATTGTTTTTTAAATATCAAAACTATGAATTTTTAAATCATGTTATTTTCTAAGATGAAATTATTTGAAATGGCAGTACAAAATGAAAATAACGGTAACATCAATTAGAATCATCATCTTTCTCAAATTAGAGAGACATTCTGCTATGCAAAGATAAAATCAAATCCAGTACTGCACCAAACAATAAAGACAACTGGCGGACCTGGGTGTTGAAAAAAGTTACTTAATCTTTAAATCTACCTTCAGCTGAAGATTTATCTCTAAATGCAACTTTCCTTGACGCCCGACTTGAAAGCATTAATGTCACTAATCTATCAACACGGGAAAAGCATGCGTTTCTAGACTCAAACACAATCTATTAGCACGAGGGAAGCGTGCATTTTGTCACTCAAACTTCAAGGCGTATAATCTATTTCAGCACAAGAAAAGCGTGCATTCCACGTGTGCAGTTATTGTCAGTTTCGGGCAAGTTTTGGTTGTAGATGTAGCGATGTCACTTACAAACACTGTAGATATGACAGAATTCAGGCACCTATTTACACGGTAGATATGACAGAATTCAGGCGCGAGTTGGGTGACAGGTAAAAAACATCAAACAACGCACAGGTGTGAATTTGACGTGCAGCTGCGACGACCTCAAACAAAGGTCATCACGATTAGCTCTGTCTCGGGGCACCCTTGACTGGTTTCTGTTCGGTTAATATCGGGACATTCCGTCAAACATCGTGCAGTGGAATTTGAAGACGAAAACTTTTTGATGTTTAGCATACTTCAATAACTTTAATGTCTTTTTATAATGACATATCTGTAATACCGATCAAACAGGTATCATATTCTAGAAAATTAAGTTGATGGAATTTTGAAAAGGTTATTGTACCTTCCTCAAAGTTATTTTATTCATTTAGGCTTTTCATTTTAACTCTACACTTGCTGAATTTTATGTGCAGTCATGAAGCAGAACTATAGAAGAATTTTCAAATTGACGTTAAATTTTCCTAAACTTACCCAGATGAATATACAAACAATATTCAAATTTGATCAATATACAAACAAGTTTCACATTTAAGATTTAAAAAGTTCTATATGAATTTTAAGACATACAAATTGTAGTTATCAGATTGAATTTGGAAAAAAAGATGTACAGAAACAATAGATAAAAAAGTAAGTAGATATAGGTAAGTATACACCCAAGTGCACGTTAGCCTACAGACCACGGTACATTCAGACCGTTGAAACTTAAATACCCTTTAATAACGCATTTAAGTACACACCCAAGTGTACCAAAGCCTACAAACCACAGCATATGCACTCTCAGAACAAACCCACAACCACCTGCTCAGGTCTTCCTGAGCCAGAATTCCAGATCTCCCGGAGAGAATTTTATCCTAGCTCCAGGGCAGAAACTCAATATTTTATCTTCAGAATCTTAATCAAGAATGAAGTTCTCTTTGTGTGATGACCTAACAGGGCTTGGAGGTGTACAGAAGAGTCGCCGACAGCTGGTTAGAATAGTGTAGAGTTCTATGAAACCCAAAGCTTCCAGAAGATTCCCCCTCCTTTAAAGTTAATCCCCCTGGTTGGTCCCCCCGGCGTTGGGGGTAGATACCAGGCTTCTGGGTCTTGCCACCAACGAAGGATGGTGCAGAAAATATGTCTTCTTCTGCAAAACATGAAGGTCGTGGCTTAGCTTGGCATATCTAACGTAATAACATTTACTTTTTGTGAATCCTTACATCATAAATAGACTCCACCTTTGAAATCAACGTCGGAGATGAATTTGAGAAATTTGGGGTTGTGATAAGTGGTTAGATATAATTTTATGAATGTTTTTTCTTGAAATGTTATTTTTTGCTTGGAACATTGAATTTTAGGAGTTTCTTGAATTGGTGATACTTGTTTTTTAATCGATTATAAGTCATGTACGTTTGTGTATGATATTTGCATTCATTTGCTGTTGACACATTCCATTTTGACATAACTTACATTATGCATGTAAATACCTCTTCACTTCGTGATGTTAAACTTTTGAGTGAATATGTTTTTAAGACATCTTCATGTTTAAAAAGTAATATTTTGTTTGAGATGATTTTTACAGTTGCTGTGATCTCTTTTTCATGTTAGATATTTTAAATCATAAATTTGGTTTGTCCTTGAAATGGTCATCTGGTCTTTTTTTGAATTAGTTGGAAGCATGTTATTTGTTAGATAAATACATTTTGAAGTTAACGAGGAAGACGATGATCAGCTTCAGATCAAGTCTCTTAAATGGGAACTAGCACGTTTTTTGAAAATTTCATACTTGAAATTTTTCACTGATAATTGTACTTTAATTTTAATTGTATTATCTTGATAGTGTCAAAAATCTCATTATACAAACCAATCACCCATAGTCAGAAAACAAATGTGACATTCACATTAAGTCCATGTGCTGCAATTTTTGTATGAACACCTTTTATTCATTTTGTGTAAAAAAGGGAATTGAAAGGGTTGAACTTTACATTATATATTTGATTTATTACAGCTTCATGTAATTAAATACATTGTCTTTCAATTGAAACCATTTAATTTCGTTTTCCTGACATCCCCTTATATTTCCCCTAATCACGTACTACTTCCTTTTACGTTTTGCAATAATGTTATTGTTATATGACATTATATAAACTACTTTTATGTGTAGTATTACAGTTAAACAAGAATGAAATTAAACCGTTTCCAATATTAAAACACAGGGACTTCGAATTACATTCTTTGATGATAATACATGAGACATTTGTCTTGCTTACTTCAAACCAAGTGCTATGTATTGCAAATAAAGTTTACAACAATCTGTGGTATAAGTGTTTACCTATCGCATTAGTGTCTGTATACTGTGCATAGTGTAATAATACACTTAAGAAAATATTCTCTAGATGATTTCTATGTATTATTTATTTTATGTACATATTTGCATCTGAAATAATTTCTGTAATAAATTTTACACCAAAACTAACGTTCACGTATTGGCATGATGAAAGCCATATATTTACTAGAATAATTGCTACAATCTCTTCGCCTGTAACATTTATCAACGACAAGATATTGACAAACGTTTTAAGCTATAACTTACACAAATGTTTGTATGATGTAATTGCCTGAATCATAAAACCAATCATGTTATCTGTTTCTCTTTATCAAAAACCAATCATGTTCACTGTTTCTCTGAATCATAAAACCAATCATGTTCACTGTTTCTCTGAATCATTAAAACCAATCATGTTCTCTGTTTCTCTGAATCATAGACCAATCATGTTCTCTGTTCCTCTGAATCATACTTCCGAGACTAAATG
This sequence comes from Steromphala cineraria, assembly GCA_916613615.1. NCBI lineage: Eukaryota > Metazoa > Mollusca > Gastropoda > Trochida > Trochidae > Steromphala > Steromphala cineraria. The sequence continues at coordinate 50,977,625 of OU744725.1, forward strand.
TTAGTCTACCATACTCATTATTGGTAAAGCAATTAACTTTCTTGAATACAGCAGTAAAATTACTACAAAGAAAGGGGCTTGCGTAATCAACCTTCAAGTCAAGATGCACATTCCACTTGTAACTTCTCACATCCCCCAAATTTAGTTGAAACCAATCATGTTCACTGTTTCTCTGAATCATTAAAACCAATCATATTCACTGTTTCTATGAATCATTAAAACCAATCATGTTCTCTGTTTCTCTGAATCATAGACCAATCATGTTCACTGTTTCTCTGAATCATAGACCAATCATGTTCACTGTTTCTCTGAATCATAGACCAATCATGTTCACTGTTTCTCTGAATCATAAAACCAATCATATTCACTGTTTCTCTGAATCATAAAACCAATCATATTAACTGTTTCTCTGAATCATAGACCAATCATGTTCACTGTTTCTCTGAATCATAAAACCAATCATATTCACTGTTTCTCTGAATCATAGACCAATCATGTTTACTGTTTCTCTGAATCATAAAACCAATCATATTCACTGTTTCTCTGAATCATAGACCAATCATATTCACTGTTTCTCTGAATCATTAAAACCAATCATGTTCACTGTTTCTCTGAATCATAGACCAATCATGTTCACTGTTTTTCTGAATCATTAAAACCAATCATATTCACTGTTTCTCTGAATCATTAAAACCAATCATATTCACTGTTTCTCTGAATCATTAAAACCAATCATGTTCACTGTTTCTCTGAATCATTAAAACCAATCATATTCACTGTTTCTCTGAATCATTAAAACCAATCATGTTCACTGTTTCTCTGAAACATAGACCAATCATGTTCACTGTTTCTCTGAATCATTGAAACCAATCATATTCACTGTTTCTCTGAATCATAGACCAATCATGTTCACTGTTTCTCTGAATCATAGACCAATCATGTTTACTGTTTCTCTGAATCATAAAACCAATCATATTCACTGATTCTCTGAATCATAAAACCAATCATGTTCTCTGTTTCTCTGAATCATAGACCAATCATGTTCACTGTTTCTCTGAATCATAGACCAATCATGTTCACTGTTTCTCTGAATCATAGACCAATCATGTTCACTGTTTCTATGAATCATAAAACCAATCATGTTCACTGTTTCTCTGAATCATAGACCAATCATATTCACTGTTTCTCTGAATCATAAAACCAATCATGTTCACTGTTTCTCTGAATCATAAAACCAATCATATTCACTGTTTCTCTGAATCTTTAAAACCAATCATGTTCACTGTTTCTCTGAATCATACTTCCGAGACTAAATGTTAGTCTACCATACTCATTATTGGTAAAGCAATTAACTTTCTTGAATACAGCAGTAAAATTACTACAAAGAAAGGGGCTTGCGTAATCAACCTTCAAGTCAAGATGCACATTCCACTTGTAACTTCTCACATCCCCCAAATTTAGTTGAATCAACTTTTCATTCATGTAAGATGAAACCAAAGGTAAAATACCAATTTTTATGTATACGTGCTCATTTAAAAAAAAACATTAACCTAAATCAACCTTCCATTCATGTAAATTGAAACCGCGGTTAGTAATCCCATGTCAACACAAATATACCTACTCCTAACAAAAAATCAGATTTTGCCTAAAACAACATTTCACTCATGTAATATTACACCAAAGTTAGAGCACTCTCTACCACAGTGTCAGACCCTTGTATTTCGATACAGCGTCAGTTGTATGTCATAAGTATATCAGCAGGCGACGGGAGATAATCAAGCGTGCTATCTGTCTCCGCTAGGTGTCACTTTATCCACTTTACCCGACTCCAGAGCCCGGATGTCGCAATGCATGCCGGGAGCTATGGACGAATCTCGCGCTGTCTCGGATTACCATGGTGTCTGTTTAATTCAATTCAGTAATCGACTCGCTATCATTAAACATATCAACTAATCCCCTTACAATTTGATGGCATTAATCTCTTGCCCAAAGTTTCGATTGTGTTAAACGCTTGGAATGTCAAAAAAAGATGTATATAGAGATAATTGCTGGTTGAAGTTAACAATGAGCGGCACAGCTATCATTATGGTATATCGTTTCATTTTGAGTGATGAATTCAAGAATTAAAAAATTGTAAAGTTGATTCACATTAAAGCAAAAAGGTGCAACTATCTAACGTTAACGACATTTACCATAGAAAGTAAAAATGTGGACCATGACCATTTGAAAAATGCTAATTTGTACAATTAAATAAACAGTAACCCAGGTCGTGATTGTAAAGTTTTGGAACGTAGAATGGTGTTTATTTCACTGTAATATATTAACAACACTAATCTACATATTTTATGTATGTTTATATGTTCCTTATTTTGCTTTTAGGCAATACCTGATAAATGTACTGAACTCATCGGCAAAAGAAAGTTATCGCAAATTGAAATGACTGTTAGATAACAAAAAGCGCTAGAAGTTTGAATTCCATTTTCCAAAACACTGAAAAATTGAACATGTTATATGACATAATTGACATGCGTTTAAGAAGTTTCAAAGTTTCAGTCGAAAACCACTTAATCAGACTCTCCTTTTGTTACTTTTTACACTCTAACAGACTAGATATTGTAAATTGTTTTACATTTAACCAAAATATGCTTAAAACGTGTTTAAAAACATAAGAACCACTAAATGAGCAAAAATTTAAACACTTTGATACGCAATCGATTGACACTTTCAGTATTCCTGGTAAACATGTACATCTAGAATGGTTAAAGGTAATTTGTCTCAGAAATGTATTTTTTTGTAAGAATGAGAGCTGTTCAATCAGTGACAAGACATACGACATTTACAATCACTTTTAATCGTTTAACATTATTCCTGGCACTGAACAAGGACTTATAGATAACGAATTGTGCAATCGTGTGTGATTCATCGGGTGCCAGTTGATAAATTTTAGATGTATTGCTACTAAAGGCAACGAAAAAAAATAATTAAAACTGCATGAATGAAGCCATCCCATTTGTCTGCTTTTTTGGCTATTAATTTTCTTTAAAAAAAAATTATTCCTAGAGTTCTTACTTGAGAATGAAATGTAACCTTATTCAATACTAATGGCTTATCAAATCGAATCACCCTAATGGGCTTTCAAATAATACGAAACATGATGTAGGCTTAGTTCTCATTTGTCCAGAGATTTACTAATACAGCATAACAAAACGATATAGATGAGATAAGTGTAATACTTGGAAACCTCCAGGTGTGAAACAACACCTGAGGCGTCAGTACAGGTAGGTATATCGTTACCTGTGTTAAATGAGGTGTGGGTGTCATCAACCTGAGAAAACTATCACCTTCACTTCATATCTATATGGATATACATAACACAGGTGTGTTTATATGTAACCAACTGTTGAATAATGCAGGTAAAATTAACTGTCAATTTACACATCAAAGAAAATAAATGGATATTTTATTATTCAATACAGGTACATAAATGGACCAGTGTTATATCCATTATGTGTGTAAAATCATATCAAGGTGGGGAAGTTAAAGAGTTCATTTAGAGAAATTGCGAAGGCAGTTGCTCATCATACAAACATTAATCATTTTTAAAAATCACTCAAGCATTATTCGGAGATAAGATAGAGTTAATGACAATACATGAAACAATTGTTTTTTTATAGATATATTACCTATGAAGAAAAAGTTTGATTTTGGTATTTTGGTTGAATGAAATGACGTGACCTTTCTGTCCACATGTTCTCAATATGCAATCCAGTCAAAAAGTTTGAAAATAAGCTTAAAATGCCCATTCCTAGACAGTTATTTCTATACATAGATGATTTCACGTTAGGTTTATATAAGAGTGGGTGAATAATTGGGGTTTTACGTGTTTTCAGATTTATATAAGAACTACGTAAATAAAACGGTGAATGGCACAGTGTCAAACCGATCTGACAAAGGCAGAAAATATCTACTTTGATAAATGTTAGTATTTCCTCAATATGAATATTTCAAACATAGCTTAATAGTTTGGATTCTCATTCAAAGCATTGTTCTCACAAAATACAATAAAATAACGTGATCATGGTTACATATAATCGCCTCGGACATATTTATTTAAATTGTACCCTAAAGTTCAATTACAAAAGGTTATATTGGTGTAAAAAAACGTTCGTGCATAAACGGCATTATGTCATGTATTCACAAACAAATCAAAATGAAAATTGGATTAACCAAATCTAAATATTTAAATACAGACAAGATGAAAATATATATCGATGCGGGTATTAATTCATACGATTTAACTAAATTCTTGTCTTACTTTAAAAAACACGAACGAGAGCGAAATTGTCGTTTCAATTTTAAGGACATGCCATGGACTGGTTCAAAGCTAGATAACCTTCACACTCAACCGATTGCATGAAGAGCACGTGCACTTTCCGTTACCACGGACTGGTTCTATTCTAGAAAACCAAGATTGCATGAATTGCACGTGCAAGTTTTTCATTTACTTTCTGGAACTTCTGAATCTGCACGAGATGCACGTGCAAATGATTTCTTTCATGCCCCACATTCGTGATCAATTATCCGAGACTTAAATTGTTACGCAAAATGTTGATGTCATTGAATACTCATCTGCGAGAGGAGTTATTGTGTAAAGAACTATACATTCTTGTATAATTGATTGGATAATAAGAAAAGTATCTCAAATGAAGTATACCAAAACTTTTAAAAAAAGAGAAACGCGTATTTATGTTTAATGAATTACAATTGATTCAATAACCGGTTCGTGAATAAGTATTAAAGTTCAACATTTTAAGTTCGAGCACCCGATGGGAAGGTTTCTCTTTAAACAAATTTGATTTAATGATCAAGATTTTCGTATATTGCTCATATATCAAAGGTACTGACTTCACTGATATAAATGATTCGCAGATAATGAACGCAAATTTAAGCGCAATAATGCATGTCATAGTGCTTTTAATACATCTCCGAAATAAAATAGTGTCCAAAAGAAACGCTACCATACAAATCGCAAGATAATTCAATCCACTGCAGATTGATACGACTAAAACATAGTTAAATCATTTCTCCAGAAGTCAACTAACTTCTATACAAAATTTTGAAACTTTATCTTTTCATGTTTGGGAGAAACACGTAATTAAAAAAGTCATCGTATCGGAATCGCTTTAACTAGTCGTGATAGCAGAGAGAAATTGGACACGAATTTATGTCAAATGAGGTGCATTATATCGACAACATTGTTTACTTACCTAAATTCCATACTTTACGAATTGTAAACTGAAATGACGAAATTTATGTTTGAAAAACGAAAATGTTCATACTTCTTCATAAGACATATGCCTGTCAGATACACTTAAATTCGACTCTGTCAGGGTACAGAATTTTGTTTTGGACGACTTAAAAAACTCTTGACTTTTTGACACCAGTTTATAATGTAAGAGTTAATTATTACAAGAATTCAACATTTGGGAAAATGTACCACTGTGAATCACCGATTAAATCATTCCGATCGAATGAATCTAAGTACCAATGCATGCTACCCAGGAAGACAGCAAGCATCTGATATCATGCTGTGTTTGGTATCAATGTGTACCTGTCAGCAGATGGTCCTCACAGCAGATGGTCAGGGAAGGTGGGTTGTTCTGATAACATCTGATATATCTGCCATAGTCAGATGCTGTGTTCAGGCTGTTGGAATTGACAAAAGGACTTTCTCTCGATTTCTACTTCTTTATTGAAATATTGGGTTGGTTAAGCATTTTGGTTTCTCATTAAGAAATCAACGTTTTCACTTAGTAATTGAGTAATGATCTTTTGAAATGTTGGTTTGATTTAGCAATTTGGTTTAACATTTAGAAATCAACATTTTGGATGGTTGATTTAAAAATAATTTCTTTCAATCATATTTTGTTTGAAATAAGATAATACTTTTTTTTATTTAACAATTGAGGAAAACTTTATCATTATTGTTTTTACGAATGTTTTGAAGAATTCTTCCACATTCTAAATGATATCCCTCGGGATTATATGATAAAAAAGAGAGAGTCCTGTCGGTGAACTTTGTCTTCAAAGTGGCATTCCTGTTTATGAACCATTGGATGCATGTAACTAAACATCTTCCTACGCAGAGCCTAAAAGGCCAGTTTCCAAACTGTCATTTTATGCCTTGCTGCATAGCCTTGAGTTTTCTGTGCTTGCTCTGTCTCTTGTCTGTAGGGGCACTATATCAGCACAGAAAAGTAAAGTCTCTGCAGCAAGGCATAAAATGACAGTTTGGAAACTGGCCTTTTAGGCTCTGCGTAGGAAGATGGTAACTAAAGGAAATGAGTTTGTAGCTTTTATTTGACAATTTGAGTGCACAGTCATTCTAAAAAAGCATTTGGATAAAGAGCGATTTAACCAAGGATTTTTGATGTAATTCCTTGATTTAACGAATCTACGACCTTGCTAGGACGTTGGTTATTATATGATAATATTTGCAAATTTGTGGACATTCAATTGATATAAAACTAACAAAAAGTTAAAATCTCTTAAGTTGGAGCCAAGCATTTTTGTTGAGGGGAATTCTGTCCAGGACGATTTGGGATACTACTTCGTTGGACTGAGACGAATTTACTTATTGGAGTTGAATTTAAAGGACAGGTTCATTGTAAATTTCGCTTCCCTTTATGAATATCTAAGAAAACTCTTTTCTTTGAGGATGACACAAGGAAATTCTTAAGGTTCCAATTGACTGAAATAAACAACAATTACGTTGTACATTTCAGAATTCCAACACCGCTTCGTGTGAATGAAACAGCTGCGGTATCTCGATGATTTAAAGGCCCACTATCTCATGTTGATATAATTACATATTACACTCGAGCAATATAGTACATTAACCACATGAACACATGATCATTTTCTGATATTGGCATGGACGATATGATTGGTATTTTATCAGCTGATACCCTCTTTTAAATTCCCCTGGGTCACTTGACCCTGACCAGCATGGCCGGAGCCGGACAGTGCTGACCCTTGGAGCGTTGACCCTTGGTCAGTCTATCTAATCGAAACCCCCATTGCTTCCATTATGCTTGAAACTTTGAAATTGAAATTACAATTTCTGAGATATGAATGATTAGATAAAATATGCTTTTGTTCTTGGAGTTCTGAAATTGGTATTGTGTGGCATGACCTTTTTTATTGATGTTAAAATTACATAAATGAAATTCAATTGAGATATGGAAGATTTAGTCAAAGCTAACTATTTAAAATTGGAATTAACACGTCTGCATTAAACAGTGGGAGTTATGTCGTGAATGTTAACATGATTTCTAACTAAACATGTAGCTGAGGACATTAATATCCACCAAATGTTTTTTGAAGTTTATGCTCTGATTAAAAAATGTCTGTTATTAGGAGATTTTGGCGCAAACTATATGAGCTATGTTCATTTATACCCTCCCACTGAAATCAATAATAACCGTCACTAATCCTGTCCGAAACAAATGTTAGGAACATTGATATTAATAATGAGATATGATCATTTGCCGAACATGATTCGTATTTGAATTAGAGAGCTCGTTTATGATCTTGTTATGTTAATATATCCGTGCCGATTTAATGAGATTGATTTGATTAGTTGTTATGAACACCACTTGATAGTTAATTAGGATCAGATTAATCTATTCTAATGAGACTTTAATTCCATCAAACGAGATAGGATGTTTATGAAGTTTGAGAGTGAACAATGCAAAGAAGCGTATCAGCGTTAATTTGATTTGGATTATTTTGATCTCCCCACTAGCTCGTGTTTAACAGGATATTGAATGATTTTGACATTTATTGGATTATTGTTTTAGTGGAAAATATTCAATGATACTATATCGTTAAGGCCACATGTTCATGTCGAAAAGCATCTTCCTATACAAACCTCGCGCTAGTCTCCATTAACGGGTAGCTTCGGCCTTGCTGTCATGCACCGAAATTCATGGTTTTAGACAGTGCTGCGCCTACTTCGTTTGCGATTATTAGTATCAAAATCAACTTCTCAAAATAATCTAAAGAACATTTGTATATTGTTATTTATATACCTAATATTCAATGGAATTGGTGAATTTGTTTATTTCATGGAATAAATCTTACCTGCAGTGTCTGTATTGAGCTTTGATGTCAAACAAAGCAGGGGTCTAAACGATGCGGTTTTTTGTGTGTAACTGTATTGCTTTGGAAGTGAGAAGCTAAAGGCATTTTCATGTAAATGTGATTGAAAATTTCAAAATTTAACTCTAAAAAATCTTTGAAATTTAAAAATCAGTAGGCCAATGTCAGTTATGGATATGGGTACGAACAAAATTTCAAATTTCTTTTGAGCTTCAGACCATGATAAATACTACTGAGTGTTCCTTAAATTCATTTGAGTAGTATATCTAAGATTTGAAGTTCAAGTGCAGTAGACTCTCTATTATTTGGCCCAGGGTATTTGACTTTAAATAGCAAAGCTTGAAATAACCATCAATCAGGATGGCGCGAGATTCCTTTTTAAAGAATCAGTGGGCTAGTGGTGAAATAGTAATAAATATTATTTGTTCTGTCAATTATCTTGTTTTGTCTTTTTGTATGGACAGCAAATTTCTATGCATTAAAATGTATACTCTTAAAAAAATAAACGCATGAATCATTTTCTTAGAATATATTAACAATTAGTTGAGGGCAAAAATATCACATCATTTCAATGGTAAGAAAGTGAAATTGTGAAATTTAACCAGGCTGTAGAGAAAGTGTTGGCAAACACGTTGACATGAGTTTTTGTTGCGTTCTTGTGTGTTATTTATCCAAAATTTGGCGCTAAAGTCAGTTAATTGTTTTGTTATATTACAGAGCAATTCTTGATTGACATATTTCTGGCAATGAATGCAAAAGGTAAAAATGTCTCCTTTACAAAGTTCTTCTTCACCTTTCCCGAATTGTTAAGGCCAAGTGTCCAAATGTCCAATACGTAATATGACGTTGACGTGCACGTTTATAAAGTTCTACGTTCTAAAGGGGTTTTGATCTTGTGTTTGAGGGAGTGAGTACAGGACTTTGACTTTGATCTTGATATAGACGTAGACCAAGCGGAGTTCTGTATGTGATTGAACGCCATAATGCTTGAAAACTTCCCCTATCAGACCAAAAACCTGTTGCATTTGACGTTCGTGAATGTTGTTGATGTTCAGACTATCAGTCAAAACCTCTTAAAACATCGAATTAAGCAGATCTTGTGTACTTGATATAGAAACTTACTTTATAACACCCTCTCAAGCAAATCCGTGGACCTTTCAAAGAAAATTAAAGGCCAAATTTTAATTTTCAGAAAGTAAACAATACTGAGAAACGCTGTTTTTTATCTCACAATTTTGGATGATAGTGAGGTTTATCACCGAACCAGACTTTACTAAAGATTAAAAGTTAACCCATCGGGTTTTGAAACACCATTGACGGCGATTGAACATTTTGAAGTTTCTCAAAACAGGGCCGATAACTAGCTCTCTTGGTCGAATATCCACTTCAGGGAAACGGCTCCCTGTTTTGTCGACTTTTATTCACAAAACAGACAGACAGACAGATTTTGTATTAACGTCTCACCAAAACATGTATCTGTTATTATCTTATTAGGGGCAACAGGGCCACCAAAGCTACAATTTATAATCTTCACCAGTGAAGGAGTCTGCAAACAAAGTTTCAGCTTTCAAGGCCTCGTGGTTCTGGAGAAGAAGATGAAAATAGGTTTTTAGGGTGTGGCCCCTGTGGCCCTTATTAGGGGTCACAGGGCCACCAAAGCTACAATTTATCATCCTCACTAGCCAAGGAGTCTGTACACAAAGTTTTAGCTTTCTAGGCCTTATGGTTCTGGAGAAGACGATGAAAATAGGTTTTTAGGGCATGGCCCCTGTGGCCCTTATTAGGGGTCACAGGGCCACCAAAGCTACAATTTATAATCCTCACTAGCCAAGGAGTCTGTACACAAAGTTTCAGCTTTCTAGGCCTTATGGTTCTGGAGATGAGATGAAAATAGGTTTTTAGGGCTTGGCCCCTGTGGCCCTTATTAGGGGTCACAGGGCCACCAAAGCTAAAATTTATAATCCTCACTAGCCAAGTTTCAGCTTTCTAGGCCTTATGGTTCTGGAGAAGAAGTCGAAATTCCACAAAGTTTGCGGACGGATGGACGGACGGACGGACGGACGCCGGACACCATGCCATGCCATAAGCCCATCGGGCCTTACAGGCCAGATGAGCTAAACATTGAAACCATATTTACCTTTTGTTAGTTACTTTTAGGCTTTCTTTTTGTTTTTGCTTTACAGATTTTCCTAAGCAGTGGTTTCAAAAACTGTTTTCAAATTACTTCTTTAAAGAACGAAATCGCTAAAATGTCTCCGTTTTTGCACAGAAGTGGTAAATGATCATGTAAGGATTACGTTCAGAGAACAAATATGACAGTTTTATTGTTATATTAATTTTTACAGAAGTCTAAAAGTTTCTTTTTTGGAAGGGTAATATATACATGTTTAATTTTGCATGGTTCACTCGAATAACCAACGCAACTTGAGATTATTTGTAGCTAGGTTAACCAACCTTTTTATCACAAGACAAACATTGACAAAGGATTATCAGTTTATTCAGGAAGAACCATTCACAAACAACCTCTCCTTATCAACCACTTCCATTAAAGCAAATTTTACCGCAGTCGTGGACCAGCTAGTACCCTGAAGTGACCACTCAAGTGGACACTGGTCACTTATAGTGTTCTAATGGCTAAAGTAACAAGACGTGGGCTCGGGTGTAAGATGGTAGGTACAATGCTTGTACCCATGTTGCAACCCGGGGGGTATTCACAACTAAAGCTTGGTTAGATTTTGAGGTTGTATGGTGTACTCATGTTTGTGTGATAAAGAGATTTGTTAAAGGATTTGAACATAGGGCTAAGAAATATTTTCTGTCTTGATTTGGTGATTTATAGTTTACAAACTTGCCATTTGTTATGACAAACGTATCGTCTCTGACAAAATTATGACTGATTTTTTCATATTTAATAAGAAATGAAATAAGAGAAACAGTACGTAATTAGCCACCATTCTGTAGTGCTAAAATCCTTTTGCCTTTTGACGCATAGTAAAAAAAATCATAGTTTGGGTGATGGAGAAAATAAAACAGTATGTGTTTTCGCAAACTCGTTGGTAATATCTTAAGATACTTTTTGTCAAAGTTTAAATCTGCCACTCAAAATAACAGCTCTTAGGCATTAAGCTGGCAATATAAAACCAAAGAAAGTTAGAATCCAACCCTTAAGGAATAGGACTGTATTTCACTACAGATCTAGACTTGCTTCTCAAGAGGTTTTAATGTAAAATTGTTATTAACAATACTCTGAGTGTAAGACTATGTCAACATGTACAGTTTGTCATATATATAACGCTCCGGACGATCTGCCACCACATCCATGTTACCTTTCTCAACGGCCCTCCTCTCTGTAATACAGGTAGATTAGCGCGGTGTGGATGGTCAGCTTGAGTGACCAGGTGAATCTGACCTTACGTGACCTCTACCTTGCCATACTGACCACTCACCTGCACGGCTCAGGTGTAAATGGACATCGCAGTTGTCACTTAAGACATGTACAATGCTGTTTGATAAACATGTACATATCAACAAGGTCTGGCTTACCACACAAATCAGAGTTTTCTCCTAGGTGCAAAGGTTAGTTTCTTTTGAAGAAATGTTTACTAAACATGGAGACCCACAGGTGAAATGCTGACTGATCAAAGAATAAATGTTGTCATTTACTTAATCTAATGTAGGGAAGGCGGTAGGTACCATCAACGCCGCGACATTTAAGTCGACATTGATGTAGGTTTACGCTGGAAGCACTGAGAAACCTATGTTACACACACGAAAGCGATCTGTATCACTTTATCGGACACCGATTGACTTAAACATTATTTTTCTTCTTTTAAAATCCTTGTTTTCAAAACTCCTAAACTTCAAATTTTATATTTTTGACATTTTAAAAACGTCTTTCATGTAAAACTTAAAGGTCGTTGACCACGAAATTAAACCATCCGGACAAAAACACATTAGACAAATGTCATATACAGTGTCACGTTATCTTCAGCTGTCTAGTCAACATTAAACCGTTAAACCCCTTTTACAGCAACACCTGTAAAACCATATTCACACCTTGAAATGGTATATCACTGCACAGGTCCTCTTCTTGTACGAGGCATATCAATATACAGGTGGATTTCTTATTATATCTATATCCTGGTCATATATACAAATCTATGATATCTGAGTCCTGGTCAACCATGTGGTCAGATGTCCAGATAAAATGGTTACCTTGAACGCTAAGACATCTTTAGAAAAGTCTGAAATCTTATATTTCCTCATGTTATATTAACTCTCATAACGCCAGAGGTTAAACTTCGGGATTGATGAGCACCAAAGGTGGGCAAGGTTATTTGAAATATGTTCCCGTATATTCCTGTCATGGTAACTTTATCATAGGATCTTGGACACATTAAACCGCCTTTACCTCAATATGAAACTTATAAACACACCTGAACCAGACAACAGGTAAATGATAGGTGTACGCGTTATTATACATGTGATGTAGGACTGGACAACAGTTTATACCCTCAGTGTTGCACTGCGTTGCCGATCTTTTGAATATTGATCTTAATTGTGCTGTTACAATATTCATATTTGAATGAGATTGTTTGAAGAGGGGGCTCAGAAATGTTGTATACATAATTATAGAAGTTGTCTCCTATGATGTTTCTCTCAAGTTTCTGATCATGAAGTCTCTTTTGACATTGTTTTGAGGGTTTGCTTATTTCATTCAAAACATCCTTTATAGGTTTTAATAGAAAAATTCCAACTTAATGATAGATGTCCAAAAATGATAGGATTTACCTGTAGTTACCTGTTGCAGTCACAGGTGCAAATCACAGGTAACAGATGGACTGGACGCAGGTCACACGCAGGTGATACATGCTCTCAAGGTAACTAGACGCCATTGTAAACATTCGTGTGTAAAATGTTTCAGTTTTTCAAGAAGCGTTTATTTTCTTAGCTCTAGTTTCACAGACGAAAGCCCGAGGACAATTTGTGATAATTATCATATATCAATATCCATGTTAGGATTATAATATCAATAAGTATATCGCCTTCTTCAAAGGAACATTGTCCCGAGAGTATGACCTTTGAGTGTACGTACTTCATATGCAGGAATATACCCTTCAAAGACTCGAGAGTCAATATCCACGGTTAAACAAACAATAATGTTCACATTTGACTGTCCAGTAAATAAGAAAGCGAATAATAAAGAGACGTTTATTAGCAATTTACCTGAGGATAAGACCATGTCGATTCTCACCTGTCTGTTATTTGATGCGCAGATTATAATGATCTGTATTTTATGATAATACCATGATAAGGGTGTTTAATGCTCGTTCGACGTATCCCTTCTGATTTTGAGAAATCATTATTATTGATAATGTTTTTGGTTGTATAAATCATCAGTTTCAGAGTTAATTAAAACACGAGTTTGTAACTTTTCATAATCCTAAAAATTGAATTGACATACATAAGCCCATAATAACACAATAATAATAATAATAATTTATTCAGTGTTTAATTGAGTGTTAAATAAAAGTTTAAAGAAAAGGTACATGTGTCAACAAGCAAAACAAAATAGTCTAAGATCATACGCCATGGTCATTGACAGATTGTGTTACAATTCTATGAATTTGGGGGCATTTTTGTAGTCGTTTAGCATACAGTCCTTTCTAACAGGCAATGAATGAAAAAAAATACTCTTAAACGGTATCTACATGTCAGTGACTTTTCAAATATGAAACACATAGTTATTAAACTTATATAATCCCATTACATGTATCTAGTAAGGTTAACATCAAAACGTCCACATCGACACCAACGTAGCGCAACGCAACAAAGTCAGTAAACCATGCTACTATGTCAATCACCATTATTTTAATATTTATATTATACATGAAGACAAACGTAGCGCAACGCTACAAAGTCAGTAAACCACGATGCTATGTCATTCATCGTTATTTCAATACTTACTGAATATTTAAAGAATGTATAACTCCACTCCTAAATTAGATACCAGAAATGATAAGGAACAATTGTCTGTCACAAATCACGTAAGCACTGACCAGGAACCATTCCAGAGATCACGTGAACAGCAACCTTGACCTTCATTCTGATCACGACGGCGATGACACTTTCTGCTGATAAATCCAAAAACGATAACATAACATTTTTTATGTCATGTATTTAAAGACGAAGTAACTTTTTTTAGTTTTTCAACATTCAGAGCATATGACTTGTGTTGCCTATCTAAATTTCAATAAAAAAGCGATTAAACTTTGTGACATATATTTACTATTTAAAACAAATCCCATCCTAAGTGTTGTCATTTTTGGATTGATAGTTAATTTCCGGAAACCTCCTCATACTTTTATAACATTTGTAACCTTTCCCTGAAATAAACAAACAAAAGATATAATGAATATGTAAGAATTTACGCTTTGCTTCAAAATCCCTTGTTGTCTTTGTGTATCGAAGAGCAAATTACACCAAATGCACTTAATCCCGTAGGTGTTATCTAGTGTCAGTTGGTATAAGACAATAGAACGTCAAACGTCATGTTTATTTCATATGGTTTATTTAGTATACTGTAATGTAAATATGGAGATAGATACATCATAAGAAATAGGACACACCTGCTTCTGTACAGGTAATTTTTCAGGTGAAGCACTTTATGTTTATGTATCATGTAACCATGTACGTTGGTTACTTCCCTTTTAGGTGAAACGTTAACGGTTATTTAAAAGATACATTGTAGAAATGATAATGATAACATATTGCTCAAGGCTTGATGGTCGTGTTGGTTAACCCTTTATCTAAATTTGCCCCCCCCCCCCGCAAATAACACGAATCTGCTCAATTACAGATAGCTTGGTACGAAATGTAACATGTTTCATTCATTCACTAATATGGTGACATGGATTTTGAATGAAGTCCGGGGTATTGATTTTTAAAAGGAATGTAACAGTCAGAAGATCATTAGAATGGTTAAACAAGACTCGTGTCATATTTGTAATACGTGAACCAATGTACAATGTTATTCACGTGGAACATCATGCCACCCATTGGTAAACAGCGATTTAACACAATCCTTATCAGAATGCACGAGCTGCACGTGCGATTCGTCAATTACATTAACTTTTTAGCTTCACGAAATACTCGTGCAAATGGATGGTTTAGTTCCGAAAGATTCGTGATTTCACGATTTGCCCATGCGATTATGCACGATTTAAAGTAACACACGTGACTCTGGGATGAGAATTGAAAGAAGGTAGGAATTTTCTATTTTGATAAATCTCTTGAATTGAATGGATGATTAATAATTTTAATGTTTCACTATAAGTGTATTCACTTAATGACTATAGCTCTCTTTATTAGCCGTGGGATTTGAACCACTACAATTAAAAGTACTCTCTACAACTCTTCAACTTTACAACAAATAATCTTTAAAATTCATATAGCTAATAAAACAGTTAATACTGTTTCAAACGTGAGATAAATGCAATTTATATCTATGACCACATAAAGCATCTTTTCTACGCCTAAAAGAAAGGTCGCACTATAGTCACAACATTTCGAAGATGAAAAAGATCATCCAGAACGCATGGTCTTCTAATATTTCACAGGATTAACTCAGCTATTCTTTAATAAAGGAACTACTGTCGGAGGTTTACATGCCTACCCTAAAGTATTTATCTCTTTACACATCCACAAACCATTATGCTGCCCATTAACATTTCATGTTAAATAAATTTAAATTGACATTTCACGTTTTATTAAAAAAATAAAGCACATTCCTTTGTTTACATGTTTAAATAACACATGTTATAAGAAAAAGAACCAGCAAAACACATTATGGCCTTTAAATTGAAATTTAGCATTGACGTAAGTACTCGTCTTTTCAAGAATACCTTTCACAATCTGTTGTCAGAAATCAGGTGTAAGATTCCGTACGTAATTTGCACACACTTTATACTTGTCAAAGCATTTACAAATGTTGCTTAATATAGCTTCAATTTCTGTCGTTAATGTACATCTTTAATCCAAACAGGGGTCAAGTTTCTTTTCAAAGCGTGAAAATGTTATTACATGTGACTATTTAAATGCAGAATGAAAGGTAGGCGTTGATGCAATTTGCATTCAGGTAAAATGTAGGGTAGCATTAAATTCTAATAATTCGGTCGTAAACATGCATGTAAATATTCTTAGGTTTCGCTTTTAAGTTTGGGATCTTAATTGAATGAAAACTTTATAATGGCAGTTGGGCGTTCATGCAAATTAGATTCAGGTAGGAAAAACACATAGCATGCAAAAATACGTTATGGTTTTGTGGGAATGGGGGATTCGGTGAATTTCACACGAGTTGCCGTTTTAGCTTGTAAAGTTGCTACCTCATGAAAAAATGGAAATTATTTTAGAAGAAGTACTGTGGAACATCATTTTTAATATTTTGTTAATATTAATATTTGATTTTCATTTTCTATTTAATCAATTTTTTTAAAAATACAACGATTGTGCGGTAAACGTGTGACGTCATCGTGTGAATGATTGAATGAAAAATGATTTTCTAAAACTTTCTTGAAGTAAGGTTAGCACTTAGGTAAGTTTCCAATCGTAAAATTTCGAAAAAATCGTCCTTCACGCGATTTGATTCGGTTCAACCTATAAAATTCGAATTGTGTTGGACTCGATGACGTTAATGCAATTAGGAGACAGGTAAAAACTGTTTTTTTTACATAAATCCAGGTAAGTTCAACTGTAGTGTATTCTAATTTTAATGTCTTAGTTTGCAATTGACTTAAAATGTCATAAAAGAATTTATGGCTCAATTTTCTGGTTGCATAAAGACATGCACCTTTTCACGAAGTAATTGGATAATCCTCTCCAACGTGAATACATAAAGATTGTTCGTTTGCTTTTATTAAGCTTTTTGTCTCCTTTAATCCTCCTACGCAGCCAGTGTGTATTGTAAAATTTCAATGCAACAAAAATTAGAAAAAAACAAAACTAATCAATATTTTAAATCCATTGTATTAACAGAATCAAAATATTCGTACATGGAACGTCATTTGAATAATCGTATTGCAATTTTGGGCGGTAGACATAAAGTTGTCTACATGTGCTTTTAAATGTTTTTACTTGTCCAAACGTATCATGTATATGCACTGAAATCCTGCACTATGTATATTAGATCATATATTATCTTGAAATCGAATTTGAAAAATTTGTTTGAAAATGTAGATGATACAATACTTATTATTTCTCATCAATAAACATGTAGTACACATCGATCAGTAAACACGATGTAAACAGAAAGTAGAAACAGTAAAAGCCGAATCGTTATGAACTTTGAAATATTAAACATATTAGATTGAACATTTCCCAAATATATTGACACTACATTCATTAGAAACTACTTCAGAAATATATAATCTGCTTTTCTAACCAAAAGTCAACAATTCTTGTGCAGCACGTCTTTATATTTGTAGAATTCACCTTTCTCTCCTAAGTGTAAAGGTTACCGATGACCAAGGGTAACCGAGTAGGTTACCGCCCCGAAGGAAACCCTCCTGACCTCTCACCTTATGAGGTCGGGGGTCGAACCCAGCTCTTTTGTCTTGGTGCGAAACAAGGTTAGTTGCTGTGTCAAAAGATAGCGGAGGCGCGAAATGGTTGTAGGAGCTGTTCGGAGCTTGGGCGAATCTCATAGATAGTTCGGAGCTGACGTATGAGAATAAGAAAAGCATGAGGAAGATATATGAGAATATACAAAGCAGAGGGTTATTCATGGGAAAAGGGGAGAATATATCATAATCATATTTAGTACTCCCATTTATAGAATATTTTTAATTCATCGAGAGTTTGATAGTTTGAAACAACATTAATTGTATTAATACTTGGCCAGATTTGTCTACTTATACTACATTTGTCTACTAAAACTATATTATTAGTTCTTTAATGTTAATTGTATCAGTTATATTGAAATCTTATTGCTTGGTAGAAGGTCATCTCATTTTTATTTTAAATGAAAGCAATTTCTATTTGAATTATTCGAATCTAAATGAAATGATAATTGTTATTGCAAGTCCATAGTGCAATTTTGAATTAATGAAATGATTTAATCGAAATGAAATAATTATTCTCTTATAGGTCCTATATCCAGTTTCTAATCAATTTAAATCATTATTAATACACGAACAAGACTTATAAACTTTATTGACTATTAAGAGAATGACAAGAAAGCAAGCTTATAACTTTCTTCTAGAATTCTATCGATGTGGTATAGAGGGATAACAGATGCGCCTGAGATTCAACACAGTTGAGTAATTTAACTGACAGACCAACAAATTAGCAATGTTGATTTACATCGAAAAATGTATCCATTTCTTTAACGACCGAACACTAATATTATATATTGAAAAACAACTTTCGTACTTCAGATATCAAAAAGCAGTAGGCATAAACAAACCACCAAACTCGGTCGTTTAGATATTTTCTTACTGTTCAATAAGAAACAAGTCTGTCGAGCCTGATAATTACTAGAAAGATGAATGAATACCAAAGCGACGATATCACCGCCAAGCCACACTAATCATACATTTTAGTGATCGGTATATCTACAATTAATTTTACCGACGTATATGTCACGTGACTTTATACAGTAGGTAGGCAATGTAATTTTTAATATTTTCATTTGTTTTCTGATTTCTTAAGTATTTTTTAAAAACACTATTTATACCAAGTGTTAATGCCAATGTCTATTTTTCAATCATTTCAGGCTATACGTGTTCACTTCCATCCATCTCCTTGTAAAACAATATGATTGGTTTCGTAAAAAGTTAATTAATGCTCGGAAGGAATATACTTTCCAACCTTACTCACTCAGAATTGATTAACAATATTTTTCAAAATAGCACATTTTTATGAAGAAGATGATAAATGGACGTTCAAGATGGTAACACCGAAATACATCTAAGTACAGTCTGCATTTCTAAACTAAAGGTTTTAACGAATATGACTTTACTAGAGCTACGCCAGAGGCACGAACAGATCATTTTGTATATGAAAGGTGGTAATTAAATAGACCAATCAACTTATTACCAGCATTGAAATCAGTTTCTGTTATACAAATATGACTGATTTACATTTGATTTGAATTATTTGCGGTTTACTCGATCTAGACGATAGCATGTGGTTGAGGACATATGAAGACCAATGCAGTGGCGATACTTAATTAGTGGACAAAATTTAAAACATTGATTCATGCAAAATCAAAATGAACGCGAAATGTAAACCAGCTTTTCGGAACAGGTGTATTTGATTCGGAGATCGCAGTTGGCAATCAAGGGGCTTACTTGGTTGAGATATGCACGCCGTTGATTCCACGGAGTTCCCGATAGACTCTGCTGAGCTGTTGATGTACTGGGCATGTAAGCTGGTCAGTGTTGAGATCTGGACAGGTCTGTATGGACATGTAGATATCATGTGATGAGAAGATGATGATAGATCACAGAGTCTTCGTGTGGAAAGATCAATATAAATGTGATTTCTAAGGGATTTTGGTCAAAGGTACTTTTATCACTTAATTAAGCATCAGTAGGGCAAATGCGTCCTCTGTAATACAGGACGATTGAGGCAAATTTATAGACTTATCACTTCTTTATTATGTCTAGGCGACGTTTCAACATAGTAATAGTGTTCAAACAAATAAAAATATTAATGTCGAAATGGCTCCTACCCAGAATAAGGAAGATAAATTGCCTTCATCTTTCTTTACTACCTCAGCTTCTTAAATGCCAACCAATGAACTCAAAAACAGTACCATGTCTTTTACAAAGCTCCCGTGTATAAGGTTAGATTTACTCTAGAATAATTAAGAGAGCAGTTTCTAAGGTGTTAGCAACTACCGCTACTACTACCAGGAAGTGAATATATCTAAAAGAGTTAATTTGGTTTTGAGAATTAGAATTCATTGCAATAAAAAAAACAAGAAATGCTTACATGTCAGACTCGATAAGATGAATAATGTTTTTGAAGAGGGTCAAATTATTCTTCTGAATACCTTTTCTTACGTTAAGACCTTTCTTTTGGGTAGGGTTAGAAAACCTAGTATTATTGTAATATGTAATTAAAATAAGCACTTATTTTCCGAAGGAAGAAGTTCTCAAATACCTCTTAAAGAAAAAACAAAAAACTTTGGGCCTTAAACATGTCCCAACAATCAACATGGACTGACTTAGCACGCTAGGAATTAACTTTTTGAACTCGCAAGAAATCCAAACTCAGATTAAGGCGTCCTAAAGTATCAACTTCCGTCATGCTCAGAGCATCAAAGCTAGAAACGAGGCTCGTGATTGTATTCTTGGTTGACCCCTGACATTTGAGACAGCCCTTCTGTATAGATACGTCCCCTGATATATCTATCACCATTGCACGCATACTGGTATACCAATCGCATAAAGTAGATATATGATTGGGAAATGGTTGTTTACTTCTTAGAAAAGGTGAATAACAACTGAAACCCACAATGTCGTGTAAGAAGAATAAAATATCAATTTGTAAAAAAATAATTATAATAATTTTAAAACTTACTTAAAGGATACAATACCGATAATACTCTATTTTAGAAAATAAGAAATGGTGTCATTGAATTTTGATAAGGCTACTGGTTAGAAGAACTGAATTATTTGCCAAAAGCCCATTCTTCTACATCAGCGTATTTATCAAACTCGAAGCTTCGGATACACTTACTCTCATGAAGCAGCATGACGTTGACTTTGCTTCTTTTATTGAGACTAAATATATAAAAGAATTGGAAAGCTATGTGTAAAAAAGAATGTTGAATATACATTGATATTACATAAAAATTTACAGACATGGTTTGTTCGTCTTTAATTCTAAGCAAACCATCGTAACAAAGGAAATATCTCGTAACAAACAATTAACCACCAAACTTGATAAATCTCCAGTAATGAAATCTGAATATCTGGTCAATGCATCAGAGATTAATTGTTGTAATGAATACCTGAACATGATCAAAGACATGGGATAAAATCAATTATTGGAAACGATTCAAGTTTGACTATGTCATTAAGTGTAACATGAAGAACTCAATAGCGAACCGTTCAGGACATCACCCTGCTCATGAATAATTCCACACTCAAAATGCTGGAATATTGTTTTCGGCAAAGATCGGTTGGTCAATTATCCCGAGGGTTTCCGAATGAATACATTCGGACTTGCTCTTTTGACTTTTCCTACATGTCTTCTACTTAAATCCCAGACAAATTAATCATCGGAACTTTGTTTTCGGTACATCTCGGTTTGTGCCAGTAATCTCGAGGGTTTCCGAATGCATGCAATTGAAGCATGCTTCTTTGACTTTTCTACATATTTTCACCTCGAATCTCGATCATATCAATCACATGCGACAAATCGGGGATCAGAATTACTTCCCCTTTGTCCCTAGCTATAATTGGCTAATCCTTTTGGGGATTCAACCGATGGAGGTCGACCTAAGGATATGCATGACCGTCTGGGTCCGGTTAAATCTTTTAACAGCGCTTTACTTTGTAATGTCTAAAGAGCCCATGAAGATCAAATTAAAATTTATTACAGTGAAGAGGACGAAAGGATTCTGTGATGTCATGGAATTACAAAGATGACACCCTCTCATACCTTCGCCGACCCGTATCATAGGACTTGGGTTTTTGTTACCGCTTTGAGTATTGAAACTCAAAATACTTCCCAATGAAAAGCATCATCCATTGTGAAGAACGGATGATTATGATGTCATTATTAACACATATATCAGTACGGAACGGTGAATCTTTGATGCAAGAGTCTGGAACTTGAAGAGGGAGGCTTCTGTGTCGCCATAATGGCCTCTCCACGAGGGATGAAGAATAGCGTTTAGGCAATACCATTTTAACCTCTACCACCCTCAAAAACGCGTAAAGGGGTAGCGACGGGGGGTAAGCTTTAAGGACACCCTACCAATTTATTTCTTTCTCTCACCTGCCGTGTTGAGCGGCTTGGTATTTATTCGATGACTTTTTGTTATTGACAGACGGCCGTCTTCAAACCGCCCCTACACGGGCGCAATAATGTAACTCTTTAGTCGAGAAGGACGAAAAATTACATTGATTAAAGATGGCGGTTGAAACCATTGATAAAGTGACAGGTACTTATATGGATTATGGATAAAGAAGATCCCGTGCGTGAATAACACGGAGACAGTATTGTGTGACACTTTCATAATAATTTGAAAATATTTTGGAATATGTTTTTAAAACCTCCTTTGCATGAAACGAACCCTCGACGTTCTTTGGGACTGTCGCCATCAATTAGCGTTATGTTGATGAAGTTCTTGGGAGTTTCAATGAGGTTTTTAACTGTGTTTACACTAAAAACGGAAATTATCAGATAAAAAGGTGAAAAACCTAAGTAAGCACTGATAATTATATAGTCTCATATATTTGCACATATGGTTTTGTTTGCCATCAAGGTAGATAAACATCAGTTAACATATTGCTTTCGTCAGTTCATATAAACCACAAGAGGACTATCCTCAAAAGGGTTGATATTGTCACACAGTTTTCAAACAATTACAAGAACACCAACACTAAGCATCATAGGTTTTTCGTCGGCTGGGGGTGGTAAGAAATTGAACAACCGTATAGGGATTATGAGTTTATGAAATAAAACGGTATGTTCAAAATAAAAGTAAGCATCAGACAAATATTATTGTTATATCATTGTTACCAAAACTTGTTATATGTAGTTTTGTCACAGGTTCTTTATACATTGGAAAAAGATGTATCATCAACTATTGTTGACAGGTCTTGTCGACTCTCTTGCGTCTCCCGTACATAGCACAACTCAGAAAAACTTGTTGTTTTTTTATCCTTAAATACAGCTAGTGGCCATGGTGCATATCATAACCTAGTACACAATATAGGTTTAAACCATAATTCTACCAAAATCTTCATCTTCGACGCAACATGAATAAAACAGCTGTTCATGGTCAGAACATTATTTTCTAACAAAGAATCAGTAAATATTTTATAAACAGCATATATTTGACATTTAACCTGAAAAATTCGCTGATTTTTTTGTTAATTATTGAAGTTAAAAAAGAGGGCCCCTGAGCGAAGTTACAAGAATACAAACACACGGATCCCTTCATTTTTACTGGGTCTGGACCATTTCGCGTGTATTCTAAAAAGAGGGAGGTGTAGGGGGTGTTTCCTAGGGTCAGGCGGGTCAGGGAGGGAAGCCAAGGATGGAAGAAGGTCAGTTTTCATTATTAACTGATAAATACCGGCAATTAGAGGCTGGAGGGGCCGTCAAGGGGTGGGGTGTTGGGTATGCAAAACGGGTGCCGAGCCTGGTCTGATAACGTACGACTTAGATTACAAGTGATGATTGAGGAACACAGAGTGTTTTTTGAGAATATTTTGCAGGGCGTGTTTGGGGTGTTGGGGCGTTGGGGTGTCAATGGGGTCAGAGGGAGGGGAGTTCATAGAGAAAGGGGAGTTAATTCTCCTTAACTGATAAAAACTAATATTTAGAGAGCCCAAAGCTAATTATGAATCTATCATCTGCACATTTCGCCGAAGTCTATTCATACAACAGAAGCTACAAGATAATCGGTAATTCTAGCATCTTGGTAAAGTGGACAAATATTGAATATCAAAAGAGTTATTTTGTCTTTGGAAACAATGTTTAGCTACTTTGGAATGGGCATGTGGTTAACTGGGAGTTTTGACACAAATAGGGAGTTTTCGTTTCGAGTATTGTTTCGATGTACTAATGATAAATTACGGGCACATGTTCTTATTTTTTTTCTACAAACAGTAAACTTGAAAGAATTGATAGATAATTACGTCAATTGAAGTCTAGCGTCTGATTATAGATATAAATATTTCTTTATATTTCCCGTGTTGAAGTTGTAACGTTATTACCTCATCACCTCGTATACTTGCTAGTTCTTTATTGCTCATGGACTTTGCTGTATATGCAGAAATCCCCTGGAACTTGTAATCTATTGGTGACGAGAACGGTGCATTTAAACCTTGAATTTGGACGAAACGTAGCAAGGCTTAGACTAGCGAGTGGTTGATATTGGTGCGAAGTCAACCTTGCCAGGAAAGTTCTGAGTTAAGTTTCGTATTTAATCATTTAGGGCAGTTTTATTTTAAAATATACTCTTTCAATAATCCTGTTGATATTAAATGCATGAATCAACGTGAGAAATATCTGAAAGGTAAATCAGATGCCATATAATCCATCTTATGGTGGATAGAAACTATAAGGCAAATTGCATCCAGTTATGTGACCAGCATTGCTGTTCTGTCATGCGCACTGAGCCCCTTGGCATGTATGAAGTTTCAAGTATGACAAAATGTTATTGGCCGGTGGTGTAAGGTAGCACTCATTCGAACGAATTTAGAAATTAAAACTTTGTGAGTATTTACAGACCTTTTAAAGGCACTTAAACACGTGTTTTGATAATTGTATTGCGTAAAGTTTACATTATGTTATGTAAGTGTAGTTAATTAAGGTGAAAACATGTAAGGAAGCAACCCGATTATCCGTAGTTGTAGTTAAGGTTTGGCGTATCAAGTGAAAACTGCATATGTCCATTTTTACACCTTGTTATAATCACCTAAGGTCGAGAAAAATTAAGGTTGTTGAAAAATTATTGTTATCATTTTGAAAAAAAGGGTGCTTTTCGTGATATTACCCAAATTGACCTTACTTATATCTTTTCACAAACAAGATGTAAAGCACTTTACTTAGCCATCTGTTTCTGACCGTCAGTTATTATTGAATCTTTCATAACGTGTTAGCAATTTCTGGAATCTACTTACATGTTTTTCTTTTATTGCAGATGGCTAAGCAAATGGTTACATTTTCAACAATACCAACCATGTTTTAGAGTCTTGTGAGTTTTAGAAACTATACTAACGGCTAAATGTTGACACGTAGGCCTGTAAAGAGGTTTCACAAACGTCACATGTCATAAATATTCAAGATTCGTTCATGAGGACAATTGACTAAAGGTAAAATTTGAAATAGTTCCATTCCCTTTAAGAGTTATCACGAATATAAACAATGCAGAATATTCCATTGAACATTTCTACAAAGAATCTACATCAATGTTGGCAAGCAATTCTATTTTATAGACTCCTTTCAAATAGTTCACATTTTCATAATTACTTAAGACGATAATCTCTTAGAATTCTCACTTAAAGGTCAAACAATATAGATTATCTTTAGCCAATAATACGTTCTTTGAAGTTTATCATTGTCCATTAAGACGGATTAGAAACTGCAATTAAACTTCACCCTCGAGAACGAAGCCATTTCTGACACACTGTATCGTTAAGGTGATGTCCATTTAATCTAGCAGTTATTCAAGTGTATAGCAACCGGCGCAGAGGCACCATCTGTGTTTGATATGACATGACCTTGAGAGGTCACCGACATGCGCAAACTGATTTGAGATGGTGATAAGTGTTATTAAACATTGACCTACCTTTGCCTTTGACGTTGCCGAATGCCGACAAAAGATGGTTTTGAAGGAGTCATGATCTAAAAGCTACAACATTTCATTGCAACCAGAAACCTCTATTGTAAATAAATCTTATATTAATAATCATATCATATCATTTCATATTGGCCATAGGTTGTAAAATAAGTTATGGCATATTTTCAATATGAGCACATGCGCACATATCACGATTGTTGTGGCGAAAAGTCTGTGGCGTCATAAAACCATTATTCGTGACGTGACTGTAGCCGGCCATCGCAAGGGAAGCAGACCGATTTCTTCATATTTTAAGAGAAAAAATGGCATATAATCGGTAATAAAGAAACTTTTACCCAAGGAAGGGTGTCATATGCATATGATATCTCACACGACATTGAAAATAAATCTTATCTTAAATATCATATCATATCACATAGAAAATCATATTACATATAATTTCATTTAAGACATCATATCACATCACATCACATCACATCACATCACATCACATCACATCACATCACATCACATCACATCACATCACATCACATCATATCATATCAAAATCCTAACTCAAAGGGAGTCATCTTTTTAAACCAATAAACGTCAACGTCAAATGAAATTCACAACAAATAAAGATGATGGTCATTCTATCCAGCTGCTGGTTTTACATAGACAAACGGCTCCTAATTCTAATTCTAATTCAATCAGCGAATATCATATTTTGGCACGCCAAACGCACTTTTATGAAGCATACTCGCTGTCACTTTTATTCTTCCTGTTTACAAAGGAATCATGATCTAAAATTATCAAAATACAATTATGTTTATATCAAAACCATCTCAAGGCCACATGATATGCGCGAAAGAACAAATATGAGGGTAATTATAATGCTTTATTTGCATTCCTGCATACGCCAAAGGCGACAGATGACTGAACAACGAATAAAAGACATCATAACGAGTTAAGAATAGAGAAAATTATTCCTAAACAGTGATAGTCATATTTCCATGATGTGATTGTGATTGTCCTGTCCGCCGTACAAGCCGCCAGCATGGGTGCTATTATTGTCTGGTCATCTATTGACCATTACAGACATGTGTCCATCTCACGGCCACTGGTCAAACAGAGTGGAAGCATATCAAGATAAGTCCATTACTATAAGTATTCACCATTACACATGTCCGAGTGTCCGAGAGATGGGGAAATGACCATTCCGGACAATTACCATGTACTCTGCCCAAAAATGTTTACCGAAGATAATTCATATTTGTCGTTCATATCAAGATATGAGAGTATCCATGACCCCAAAGTATGTCTGAATTACCATTGCATTTGAGAGGACAAACAGTTGGACACTCAGCATTATTAACCATTATGGTCATCTACGCTAAAGAATCGCGATTTATGTTAAATCTCAAATACACATCAACTGATATCATGTTTTTTGCCACATATTACGAAAGCTCACCGGAAAAGGAAATGACCATTGCTGACCCATCGTGTTTATATCCCAAAATTGTCTACATAGGATGATTCAGGTTTGGTATAGATATGAAGATAAAAATGAAATATTCCCCGTCTGACAGAGATACCAGAGACTGTCAGTGGGTTTGAGTGGTCGTGAGTGACCATTGCTGACCATTTTGATAAACTTCGCTTAAAATGCTTTCGGAAACGTATCCAAACACATCATGAATAAAATATTAGGCCAGTCATATGATATCCTAAATTCTGGTTGTCAATTATACATTCCATGATTTAAGGGTCATTTCCACCCTTAAAGGGGCAGTAGCACGTTTTTTGATAATTTTATATTTTAAATATTTCACTGATAATTGTAAGTTAATGCTAAATGTATTAAATTGACCAGGTCAAAACTCACATCACACAAGCCAATCATCCATAGTCCGAGGACAGAGTATGGAGATTCACATAAAATCCATTGGCGGCCATTTCGTGTGAACACCTATAATTCATTTTGAGTTAGAAAAATGAATCACATGGCTAAACTTAACGTTATTATTTGAATTAGTACTGCTTCGTTTAGTTTGAATACATTATCTTTCAATTGGAACCATTAATTTTCACTGATTTTCCTGACACCACCTTATATTCCCCATAATAACGTGCTACTAAGTGATTCCAGAAAAATATCGGAATTATGAAATAAAAAAACTAACATAAATGATATATTATAAATGAACAGCAATAGTATTCCTATATGAAAGACGAAGATCTCATTATGTTCTTTATATGACCGTCACTATAAACTTGAGAGATTGACGACTGACTGTTCAAAGCAATAAAAATCGAACGAGAAATCGGAAATATATGTTCTGTTCATTTTCATACCTATCTTGTCTATCCTATGGTCATTTTGGATTTGAAACCGACCATTGTGGTAACCTTAATCAAACCATAACATATCTGTATCATATTTTCTTTGTAAGATATTGTGAATATCAGGGTGTTAATTGATGAGCCTATACTAATATTAAATGAAGCCAGTTTTACCACTAATGTTAAATTTGTCCAGCCTTGAAAAATGCAAGAGGATTTGATAAACGGATAAAATAGCTTTGTTCACCACAGCATTGCATTGTTATTTGTTGTCAATGACTGGTCGTTACGGTCAGTTCAACAATAATTTTTTGAACTAACAGATGCTGAAATGAGTACTAATAAAACACTTTGCCATATAAAATGACATTAAAAGACACCCAATTATCCGACCTTTGGTTATGGATATCTGTCTTTAACAGACCCCTATGGGCAAACAATTTCACAGACAAAAAATATAATTATGATTCGATTAATGTTGAAAATTGTTATGTTACAAATAAATCTTTTCTGAAAGATTTATTTAGAAATAAAAATATTTAAAAATCAAAATGTTTAACTCTTATGTATGTTATATATTTAAAAAAACGACTATGTCAAATGGCGGGCATTGACTCGCTCTATGAAACTGAGAAGTTAATTGAATAGGCAGGTACTATGACATTTCATTACATTAAACGAAAATTTATGATAATAAGGTCCACACCCACCATTGAAATATTAATATATTTGACTTTAGATTGTTCAAAATGAATAGAGAGATCCCCCTTCAATTAAGACACGGTCCACTAACCACATACCTAACATTACATCAATGCATCCCATAGATAAGACACATTCTCTTTGATAAATAACTTCTCCATTTATTATTTATACATGCATTTAATAAATCCTTTGAAGCATATTTATGATGTGAATGTAAGAGCTTACATGTTAGAGTGTTTGTTATAAAACACGGAAACAAAAGATCAGATCAACCTTTTTCTTTCTTCACACGCCCAAAATGCTCCTTACACAGGTAAGACACATAAAACTCCAGGTAAAATCGTGGATATACACCGTTTCTCTCACATCAATGCAATCCCTGCAGTGAGAAGCCATATACCTGGCAGAATGGCGCCAATGTGACCAAGTGTCGTCTGCCTTCTCTCACAAGTCCATCTCTGCTACAAACACCCACCTTCCCATAAGACACCATAACGGAATACCTCGGGAATTGTTTAACAGACCTCTTCTCGCCGCCCTAGCGACCACCGTCTATGAAATCCCGGTGGTGCCTCCTCCCCTCGACCCCCTCCCCCTCCTTCCAATTACCTGGGACCCCTTCCTTCCAGGAGAGGCTGCAATAAAAAGCAATATGGCGTCATGCCGCCCAGAGGGTTACAACAGCCCAAGAGCCGGGGAGATTACTGCAACATAAATATTGATATCAATAAAACCCTCTCATGCAATGTTGCCAGACTGTGTGAGTTACACATCTCACTAGAGCATTCACACATCGGGAACTCTTGTGACTTTATTACTATCGTTTCCATATACATGTGTACGTTTACCCAAGGATTTTCATAGCATAGTGAGCTATGAAAATCCTTGGTTAACCCTTCTGTTTTTTTTAAAAGGCGTTTGCGTTTGCTATCAGGAGGTTATCATGCTTGATAACGGTATAATAATCTATACCGAAACGTCGCCACCATCCAATAAAGAAGTTGTTCATCCATAGAATTACTCTTGTCTTCCTTATCAGGAGGTTGTTGAGGTGAGAGCTTGCTGTCCCTTACACGTTGATTCATTACTGAATTCAAATTCTTCAAACTGCATTATAAAAATTACGTCTGCATTGTACGATCTGAAAGCCAAGTAAAGTGTCACCATATTCCCACAGTTGTATTCAAACAATCGTTACATACCAATGTGTTCCTACATATTCTTCTAAAGTCGTCATATGAATTTAAAGGCAACAATATTCTAAAACATTATCCCATGATTTATCAAACCATATAAATTTCAACGCCACTTCTCTAAACATGATCATGGCACAATGGTAATTATCCACATTCAAATAGCCCCAACTGAATTTACTCAATGCTCATAACAACAAAACCAATACATATATAACCATCATTAAAAACCCCATTCACATAATTTTCACATGCAAAACTTTTCCAAACAAACACTTCCATATCCAAAACAATATCCCCACATTCCCATATCCCATATTCCCACATCCTACGCCTCTCAGACCACACTCTGTAGTGCAGCGCCCGGAAGAAGATTGGAAGGATCAACTAGGATAACCTGCACCGGGAATTTTATTTGATGCACTCATAAATGAGGACAGTTATTTCTTGTAGTGTGTTTATTGAATAATAAAGTTAAGACCCTTTATTTTGACGCCACTTAAGGGATGAGCTGAATTTGGTTGAGGTCGTACGTCCTGCCCTATTAAGATTCTTTCAAAACTTTTTGGTGCATTTTGATTACTTTATTGAATAAGGAGACCGGTCAAACTCGAAATTATATTGCTTTAATGGAGATGATGTAATGAAATAATACAGACTGCACTAGCATATTGAAGTTTATTACAATTGTCTCTAAACGCACTCTAGACATCAAAGCATAGGAATTTGACTTGGGATGGTTGCAGAATTCTTGAAGAAAAAGAGTTTTATTGTGATATAGCATCTATATGGCAGAGATGAAAGTCAAAAGATGAAAAGTGTTTTTGTTTTCTGCAATTACTATGGAGAAAATACTCGTTTGTAACTTGTACCTACACCTTTTCTGTATGAATAAGATATTTAAAAACTAAAAACAAGAGACTGTGGTTTTATTATTAATTAATACTAATAGTACAAGAAGATAGGTCTATTAATGATGCACGTGCATGCATATGCCTGTAAACAACTTAGCAATGAACCTGGGTACCTGGTTAAACCAGAATTCAGTGAATATTAGAATTATGTACCACTCAAAAACCTAAACAAAGATGGAGGCCAATAACAAATACGGCTTTCAAGGACACACAACTGACTTTATAGCCTCCATTCATTACGCATGCGCATTTGAAATGAGCAACCACCTCAAAAGATTTTTAACAATGTGTCGAGATACTAAACGACGTTTTGTATTCCATTTATACACTGTCCTTCACTCTAAAATGTTATGTTGACAATATGTACGTAAGATATTACCATCAGACACTGTTTATGAAGACAGACTGTGAGATGTTCTCCATGACATTGATGTAGGAGCGAGATTAAGAAGCTATAAAACATATCTTTACAAGTAAAAGTATACTGCTTTAAACGAACTGAAACTTACGACACGTGTTGACCGATTAAAACGCACAATAAGAAAAGTTTTCAAAATTTTATAAAAGTATTTTTAATGGAATCATGTGGTTTAAGTGAAAGTTAATTTCAAGATATTAAGACGTCAGTTAACAACGAATACAATGTTTTGAATTGCATGGATAATGGTGGCATATGGATGGAGTTATTTTAAATTCTTTGAAACATGTTGAATAACCATAATTATAACATGTTGAATTTTCATTATTATTTTCATCCAAAATTTATAGCTGTGTCACATGACGAGCATACAAAAAACCGATTGGCTATAACCATCTCTGGAATTTTAAACTGTTTAACCTTCCTGTTGATTAAATGACATCTTAGTGAGGGGAACATAAAGCAATTTTAAAACAAATTGTAAAAGATATAAGCCTAAATCATTTCACGATTTTGGAGACGAAAGACTATGTTAAACAAGTGGCACACATTTAAATAATTGATAAAATCAAACTGTCCAAAATGGGGATCCTTAAAGTGACCATCTTAATACACATTGTTTGTTTTTCAGCTTTGTTCAGGTCAATGATAAACAATGGACTGTCAACTCTAGTCAAGACTATCCACTAACCATCATGACGTCATAGTATCAATGACATCATAGCATCCTTTGTTTACATTCGCATGAAAATAAAGTGTCACATATTCATCCGCCCCTTTATTCATTAATCCGAATTATTGTACGGAGGTTAATCCAATGTCCGGTCTCTGACGCAAGGCCTCTTGACCATTGTCCGAGCCAACCCATCTCATAACTGACCTTGACTCAAACGTAAATCACGATCCGATCCGTGACCTTGAAGAGATAACTTCCAGGTCATTGCGCAGACTCAATCGCCTCTTTGATTACCAACAGAAAACATTGCAAAATCCAATCACAATATTTCTAACCTCTTGACTTTATAAGCACTGCACTTCAGCTTTTGACCTTTCAGCAAGGATTAACGTGAAAAGTCGGCGATACTCTTTTGTTGTTAGGATTAATCGTTCATCGCTATAAACCAATAGAGCAACATGTCATCCGAACAATATAAGTATCTTATAGGTTTAGTGAGATAAGCAAACCAACTGAAAACATAGGTAATGCCGAAATATATTCATTTACAATAGGAAGGTCATGACAATCTGTAATGAAGTTAATCGAGATTGTTAAGAAAGGAAAAGGAAAGCAAATGTGATCTTTTGAAAGACAACCCTTGCTTCAATCAAAACAAAAAATTCTGAAGTTAGGATATTCGAATCCATTTAACTTTTGAATATTGAAAACAATGTCCACATTTTATTCTATCCTCTTAATATACATACATGGCATAAATTTATAGAAATTTGGTAGTTCAAAAATCGTGTTACAGAGTCGTTGAAGTGTTAGTGTTCTAGACATGCAGATCTTATAAAGACCCTAGGATGACATGACGGTTTACCAACATGGCGTTATAACGAGGTGGAGAGCATGTCCTAAGGGGAGCATGTCATCTGTACCATTTAACCCCCCGCTCGTGGAGACAGACAGACAGACACTTGTTATATTACGTCTTACTTCTGTACAACAAGATATCAAATATATACACGCATATGGAATGGATTAAAAGGCACAGAACCCCTCAATATTAGTTATGGGACAAAAATCGTAGAAATTACAAGCAACACTATTAAAACATATAGAATAGTAGAATAGAAAGAAAATGAAAGACGTTTCATTCTCTGTACAATTTAACAGGTTTTGGCAAATTATGATACATGTCATCACGTTGAGTTTTTCCCATTCGTTAAAAGATAACTTATAACAAAATGTGTATATAAAAATAAAAATGGTTATTGAGTAGCCTGTACATGATACTATACACGTGTAAACAATTACTTACATGGTATATTAATTTTGAAATATGACAGACGGTTTTAAGCATAGAATCACATCGTTATACCTTATAGTTTGTGCTCAATTTCATTTATATGTCAACCGAGTAATGGCCTGAATATGACTTTTAGAATGAAGAATTTTGTTTTTTTATTGTCGTGACAAATACCCCATCAAATACTATGTTCCATATCGATAAACAAGAAAAACTAAGCACTTGGTTGCTTAAACTTATAAATGTAACTTTATACACTATTTATAACGCTGTTCTTTAAAAAATATCAAGGTAAAACCATAATAATTTGACATGTCTATATGTATACACACACTTTTACATCTATAAAAATACGTTTTGCTGCATGTCACGCATTCAACAGTTCATCAAACGAATCTGTTTATAATGTTGTAAATTCATGCAATATTTGTAAGGCAATGGAAGGTTTCAACAGTTATAAACACTGCTTTATCAATCAATGTAATAGCTATAACGTGAGGAATGCAGTGATTTTATAACCAACGCCACACCCGTAATAGAAAAGATAGGCATTAAAATGACGTTGGCAACCACGCCAAAATATTGCTTTGTTATATGATATGTCAAACTTCAATAGAACGTGAGCGACCTTAATTGAATGAACACATAGCCTTTTGATATTAAATGCAGAGGATAACCATTCGTAAATTCATGTAATAACCGTAATTTATGTTAGGTATGCCATTATATGAAAAGCTCTTCTATTCAACGTGCGCTTTCAATATGAATAGTTCATTTGGCCTTTCGTGATGCAAGAGATAAGATAAATGCATAGATATACCAATATTTCAATATAAAAGCTTTTCCTTATAGTATATAGGGTTCAATATTTATATTTTGATCGTCCATTGCATAACAACAATGAATTTGATACCAACGTTTCCAGTATGTGTTGGTAAATGGTCGGCATGTGAATATAGAAGCACCTCAAGGGGACCGTTTGATCTGAAATCTTTTAAGATCATGTTTTTTTTTTAAAAATCACTATGTTGAATTAAAACACTTTCTGAAAGTAAAGAGTTGTTAATGTCATAAGGTGAATAGTCGAAAGTGATCATATGTATGACATGTCATGGAAAGATATATTTGTAAACTTTTATGTAAATGCGAGCACCCTTAATTAACAAGTGTACATACAAGATAGTGCTCTCTTTCTTCTCTTTCTCTGTTTCTTTTCTTCTATCTTTCCTTGCTTTCTCCCTTTTCTTTCTTTGTTTCTTTTTCTTTCATTCTTTCTTTTTCTCTCCTCATTTATTACTTCCTTCCTTCCTTCATTCATTCCTTTATTCCTTCATTCACTCCTTTATTCCTTCATTCATTCCTTTATTCCTTCATTCATTCCTTTATTCCTTCATTCATTCCTTAATTCTTTCCTTCATTCCTTCATTTATTCCTTCATTCCTTCATTCCTTCATTCCTTTCATTCCTTCATTCCTTCATTCCTTCCTTCATTCATTCCTTCATTCATTCATTCCTTCATTCATTCATTCTTTTATCATTCATTCATTCGTTTAGTTATTGATTAATTCATTTGATATGATGCCAAGGTATTCTTAAGGGTTCCAAAGATATGGTATATATTTTCAGCATGATATAACCATACATGCTTTTATTGTATAGTTGTTTGTACGAAATGACCTAGATGAGAGGCGAGAGGTCAAACTACATATCAATATTCCAGCTGGCATGTCAATCAGTGCATTCGATAGGCATTAATACATTCATGGTACGTGTTTTGACAACCAACTTCTATTTCGGGTTACTTCTAGCTATATAATGATATATATCTGACATAGAATTATAATTTCATATCTATGAATACTATTTTCAATAGCTTTATATTCTATTGTCTTTTAATTACTACCCAATAACGTCGTTATTTGACTATGTCTATATCATTTACAAAAAAATGCTTTGTAACGTATAAAGAGGTGTATTATGTTATAATGGAAATAAAAACTGTTTAATGTTATTACGTTTCTAGCCATGACTTAAAGACAATAGTACAAACGAACAACAACCATGTCATGACATTGGCATAAGCACTTAGTGTATAGGAACAGTAGGCTTGATACTATCAACTCAAGATATTCAGAAAACTGACACATTACATTTATACATATTATATTGTGATAAGCTCTTAAACATATCGCGTGCAACTATGATATACGTTTATGATCTAAGATCTTTTTTCTGATATCTACAGTTATACAAATTTAATACACGTATATTGAAGTTCTAGTTACTTATCGTGTAACATTCATTCGCTCTCTTGTAGTAAACACTGTGAGTTATATGTGCCGTTCTGTTCTTTTTCATCGGTCCTCTACACCATCCCTGTTGTTTGTTATTGAAAAGGGTTTTTGTTGATCAATACATATCGAAGTATGTTGCATATCTTTTTCCATATAGGTTTAAACCTATACCTCAATGACTTATGACATTCTTTCCAAAAAGAGGTTACCATTTGTGTAACACCATAACTTCTGTTCTAATAAGCCCGTTTTCTCGGGTAGTGATAGATAAACCTAATTGGTTAAATTGAAATTAGTTGCAGAATACACGGATCTGTTTCAAAAGTGAGATTTTATACGTCTCATTACCGTTAGACAAACAAAGGATAGTCAGTGATAAATGTTTATTCACTTTGCTGATACCTTATGTCATAACAAAAATGTTTTAAATACTCTGACAAATCGTTAAGGAACACCCGTCATGAAATATATGATAGTACCATATATATGATGGTATGCATTATACAATATCTAAATATTGAAAGTAAGGGTAGCCCTAAGGTAACTATGATCAATGGGTATATGGAAGGGTATTCCATTGTAGGTATTATCCTTACAGAATGCCATTTGCATATGCTATAATAGTTGCCCACAACTTAAAAATAAAAAGTAAAAAGTCCTACTGAGCATGATAAACGAAAATTGAATTTAAAAACGACACAAGAATATGTGTGGAAACATCGCAAGGTGAAATGAACAAAGAAGTTGTCATCCAAATATTCCTCTGCATTATTCTCATTCCAAACTCTAAAATGCCTCTCAAAGAAGTTAATATTCAATGGGCCCCAAATTGACCGTCATCTTCTAAAATTCTTCTAAAGGTTGATCCTGACCAAACATCGTCATTCTAGTTGGATCTTGCAATGTAAAAATACACAATAATTCTTTCTTCCTGTCACTTGGGATTATCCCAGGAGATTGTTTATAAGGTTATTGGATAACAACGATTAACACTCGGCTAAACCAGTCCAATATGTAGCAGGCTACTGTTGTTTCGTACGTGGGATTGTCGGAATAGTTAATACTGATTTCTTCCGACTTGTAAATCTATAAACTACGATCTCAAATTGAGCAGGTAATTCGCCATTGTTCGGTTCCATGTAGGTATGTAAATACCCAGGTGCCAATTCTACATCACTTACCTTGATGGAATCGATTTCAGGGTACAAGTGGTCACCTTTTGACCTTAAAACAGTTGGAGAAGATTACGAAACGTTGCTGAACGTAACCTAACTCACGTTAATATACCTATTAGTTAAATTGGTCATTTAAGTATATCTGACGTATCAAATGGTGAAACTGTATATTTGTATTGAACCCAAGGTGTTAAATTGGTTATTTTCATGATCCTAAGTTTTATTGAAATGATCAGTTTTCGTTTTAAGTGTATAAGCTTTTTCAGGTTATTATTATACGTTTGTTTGTTCAAAGTTAAAATAGTTAAATTATTAGAGAACATTACTTCATCATTATGTTACAGAATTGCTAGTATCACCTTCAGTCGTTATTGCAAATCAGGCTTGAATGGTTTAAATCATGCTGTGTTGAGTGTTTAATATCAATTGAGGTTGATGTAATACGCTTATACTCCAATTGATTGTTTTGATATAGCCTTTGGATAGCTGAAGTGAAGTCAAGCATTAGTGGTCGCCAAAGAGGAGTGCGACCAAATTTTAACGTTGATTGATTTTGCTTTTTTAATTATTTTAAAGTAAAGCTAGCTTTATTTATTAATGTCAACAGAATTTGTTTTATCAATTTATACACAAAAGGAGATACGGAAACGAATCCTCAGATGATACAACAAACACTATATCATAAAACCCTTACATCACTTTTATTTTTCTGATCTTATTGTATATTGTATCCAAATTATATTTGTGTTTAAAAGCCTGTTGCTTTGTCACCAATACCATTTCATTTTGTGAAATAAATATGTTTAAACCTAAAGGAGTTTTAATTCTTGTCCTTTTGATAACTGAGGTCTCAATACATATAGTAGCATTTCGTCGAACATAACATCTTTTTTTCTGAAATAGATTAAAAAGAGTTCAGTCTTGTTTTTTCCATGTCGTTTACAGATGTTTTGTTCCTATGCATAGACATTTTTTTATTTTGTCAAATGTTTTAAACGGTATGAAAATTATTCACACCTTATAACAATTCTCGCTTATATTGTAAAGTGCATTTACAAAGTTTATCGTTTTAGAATGACGTGCATGGAAAAGTTTGACATTTCAAAACATAATGTTTAAGAAAGAAATCGGCTATCAAATGTTATTCGAATATTGTTTTTAACCTTTATCAGCAGTGCAAAATAATCAACAGAATAAACTACGGAGATCTTGTAAATGGAACAGTTTTTCTGAACTTATGGTAACGATAAAGCCACCAATTTAAAAACAATAAAAGGTACAAAGACATTTAACGTGAGAGTCATTATTCTGCAACCTTTTAGATGATATTGTTGACAATTCTTGAAAATCTGTCTTGAAGACCAACCTATCAGAATATGATGATCCTTAAGTCATTGATATTTAACACCTCTTAACCATTCAAAAAGTGTTGCGTAATTAATAAAACCAAAAATCAAAATTCAAACTCTTATGTATTTCAACACTTTCCACCTGCTTTGAGTCATAAAGTACTATTATGTATCGAAGATGTTGTAATTGTCTAGAATTTGTCTTTTATGTTTATTTTTGATAGAAAAAACACGCCCCCTTCGTTCATTGAGCCATGTGCATTTCGAAATGGAGCTGTAAATGAGCCGATATTCTTTGCAAATGTCGTATTTCATATGTACATTTCAAAAGTAAATCAAACATAAAATGGTTTCCATTTCAAATTTCACACCATTCTGAAATGTTCCCGACACCCTTCAAGTGCAAATCAAAGTAAACTTTGGAATCTTTGCAAGTGTCATCTACGCATATTGAAATTTTCCCTTTACACATGTATATCAAAGTTTCTATGTACCTTTCAAAGGTAAATCAAAGTAAGCAAATCTTCCTTTGCAAGTGTCACATCATTTGACTAGTGATCTACTTGTGAGCACCTTTTGGATATAAAAAGGCTGAATATGGGCTTTTTAGTCGAGGTAGCATCGCATTCTTTACCTATCAAAAGCTTGTCAGGTAACATACACCTGTCCCTCCCTCCCTTTGATCATGCCGCTGATTACAGGTGTGCCACGTGTGTTCTCCAGGTAAGAATGTCTGTGTATGTGGTCACTCGAGGGGAATGTGGATTTGGCCGGACACCTGGACAGTGGTCACTTCACTTTAATAACATCCCTCGTCCCCTGGACATATACTTACATGATTGTTACACCAAGAACATATATTTTGGGGATTTAATGTGTTCAAAAACAGATTAGGTGGATCAAGCGTTAGAGTTTACTTACCTGTTTACAACAGAAATATTGACATGATTTTAAAGTTACAACCAAGCTACGCATTCTGCCTCTTATGTATATTTTACATTTTTTAATCAAATTGTGTAATATATTTTGACTTTCGAATATCAGACAAGTTAAATTTTTACGATGAAATCATAGAGATATCCAAGAAGACATATATTCGATGACAATATCTAAAGATGCATTTAAGTGAGATATCAAATTAATAAACGTTCCTTTTCTTTGTTAAACACAAACTAAACATCGTTAAACATATATTGATAGGTAAGTGTACTTAACTTCGTGAAGCAAAATTATATATAGGTGATCAAGACTATTCCTTGTGTGAAGCATTGTGCAGCTTTGTACATTGTAAAACATTGTGGACAATGTTGATAAACATATACATGGTGGTATGTCAAGGGTCTGTTTCATAAGCCATATCCGTAGATAAAGAAGAGGAATATATGGATGCATACCATTAATAAAGAAGTTGTTATCCGGCCATATATTCCTCTTCCTTATATATATGGCTTATGAAACAGACCTCTGGCATTCCAACTTCTAAAATGTCTCTCAAATATGTGATGTGTTTTGAATTGGCCTTTTAACACCGCTTCAAGAGTACTTCACTTATATTACGGCTGCTAGTATTATTGCAGGGAGAAATCCCGCAACACTATTGTGGCTAAACATTGAGGTGAAACCTGCGGGCATTAGCTGGAGCTAGCGAACAATTGGTGGTATTGCGTTGAAATTCAGTATAACATTGTACAGTTTGAACTACGTATACGGCCGAACGCACTGAGGCCATATACGTAAATGTACTCAGATATAGTAAATACTTTTGAACAATATTTTCCAAACATGTTGTATGTATCTTTGATGTAGGTTTTATTAATCACATTAATTTAATTTTCTTATATTGAAAATATTATGAATTTTCATTAACATTAGAAAACATTATGCAATGCCTGCCTCATACAAATACCCCTATCTATCTTACATTTGCATATAAAATGCTTGAAATGATAAGAATGTTGGATATTTTAAGCCGGGAAGTTAGGTTTGCTTCACATGATGTATATAAAAAGCCTCCCCAATAAGACATACCTCTCGCCTAATCCCTTCCCTGGTTCGAACCCCATGTATGAGGTCACTAGTCCGACCTCACGCGTACCATGTTTGACATAATAGGTATAAAAATCATTTTCATATGCTTCATTGGCATAATCCGGCGTAATACCCAAGAAAATTATTCTTATAATACAACGTACTCTATATCGTCGACATTGGAGACAGATCAACGGCCAAGTATAAAAGAATTGCGATCCTTGGTTACAAATTTTTTGTTGCCGTTTGGAGTTATGCAGACAAATATTTCATACATGCAAGCAAGAATTGTTTTCATTGTATATACAAATAAGTATTTCATAACGTAATTAAAATTTGACTTTTCGCGATTAGTTTGAAATTTGCAGCTGTTCATGATGTTTATTGTGTTTACCATTTGGATTCTTGGTTTTAGTATTTGATATAACTTATCTGTGAAAAAAACTATGAGGCCCGTTATAAGTTATATCAAATACTAAAATATCGCCATAACGGCATTGAAATTGTGTTTAAATTGATGTAAGTTACACGTACATGTGTATATGCGCTTCATGGTGAACGTTCTAGACGTCCCGCAAAAGATGTCGCAAATAGTACACGGACTTGTAGTTTTCCAAACTTTACGCCGATTTAACCACCCTTTTTGCGGGCGTCATTACTTTTTACACAGACATGCTATATCATATCTGAAAGTATCGATAGAAAGGTCTTAAAATTGTCTTTAAAATGGTGTAACTAACTTGCACATGCGCTACGAGACAACAGCACTAGACGTCCCGAAAAAAGATGTAGCAAAAAGCACACAAACTTGTAGTTTTTCAAACTTCTAGACATTATAGACATGCGCAATAAACACTTACCTGGTTTCGCACTTTCGCACTTTCGCCCTTTCGCCCTTTCGCAATTTCGCAATTTCGCACTTTCGCACTTTCGCACTTTCGCACTTTCGCACTTTCGCCATTTCGCACTTTCGCACTTTCGCACTTTCGCACTTTCGCACTTTCGCACTTTCGTTTCGTTCACGCTTCGCGATTTCGTTTTTTCGTTTCTACCATGTTTCGCGATTTCGCTCTTTCGCTTCTCGCACCTTTCGCAATTTCGCGATTTCGTTTACATGTTTCGCGATTTCGTTTACATGTTTCGCGATTTCGTTTACATGTTTCGCGATTTCGCTTTGTGTTCGTTTCGCCATTTCGCAATTTCGAGGTTTAGTTTTCGCGATTTCGCGATTTCGTGTTGATCTTTAACGCGAAATTAAAATGGCCCCTCTCGGCCATCATAGAAATAGGATGTGTGTTTAAAGAAAAAAACATTTTTTGGTTGTTTTGTAAATGTCGGCAAAACGTTTTTAATGTTCAATAGGTTGCATCTCGCAGAATCAAAAATATATATTTAAAAAAAATGTTTTTAAATCAAATGCAGACGTTCCGAAACGAGCCTGTCTGATAGGTCAAGCTACATGAATCAATTAACAAACCCATATGAATATATTCGGACAATTTGACAATCTTGAACAATATTTTTACTACTTCGGATTATCAAGTTGTTTTAAGAGATGTTTGGAGATTGCTTCTCGAAAAATGTTTTCCTACCCTTGAAACGCTCGTTGAACTCGTCACAGCTTCTTCCGAGTTGTTGACATGAAGGGAGTTTGGGTAAAACTAAAACATTCAACTTTACCAAAATGTTGTTCATATGTAACTATTCGTTAAAATATACCTACAACTTTTCGGACCAACTTCTAGGTAAGTGTGCACAAATTCCTCATCATTGTTGATGTGTAATCAAGAATCTCAGACATAGATATACGAGGAGAATTTATTGTAGATAAAAACTCTATAAACCTACTTACGTACTTACCGTGTTCAGATACTAGAAAAACCTATACATATGACATAAAGGAATTAACCTGGAATAAATTACGAGTCATCATCAGTAAAGCTGCATGCACAATCCGGTCCTATACGAAAACGGCACTCAAGTGTTATCCATCGTAAAAATGTCATTAAAACCAAGGGGAGACAACTAGCTAACAGTATTGAGGTCGTATCTTGTCTTTTATGGCCGTATTTCGTCTTGTTAACAAATTTGTATTGTTACTTTACTTTGGTTCATATACCCATCTTAACACCTTTGTATTAATAGGTGAAATGCTATACGTATGTATGCGACCACCCGAGATAAGGAACTGTCTTTAAGTGTGTCTTTCTTACAGAGTGCGATCTCCCGAAAAAATGTGACAAATACCTTCCAATAAGAATTCTTGAAGGACAAGGCGAGGATTTTCTACTTGTAGAAGATATAATGATGTGTTTCATGAAAGTATGTTTTGTATTCTAGGTTCTAGGAATTTTTTTATTAGGGAATTTCTATAAAAAGGCAAAAACTTGACTGAATCTTTGTTATGTCTTCGAAACAATGCATTTGATTTTGAATCTACACTTTGATCGGGATAGATCGCACCCCAATCCGTCGCTTTCTACTTTCAGAGTTAAATCAATTCGACGGTTCAGTCCTGTTTTAGTTAAAACGAAGACTGATAACTTATTTTCAATTCAGACAATTCACGAATAAGGACACCGTCTTTTTAAAAGGTTGTTTTCTCGTGCATACAATGCAAGATTGATAATGTATAGATAGAAATTTAAAATTGAGATAATGTTAAATTGTATTTCTGGTATTTGTAAGAGTAACCTTAGCCGCTTGCAACATGTCAAAATGATAATGTCGCCGCGATAAAGGAGTATAAGACTTGAATACACAATCGGACTTTCTGTCTTTACAGCTCATTTTGGTTGTAACTGTTTGGCTCTCTTACGTTTCCAATTTAATATGTGTGTTAATCAGTGTGTAACTTTGACATATTTTCATGGCACGTTGAAGTTTACATGAAATATCATGGAAAACGTTTCAAATAGTCTCAGACTCTTGTTCTTAATATAATAGTTTAACCTCATATAAACCCTAGTCTGAACATAATTTCAAGAACAGCAAGTTTACATTTGGAGAGGAATGCCAGTTTTTATTGAGTCTTTTTTAATCATTTGACAAAATAATGTGGACATATTGTAATTTTCATTCATATGACACAGAGAGGTCAACAATCGAATTGATCATTATCCATTATTTATATACTTTTAAGTATCCCAATTTGTGTTGTCCAATATAAGATTTTTGCTTTTTTGTTAAGATGGGTTTTTTTCAGATCATATAGAATGTAAGTCTTTCCATTATTTCAAAACTGTTATGCCAACCTTTTTGGCAAATAAGAGATTTGAAAAAAATTGTTTTAGAATAATTTTTCAAAAACAGAATGTCAGTCTAAGATTAGAATGTCTTTGCTCATCTTAAACACGAGTTTACTAACGAAGACGACCTGGGATTCAGTACGTGCTAAAGTCAATGCAGTTGACTGCATTATCAAAGATAGTGGGTTGAAGAACACTTTAACCTCACCGGGTTATCATTTCTCCTGCATTAACAGTCTTACTGGCTCTGGAGAGGTCAGAGGTCAGAGGTAAGGGCTCCTTTACACCTGATGTAGGTGGAAACTCTCAGTCCAGGTGACATTACATAAGTGTGACGAGATACCGCTACCTTGCCGACTAGATCTTTATATGCGAGATAGTGGTGTGTTCGTTGATAGAGGGATAGAGTGTAGTAAAGTCACAAAACAACACTTTATGACTTGTTTAATTTTAAGTTTCATTAGAAGTATATAATGGTGATAATGAGCATGTAAATAATGATCTGCTTTATTGTCTATAGTTGATCTAACCTGTTAGATATCGGAGGTTGTTCTATTTCAACGAACAATGTAGAATAATGATAATCGTACTAGTGTAAAATGTACCGAAATATTGCTATATTTGTCAATTACAACCTTTTTTCCTGTGAGAATATGTCCTGTAAGCCTTGAAGTTTACGACCTCGAGTACTCAAAATCAGTTAAGCTTAAATGAGCAGCAGCAAGGGACTTTTTCAACTTTATTTTTTGATATTTCCCACAATAACGAACAATATTAGTTTATGATGTATTGTCTTCAG
The DNA here is from genome assembly GCA_916613615.1 of Steromphala cineraria. Classification (NCBI taxonomy): domain Eukaryota; kingdom Metazoa; phylum Mollusca; class Gastropoda; order Trochida; family Trochidae; genus Steromphala; species Steromphala cineraria. Next base: position 51,021,754 of record OU744725.1, read on the forward strand.
GGGTGAAAAAGATCACTTAAGCTGATCTTGATTAGTTGTTTCATGACAGCTTGATAAAGAAGAGCGCTCAATTGGTGTAAAAACAACACGTTATGACAAATGAAGCCAATCATCAGTGCTACTATTTTGAAATGCATTACAAGAGAATGTTTGGATATTCTATCATTACATATCGGTGTTTTTCAGTAAAAAGTAAAAATGGTAAAATTCAGGATAAACAGTTTCTGTGACAATTCCCCAAACTAACAAGATCGCTGACCAGAAGTCTAAGGGACAGGAACTGTAAGGATTTTAATATAATCAAATTTCCAGGAAAAATATATGAAATGTTTTTCATGGTGTGTTGCCTTTTTGGGAAGGGATATTGGTATATCCAATAGATGTATCATAAATATTACAAATACTGTGTGTGCATTTTTTTTCACGTATTTCTTAATTCTTATAAATGAGTCGTCTTCGCGAACATTGCACTGCAGTAGCTATAGAGATCTCGGTGAAATAGAATTCAAAATATAATGTATGGTTTTAGTCATAAAAGGTTGATATAAAACACCGAGACCCGCGATGCAAACTTTGGATGTTCAAACAACATGACATATCTCTATTTATACTAGTTTTATTCAAGACAAGACAGTGAAACGCTATACCTGTAATAAAAAGTAAGTTATCCTATGCAGATCCCAAAGGTGTTATTATGGGCTTAATTCATGGTGCGGGATCATTTGATGCCTAGTTATGTGTTCAGGATAACGTGGTGATATCATTGCTTAGGGCCTAAATAAGAGGAATTTAAAGACAGACAGTAGTTACTTTAAAGGGGCAGTAGAACTTTTTTTAAAGAAAAAAATTATTTTCAAATTTTCCTAGATAACTGTACGTTAATCCTAAATGTATTATTTTGATAGTTTCAAAAATCTCATTTCACAAGCCAATCATCGATAGTCACTCAGATAACAAAGTATAAAGATTCACATAAAGTTCATTGGCAGCCATTTTTGTGTGAACACCTTTAATTAATTTTGTGTAAGGAAAAGGAACCGCATGGCTGAACTTTACATTATATATTTGATTTATTACAGCTTCATTTAGTTTAAATACATTGTCTTTCAATTGGAATCAATTATTTTCATTTGCCTGACATCACATTAAGCCTGACATCACCCCCTAAAACGTGCAACTGCCCCTTTAAAGGAACCTGTAAGAGTGTCTGTTTGATAAACATCCTTTGAACTTCTGCTATCGATATATACAGTATACCTTCGAATTCATTTTAATTTGTGGGCGGGTACAATTAATTGACTATTATCAATATTCAAACGGGTATCTACATCTTGCAACTAATAGCCATTTGATTCGAAAAAAAACCCAAAGTTTCTAAATGTTATTTTGATATTTGTTTCATTAAACTCACTCTGTAGCTTTTTGGTATTTTTTAAACGTTACTTATAAAATTTCTATTCAGCCATTTTGTACTTTCACCTCATGAGTCAGATGATCTCAAGATCACGACACGGTTTACTCTGTGTAAGGCCATAAGCGATTCATTCAGGTGTGAACGAATTAGATATATATGACCCTTAGCCCTGAATACAGGTATTCTGGGTGTTGATATCTTGTATTGCTTGACCGTTGTAATGTCCAATGATACGCATGGCGCATGCCTTGACCGATACGGTGGTCAGAAACGCGCGTTGAACATTGCTTGACCGTTGTGGCGGTCAGTAACGCGCACTGGGCAAAGCTTGACCGTTGTGATGGGAAGTAACGCGCACTGAGCAAGGCTTGACCGTTGTGATGGGAAGTAACGCGCATGGAGCATGCTTTGACCGTAGTGGACACTGGTCACCTGGTATCACGCCGCGGAACAATGTCCATCGCTGTTGTTTAGGGAAATCGGCCATGAGAATGGCTTTAATAATGCTTAAACGCTGTTTTGTTAAATTCCTGTTCATGAAACCAAGCATTCAGATTAATAAAGTAGGGTGAGAAATGATTTTATTGCCTGTTTGAACGTTTGACATATTGGGACAAATTATTATTATCAAGTTTAAGGATATTAGCATTTTATGATGCTTTTATTATTCGTTTTGATGCTAATGGGGGACTTTGTATTGTTATCGTATTCTTAATGGTCGACTTGTGTAGAATTTTATCAATTTCGTGCATATTTCCAATTATTTGGAGTAATAAAGTTGAAAATATTTAAACTTAAAAACAAGGTTTTTGATACCAAACTTCAACTGACATTGTGTAGAAACGCCCGAATGTTTGTGTTATATAATCAAAAACTGTTTCAGTTTTATCGTATGAATTTGTCACTTTAATTACATTTCTTTCTTTTGAAATAAATTTATGATAATTCCATATAGTTTGTTCGGTATTTTGTGGTTCAAATTAAAAAGGAAGTTAACGATATATATGAATCAATTACATTCATTTGCCGTTATAGAAATGATATTTTATTACTTTTTTTCTGAAAGATAAGCGTTCCCCGTTTACATTGAAATGATCTGTGTTCTTTTGAAAACATTAAAAATTATGATAGTATGAATAACAATTGCAAGTTTTCCTGTTCACGGAGTAAAAAAATATCGTAGATTGAAAATAGCTCCAATCAAACAAGGAAAATTACAAGAAATTTTACTCATAATTCTTTATATAGTTACGACTGTGAAGTTTTAACATAAACATAACGTTTTATTCAAGAATAAAATAGAAACTATACGAGGAATCAATTGAAATAATGACACTTCGAAAAGAACGTTGAAATATTAACTTACTACAATCATCTATTTACATGCATTGAATTCTTAGTTAAACAATTGATATGAGCAAAAAGAGAATAGAAGGTTTCAACAAAAACAGAAGATTTCGTTCATATTGTTTCCATAATAAATGAATACCGAACTCAACTGGAAAGCAAAGTTTTCAACAAATAGTCAAGAAGTTCAATAATTTTTACCATGGATAAAGATGAATTACACTAGGACAGAGAGATGGAAATGGTAAAACAACTCAGCCCTAAATAAGACATTTATTAATTCGATTGAATAAAACGATCTGAAAAACTAAACTGAAGAACAAAAGTTGATATTTGGATTTGATACAGAACATTACAGGTAAATCCAAATTGAAAACCTAAAGTTGGTACAGCACCTCGAATTTCATTAAAGGAAAGTCCAGGTATTTCATGTCCTTTGATATCGGTATTATGCAATTCTGGGAACCCCTTGTCAACTGTAACGTTTATTTAGACCAAGAAGAAAAACACGTTGCGAAGTACCGGTTTAAGACCCCCTCTTCATGATAGCATACCTTGTGATCTTGTAGATTAACCGGCCCTCCCTGACATGCAAGTTATTTGGTATGGAGCGTGACCAAGAAACTCCTCAACTCATTTCCCCTAGAGGTGGGGTTAATCTTATGTAACTGTTTGCTCTTAAACCACAAGTTTAATTAAGACGAGAAACTTAAGGAGTTGGGATAGGTTACTCTTGACAAGGGACAATGATCTCTTTAACCCGTGTATCTTAACTGATGTTCGTACCGGTATGGTCAAAGTGGTCAACTGGTTTGGGTATTTTGGGCAGTCTTGTGTTCGAGGCAACGGTTTTTTAAAGTGTAGGTGCACGTGAAAAACAAGCAGAAAGGAGCACGTGCAAACAATGCATACTAGCACGTGCCAAACGTGCAATAGAGATAAAACAGCACGTGCAAAACGAGCTTAATTAGCAATACAGATCAAGCACGAGAAACATGAAGTAGCACGTGCAAACGAGGGATACGTGCTAAATAACAATCGATGACCACTTTCAAGAAATACGGTCTTTAACACGGGCAACAGCTCGTGCGACTTGTGGTCAAAGCGACCACTCGAAATTAGGCGTGTGATATCTTTGTTCAAACCAGTTCCGAGTCACAACTTTCTTCTATTTGCAGGTCATTAAAACTCCATAACCTTTCAAACTAACAAATTGTCCTGCGTTTCAATAAAGGACCTCGCAAGCCATGACCGCTGAAATGGTCATTTTTATTTTCGTTAAGAAATGTATACGAGATTGAGGTCATCCAAGATGGAAAGTTCATTTAAGGGGGATTAAAAGCCTTTGTTGGAGCGGTGTAACGAAAACAGAAATGTAACAACTGAAAGGCTTTATTTCGGAAATCTGTGACATGTCAGCATTAGACCGGATGTCGTCTGCTCAAACGCCGCCATTGTTTCTTGACAATCAGGAATTCCATATCGCGGTGTAGGAGAGTCCGAATTCAAAGTGACCGCCATGTCCGCTGTGTAAATACAGGAAATAATAAAGCGTTTCCAAAAGAAGAGACCAATTCAATAAAGCGTTTCCAAAAGAAGTGCACTATTCAATATGTTATTAGTGACAGTTTCATTACTATACCACTCGAGGCTTATTGGAATACCAAGACAGCTTTGGTCAATCTATATTGTTAATGTTGATGCTCTCCTGACATTGATATTGACTTTTTTGTCAATATTTGATATGATACTGCAAGGAATATATTTCTGTGTTAAGGCTTATATCGGTTTTTTTCAGTCGAAGGGTATCATTTCTAATTTTTACTTAACTTCTACGATTAATGACTTTGGTATATAAAAATCTTTATTCAAATTTCCATCAATTAAATCCGTGACGAACTTTTAACTAAAAAATTGAAAGTAAAAGCATAAACTATTAAAGTTTTGAAGAACGCCGTTAATGAACCCAATCTGTTATAACAATTCATCACATCCATTACCCCTTTCGTCAATGGACAAAACCAACGAAAACGAAAAACTTAAAGTTTTAACAAACTTATCCTGCACTAAAGATCTACGAAATTAACCGTTATAAACAGGTACACAGTTGGTGAGACGTGAAACACGATTTACCGCTTCTCTACGCAAGGACAAGGTTCACTTCTAGTCGCGCCACCTGAAGGGGGTCTGTGTCCCCTCTGCCTGACCCCCTAATTATACCCCTCACTAAAACCCTTGCCCACGTGAGACAAGGAATATGGGGATAGAGGGGATGGGACAGTTTATATAGTCTTATCTTTCTCACAAATTGTATCGTTAGTTGACTGGGATTATGGTACGAGGTTCCACGACCAATGCAATTATGTAGATATGATATATATCAAAATTTCTTTTTCGATGATTTGAAGAGTGATGTTTTAAGCTGAATATAAGGAGGTTTGGGCAATGCAGGTTCATTTTCGAATAATCGCATTTTTATTTCTTTTCTTGATTGTGTCACTCTCTTTGTTATCCTTGCAAATGTATCCTCAATTTCTTTTAGAAGAATCATATTTTAAAATAGATCATAGTTACATAATTACCTAATGAGCCGAGTGTTCAAGATTTGCCAATTGTTTTTACTGTCTTAACATCGTCATTCCTCACTGGAAATTTAAATTTGTTCAATGTTATCGATTGATTTATTATTTTGTTACGAAAATGAACTTTCCACTGACGTTTCGTAACATTTTCATGGCACAAACTTACAGCTATGAAACAACGACTGAGAGAGTGTCATCAGCCAAACAACATTTGTGAAACTCCTACCATTCCTTTTACTCTATCAATACAAGTGCCTAAAATCGCAATGAATAATCAGCCAATGAAATATAACCAATCTTAGCAGTTTTGTATTACCCGGTTGAGAGGACGGTTAAGCTTTTATTTTTTAAGACTTTTTTTTGCAGATATCGCTTTTTGTGCTAAGAATGTTTATAAAGAAAACATCTACCATTTCTAATCATAAAGAAATTGCAAAGAAAGTATAAATCCCCCTTTGATTTCATGTTTTTGGCCAATTTGTTAAATTTGCAAAACATCATATGGTTTTAGTATTAAAAATGAATCGCCGAGTTCAATTTGCCCCACCGGCCCACTCTGCCCCGAGCTCCCCGATGTTACTGATATAGAATTTGTTATGAAGTATACATACTATACTATTGATTATGCTTAGATAATTCTTGTAGGTCTAAAGAAATTTAAGTTTTCATTTTGTTTGACGTAGTATATCATAAACCTAAAATGAGACCTTCAATCTATTAACAAACTTTTATATTGTCGTATCTTGTCAAACACAACATGGACAAAATAATCAAACTGGTATTAGAAAACTTTGTAGAACTTAGTAGAATTTAGATTCAATAACTTTACATTATAATGCGTTGATCGACAACATGTCATGTTTTTATCGATAAAAACAGGACACTTGAAATTGACAACATTGTTTTCTATTTTCAACCAAACACTTATTTCGTATCAAGTTTGATCAAGTATCAGTTATAAAGGATCTAAGTTTTGCCGAATCCTGACAGTCTGTCAGTCGACGAGATTTACGAGGCAATCGTGACCAATCAGATGCCAGCTATCGACAGAACACAACTTGACATGAAATGTACATGCGCACGAGTTCCTAGAGCTTTTTAGTACAGAACTTGCACGTGAAATTGCGTCTGTTTCACGTCATTTGTCATTAGGATCGTTTTACAGTTTTAACGATTTGGATCTAAGTTGATCAAAAAGGATGATAAATATTTTTTCAATAACGATTTTAATGAACGGTAATCTTTATCATTCTGAATTTTCTTTGAATGATTCAACTAAAAACGCAACACAAATTGAGCGCTAGAATGATTCCATCCTGCTACATCAGCGTATATGTCTCCGCTAATGCTACAACCTATCCCCTGATATCCTCCTATAGTCTTCTGTCGGATCGCTGACGGGTGGTTGCTCAGCGCTATTTATAGCCTGTCTGTTTTCAGTCAAACTATTTCGAACTCCATACACTGTTGTCTAGTGATGTCGCACGTGGAAATCTAAGAGCGCGTGATTTGGAGCTTAGCGGGAGACTGCAATGAGAATCAGATTTATTATCTAATAGCACTCCTATTGGTTAATTTGAATCACGAGGTGAGCACGCGGAACGAAGCCAAGAAACTAGTTTGCCGCTATCGCTGAAAGGGCATCATTTGATTGGCTTGCTATATATAGCGATTCAACAGAAGACTATTTAGAGGATATTTGTCTTTTCTTGACAAATACCATGTTTATCTCATCGAGTGAGGAAGAAAGTTTATATTTTCACGAGTGGCGCAGCCACGAGTGATAATATACAACTTTTCTGTCTCACGAGATGAGATAAACATGGTATCTGTCAAGAAAAGACATATTTTCTATTTATTTTATGATTAAATCGTTGTTTTTCTGTCGAAATTCAACCGCATCTACGTTGAGTCGGCTCCGATGAGAGCCCGTTGCCTAAGCGACAACATGACGTCATGAGCGTGTCATTGCGTCAGAGCATTGTTCGATGACGTCAGGTCATTGTTGTTATCAGTCACTAGTGACTGATAACACGTTCCATTGATTATTGTCACTAGTGACTGATAACACGGTTTATTTTCATTGATAGATCTCGGTATTTCACCGCCAATCATATAATAAATAGATAGTATTATATGGGTGTTTTCATATCACATTCGGTATCAGCCCGAGACCCCAATATCAGCCCGAGAGCTTTAGCTCGAGGGCTGATATTGGTCGAGGGCTGATACCGAATGTGATATGAAAATACCCATATCATACTATTTTTATCATATATACTTACTAAACAAACTACAAAAATAATTGTAACATTTTTAAAACTTTAATTCATAATATTAACATTTGGCTGATTTTTAACACAATACCAATCAACATTCAGCTCCCGAGCCTACACCTCTTGCGACTTTTGAGTTTGTTTAATCTCTTGTTGATTTTTCAAACTAGAAAGAAAGGTATCAAAATAATAATCAAACCGACAAATCCTATCTGCAAGTGACTGTGCACAGCGTTTTCGCGATGTCGGCCCAGTTCTAACGTCAGCTGTACAAAGGGAGACAACTCTAAATTCCTCGCGACTTCGATCTATTTTTTGCGTTCGTTGCCTAGGGTTCCACGTTCAAGTCCCTTGACGACGGGCTGATACAGGTTTTTGCCCTTGACGACGGGCTGATACAGGTTATCTGCCCTGCGGGCTGATACAGGGTGCTTGACGGAGGGTGTATCGTGCATTCAAAATCTCTGTATTTATAAGCAAGTATATGATAAAGGAGGATATCAGGGGATAGGTTGCAGCATTAACGGAGACATATACGCTGATGTAGCAGGATGGAATGATTCATGGTATGACCAAAATGCATATGAACAAATATTTGCCGTAGTAAAACATTCCCCTACATCAAAATGAAATTGTCTCGATAAGCATTTTTCGAATTCGAATATGTGAGTCACATTACACTACAGTACGCTGAAATACTACTTTTCATGTCAAATGATTCTCTGTATGCGAAAATTCTTTCGAATCGTAAATATTTTCCGAAACAGCATTTTCATGAATAAACCATGATATCAAGGCCGGATTGACCTAGATGTTAGTAACGTAACTGTTTTATGAAAGAGAAAAATGCATATTTTATCAATGTTTTGTCTATGTGAATTCTTTCCTTTGATTTATCCTATATGATATATGTGGAATGATAGGCATAAGTTTTCATATGAATTTTGAATTCGATAATGCGTTATGCTGTCTGATTTATATCACAATCATGCAAATTACGGAAGTTATTATATTAGCTTTCTCGCAGTTGAAAGTTTTGCCACTGTTAGCGTGTGGCGAAGTTATTAAATGAAATATTTGAGAAATTTTAAGATGTCACTTTTCAACAATATCCTATATATCTAAAAAATGAGGATTTGGATGTATAAAACTTCTTGTACATACAAATCAAAGAAACAAAACAATCCTTTAAATGAGAAACAATATAGAATAATTGATAATACAAATAAAACAGATTAAATTAAAAAAACTCACTCAAGATATACATGTATAAACGTCTTGCTTATTGAAATAAAATCGCTTTCCTATGTATTTCAAAGATTTTTCAATATTGCTTTAGGGGCAAACGCTCATTGTCAACTCGATATGTTCCCCCATGATTAAAAAAGTTCCTATATCAGATAACTCTGATATATCCCTTATCAAATTTAATTTAAATTTTCTACATACAGTTACATATATACATACAAGTCTTGCATTATTGTACAGCCATTTCAAGTTACCATTCACTTACGGTTTGGGTTCGAATCCAGAATTGGTTTGACAAAAAGACAAAAATGCAAATTTCTGTTAAAAAAAAACAACATTTGTCTATAATCACCATACATATAGTATATATAATAGATACATGTTGTTATGATGGTAATCAAACAACCTAAATATCAGGTGGACACATGATTATTATTTATGTCCGGTATGATTCTGTGTCACGTCAAACATCCTAGATAGCTAGATAGCCTGGGTAATAAAATTGTTCTTAGAAAAAACATGCTATGAGAACATAAATCAATATGGCCAGTCTTTGATCTCTGCTCGTCATAATTGCGTGTAGAGACGCACACGTGTCACTCGCCTGTCCAGGTAAGCATCTACCTTGACACCTGGACACATACCTAGGTATATCTATATTATGTAGGTCATGTGTTTTTGGTGAGAAAAAAATGGAGCATGTTTTTAACAGATTTGTTTTTTTGTACATTTAACGCTAAAATAACATATTTTTATTTAAATTGATTTGATGCATGAAATCTTAACATTTTTGATTGATTGATGTAAAAAAATAATGTTCAATTCATGAAGGTTTCTTATCTATCTTGCCTATCGGGTTACGAGTTTTTCCCTGGCGGAAAAAATTGCAACACAATCCATTTGAATTTCTTTATCAAATGACTACGTTTCGCACATGGAAAGGGTGGTTCAAATCACAATGCTTATTGCCATGATTCAGTAGCCAAAATGATGATTTTAGATCAGCGTCGCTGATTGCGCAACTAACTTTAATTGCTTCCAATCAGGCATCTCCAATTCTATCCCACAAAGTCGGCGTAATAGAACAGAGGCTGTATCAACATTTCATGACTTGATCTGCCTCTGTGGGGAGAGAATGTGTCAAACCGTGCCTTAATGATTAAAGACAAGACATACACGAAGGTGCTACGATTGACAACATAAAGATGTAGTTTGACTATTATCGATCCCCTATAACGTTTAACACGGCCTGCCTTTGTCTCCCGGAAACCTACAAATAAGCGATTGAAGATACAATTATAAAGAGATTAACCTCTAGTAAGAATCAAAGCTCATCAAAGCTCAACAAAGCTACGTTTTCCTTTGTAACAGGAAAAATCTTTAACTTATCATAAGTGTTCGTCTCCGGTACAGACATTTGATGGTTTAATTATTGATACTTTTGTAGATAAACACGTTGTTTTTACATATATACACATTTGTTACAATAGGATGAAATTGACGCACATGTATTTTTGACAGGAAAGAAAATGGAGGTTTGGAGAAAATCTGAACTAAGGCTTAATTAAGCGTTTCTACTATGTATGTTTATGTAATTCTGATGGAATAGGATTTGTAAATATATTTTTCCAGTTGAGTATTTATATTAAGTCGCTGGACAAAGCAAAATTCGTCAAATTATCAAAACACGTTGAAATTTAAAATGTCACACAAATAAATGTGTTAAAAACAACACAACAAAAGCAAGTATTCAACTTTATCTTACTTTCAATTTCCTTTTTCGAAATATTTTAATAAGAAAAATCAATTCAAATCGCGAGTTTTCTATCAAGCGACAAAAAGTTTTGTGATTGTTAAACCAATGATTTATGCCAACTCTGGATTGTTGGTCTTCTGTAGCCAATGATCGATGGGTTCTTGAGTCCAGCCTGAGGGAGACTGTTGACGGGTTCTGATTCTACGGAAATAAATAAAATTAATGTCTTCTTTGTACAAGATCCAACAACTATTAAACCAATTTCTATAAATAAACATCACCTCGTAAACAAGCAAACAAGGTTTCAATTCTGGGGCTCGTCACTTAGAAATAGATAGAAGTTACACGATCTATAGGTCAATATCAAACCTACGAAATTAAGTTGCTCAAATATTGACCTCTGTGAGGAACATAGAGAAATGGTTCTCGATTTAGTGATGGTCACCTTTATAATTCGAAAAAAATGAAAAAATCCAATTTAACACTATACTACTCATACAAATCTTAGAATTAATTGTGGAATATCTTGAGAACATACTCAACTTTATTTCTATCTCTATAGGTTTAGAAAATGAATTGAGAACACGTATTACCGGTATATTTTAACTCTTCGTTAATACTTTTGTGGGATTTTGATGTTTAGAATTATGATTGAAGACGAATATATTTTACTTAATTAAATTATGAAGCTTTCCAAAATAAAATTATTATATGTCTGGTTTGAACAAAGAACAGCATAAAGCATAAAAGCATAAAAACATTAAAAAAGCATAAAAATCGGGGGGGGGGGGGGAATAAAAAACCACCGTGCATTAAGAAATTGGCAATACACAGAGTCTTCCACGAACATGTCCTACATTGCCGATAGCACCAATTCTGATTCAGTCCACAACAAGAAAAGCCTTTAAAAAGGCAAGCTTTGGGGCACCCGGTTATGTATCACTACACAACCAGGAGGTTTTGGTTAGGGAGGACGGGGACGGGGTCTTTTACTTGAATAAATTGTTCGAATCGGAGACGCATATTTTTTGCTCTTTGTTTTGATAGTTATCAGTACACTGTGTACATAGTACAACATCTCGTTCGTTCAGCTTAAATTCCACCCAATGATAGATACGTCTCCTATCTCAATTATGATATAATTGTTTATGATATAAAATTTCAAAACATTAATACGGTCATTCAAATCTATGTTGCTTTAAGTTTAAAATATAGCTGACGGTGAGTTTAATACAATTAGAGTCATTGATTAATTAATAGAGAAATTGTTGCGCTAGTAAACTTTTCGGGATACATTGTTTTCCAATACCCGCAAATTTAGTTTAAACCCGACGAATTTCCCATTGACTTTCAGGTTAATTACATGTTGCAAGAATAATTTTCCTTAATTGAGTGTTGATCGTATTACAGCCGAAAGTTGCTAAAAAATTTAGGAAAGATCTCAGCTACAAGTTCATAATTTTCATTATATTATAGGATGACATTTAAGAATATATAGAGAATCTCACCCATGTGTCTTCTGATATCAAATATATCAACACAAGTTGATAAAAGTAACAAAAATAGAGCCATTGGCTCTGTAGCTCATCAGGCATCATATCAAGTTTGCTTTATACAGGCAAGATGAGCTAAAAATGAAACTGATGTTACCTATTGCAAGAAAACCTATAAAAAAAATTACAAAACAAATGTATTATTATTCAACACTTTCTAGATTGCCAATATCAGACAGTGAAAGAAGTCCACACTAAAATATCCAAGGAGAAATAAATTTGCCATAGACTGTCATCTAATGGAGAAAAATAGGTTTTTAAGATTGTGACCCCTGTGACCCTACAGTTTAGAATCCCAATTGGCCAAGGAGTCTACATGCAGTCTTTCAGTTCAATAGACCTTTAGGAGCTAAAGATGATGATGAAAATAAGTTGTTAAGGTTGTGACCCCTGTGACCCTATTTGGGGTCATGGGGTCACGAAATCTACAATTTAGAATCCCCATTGGCCAAGGAGTCTGCACATATAATTTCAGCTCTCTAGACCTTTTGGAACTTGAGAAGAAGATGAAAATAGTTTTTTAAGGTTGTGACCCCTGTGACCCTATTTGGGGTCATGGGGTCACGAAATCTACAATTAAGAATCCTGATTGGCCAAGGAGTCTGCACATATAATTTTCAACTCTCTAGTCCTTTTAGAACTGGAGAAGAAGATGAACATAAGTTTTTAAAGTTGTGACCCCTGTGACCCTATTTGGGGTCGCAGGGTCACCAAAGTTACAAATTAGAATCTCCATATGCTAAGGTACTTGTACACAAAATTTCAGCTCTCTAATGTGTATGGTTCATGAGGAGAAGTCGAAAGTGTCAAAAGTTTACGGACGGACGACGGACGGACGACGGACGACGAACGGACGGACGACGGACGGACGGACGCCGGACGACGGGCCATGCCATAAGCCCATCTGGACTTTCAGTCCTGATGAGCTAAAAATCCGAGGCTTGTTTTTCCTTTTTGGCAATGGGATAATTTTGATGTTTTCCGAAGAGTGGGAACATGATGGAAATTTAATGATAATTGATAAATCGTTTGGAAAATATCAGCCAGTTGCACTCTGCACTCTTTTAGAACTACACCTAGCAAATTATCAGGTCCACAGGCTTTATGTGAATTTATCTTAGCAAAAGACGTTACCACATCATCTTTAGAAATATCTAATACCTCACATGGTGGGAGTGATTTAAGTACAATGTTTCTTTCTTCTGAAAAATTACAACTATCAAAGCGATATCTCATGTGAAACACAGTTTTGGATGATAATTTATCATACTTTAGGCCCTGTCGATACTTTCTTCGAAAGACATCTTTAATCGTAAACAAATCATCCATAACGTTATGTTTTGAAATTGCATTAAGTGAACGATCAGTCATTAACAAGGCGGGACATTCAGCGTTTACAAGCGTATGGCGTAAACATTGAAGGAACCGAATTCCCAGTTGATACAAAAATGGAATGTCGTTTCCGAATGTGGAATGCAAAAAAAATACACCGAATAACTACAAAACAGCTCACATGCACATGCAAAATTGATATTTTGTAAGGGTGTAAACGCTCATCCATATATTTTTGAAAATTTACGATATATTTTACATCATAACATTATTATAATAATCAGTTTCCAAATTAAAGCTTGCCAATTATTTCGTACCACCCACATGATCACGTGGGTATAAATTTGCAACAGCTCTGTCAATTGGTCGTCGAAATACCAGAATATGCTTAAAACAAATATCATTGGCTGAAACTTCTCTTTGAAGTTTCCAAGAGTATTATAGAGAGAACCTTCTGCCATTAGTTTTCAATATCAAATGTTACATAACTTTGGGGTCTCTGGACCCCAAAGCAATAACAATACAGGAACAACATACTCCTTTGTGTATATCCAAACACCCAAATGACGCTCTCAACAAACTCAAGTTTTACAAAGTTTACAAAAATCCAAAACAAAATACAAACAATTCACTCATTGCTCATTCCATGTTAAAGCCAATATCAATAAATGCTGTCGTGTACCTTGCCACAACATCAATAAACCGCCCGTATTGGGTCGTAACAAATACATAAAACAACATAATGCACAGTTTAACAACTTTATTGTTTCTTGTAATGCTGCATTGTTACATTAGACAGGTAATTCGGCATGCTTCCTACACATAACTGAATGCCTCGAGATCATGTGAATGCTTTAATAGACATCAAACATTTCACTTTATGAGGAGACGAACTGAGGAGCATTGTTGCATGCGTGGAGAGGTGCAGTGTGCATAGAGGATGTTTTGGAGATCATAAGCACCTGTTTGAGGAGCTACTTCGTGGTGTATTATAAATATGGATTTGATAAATTTGAGATTGAAATATATAATCGACCTGTTTAGAGGAGCTATTTCATGGTGTACTATAAAATATGGATTTGATAAATCTGAGATTGAAATACGTAATGAACCTGTTTAGAGGATATATTTCATGGTGTATTATAAATAAGGATACATCTGAGATTGAAATACATAATCAATCTGTTTAGAGGAGCTATTTTTTGGTGTATTATAAAATATTGCTTTGATAAATCTGAGATAGAAAGAAATAATCAACCTTTTTGAGGAGCTAATGATGTATTTTTGAAATTTTATGATTAGATATTATCTGATAAATGAGAATGGACATGAAGTTTAAGCAATTGATATGTATATTTATGAGAAATACCATCGGTGAAAATCATTAAATTTCATTTTTGAGAAGTTTGTTATGGTGGTGGTGTTATGAAAGGTGTGGTTATCTAGGCTGAGTAGCAGAAGCCGTAGTCTTGGTAGGAGAAGCAGTCGTAGTAGAGGCAGAAACAGCAGTCGGACAGTAAAATTAATAGTGCTGAAGTGTCGGTGGTTAGAAGACGTCACAGTAGCAGCAGTAGCAGCAGTAAAACAGTAGATGAAGTAGTCTTAGCGGAGGCAGCAAAAGCAGTAATAGGGAAGTCGTAGTAGTAGTAGTAGTAGTAGTAGTAGTAGTAGTAGTAGTAGTAGTAGTAGTAAAACTGAAGCTGTAGATGATTACACAACGGCAGGAGCTTTAGTAACGTTTCTCGTAACAGTACTTTTCTTGAGGTTGATATCACTTCCCCTTCATTTCTTATAATATAACGCCAACAAATTGAAGTGGAAATTCTACGAGGGAGATAACAGACCAGCAAATAAAATAGACATATCGAGCCAAGTCACAAGTACTCGGTATACAAATCTTGCCATAGCGATTCGGTGCGAAGGAAAGGGCGATACCCTAGCCATAGAAGTGTGATTTGTTGTGCTCGCTCGTACTATGATACGGCATTAGGTATATAAACACATATTCTTAGAAGCCGTGGCTAAATGTATGTCCACACAAGGGATCAATCAGAGGGCAAATATACATGGCAGTGTCCGCAGGTTTAATATAACTGTTAATAAGAGTATATGTCAGAGTACACAACCTTGTCATATACCAACGACGAAGCTGCATCCAAAAATGTGTTTGCACAACGGTATTGGAGGATGCTTATTGATCTCTAAGGATGTCTAAAACGTTTCATTGTCAATCCAAACGCTTAAACTACGTCTTATTTCTTTGATAAACATTTTGGAATTGGTGTGATGAGGAAATACAATGTGACGTTTGGTGATCAATTGCTTGATGACGATATCTAGTCTTGACACTTACATGATATTTTGATAAATAGGGGACTGAATTAAAACTTCTCAGAAAAACTTCATAAAGCTATTAATATCATTTAATGATGCCAAGTATGAAAAAACAAAGTATTCATTGACGTGATTACAACGTTGAATCAGTAAGGGTTGAAAGTAGTGAACAAACTTTTGGGATGCACCCGTCGTGACCAATGTAGTGAGTGTTGATAATAGTGAGTGACAGAGCATACATCCCTGCAGTACCCCTCTTCATAGTGACCAGGTTGAATATATTATTATTTAACGTACTATACCGTCTCCGACTCACCGTAGCCCATTGATTGCCAATCAATTATCTCTCGACCCATAACACAGAAAAAACAATACGGGAGTTACCTGCACATCCCCGCCGCGCCACCTATGGTCACGTGACCAAAACCTCATTCCAACTTCCTGTCGCTCAGTGAACGGTCGTGTTTCTGAGCGCTCTCGAAGTTATATTGCCTTGGATTGTATTAAAGTATACTCCTTTTTTCTCTCGTTCCCTTTACTTGGGGGTAGGGTTCCTTCTCCTATCTCCTGGTTTGGTTTCCAATTGTGTAATTGGAATTTAGACTGGTTGCCTGTGTATCAGGCAGGCTAGTCAGTGTCGCGCTACCCTGCTTGGGTCGCGCTGCTCGTGTTGCACGTGCTTGCTCGTGCGTCTCGGCTTGTAGGTCTCGCCTACGGGTACCTGACCTTTGACCCCGCGGTTGGTGCGTGGGACGTGTGCAGGCAGCGTGCGGCTTGCCGTCCGCTCCTCGGGGGTTCGTCCTTGCTCCGCTTGGTTCACCGGGCGAGTGACGGACTGGAGTGGAGGGTCCACCCTTCGTCAGTGGTCCACCCTTCGTTCGCTGCGCGGTTGCTTCACTTCGCTCCGCTCTGGTTCACCTGGCGAGTGACGGACTGGAGTGAAGGGTCCACCCTTCGTTCGGTGGTCCACCCTTCGTTCGGTACGCGGTTGCTTCGCTTCGCTCCGTCTTGGTTCACCTGGCGGGTGTCGGACCTGGGTGACTGGTTCGTTCTTCACCCTCGTCGCGGGTGATTCACTTCACTCCTCCTCGGTCCGTCGGGCGAGTGACGGACGTGAGTGTCGGGCCGGTTCGGTTCACTTGTGACGGGAACCAGGGTATCGTCAGCGATGTACCCTGGCTTCTGTGGACGTTGTGGACTTCGGAAGTCGGGGACCCATGATCCCCACTCCCTCTGTCGCGCTTGTACTTCCACCTGTTCTTGGCAGGACAGGTGTGAGGAATGTGAATCTCTCACTTCGGAACAATTTAGAGCGTACCTTCGAGCTCTAAGGAGAAGTGAGAGGGACGCTGTAACGTCCAAGCGTAGGGTGCGGACTGCCGGGAACCCTTCGGCTTCGTCCACCATCACCTCCCCCACGGACGGGTTGATAATTTCGGAGGATACGAGGGAGTTTGAGACGGAAGGTCTGGTTTCAGATTCGGACAGGGGCGTACATGGGGGTAGGGATGGGAGCCCTTCCCCTCCCCCTACCCCTCGTCCCTCCGCTCTTCACCGTTCCTCTTCGGTGTCCTCCGTTCCCTCCCGAGTGTCGCCCGTTCGGATGCGGAGGAAGTCCAAAAAGAAGAAGAAGAAGTCAGAGGAGCGTGCACCCTTCGACCAGGCTGCCTTCTCCGCGAAGCTGCTTGCGTCGGTGAAGGATATGGTTTCGGGGATGTTGGACGCCAGGGGAACCGTTCCCCCCGATAATGTACGTCGGGAGGTGTCCCCCCCACCCGTGGATAGGTCCACCCAGGACTCCCCTCCTCAACGCACTGGGCGTAGGGTCACTCTCCTTTCCCCGGAGGTGTCCCCCAGTGACACGTCGAACCCCGCCCTGTCACCTCATTCGGACCAACAGTTCGTGGATACGACGGACCCCCCCTTCATTCCTATCACCGAGAGTGGGGGCGGGAATGCATCGGGTTCGGATGCGACTGATAAGATGGATGCGGTGGCGGAGTGGGCGGGGCTTGTCTTGCGGGAGGTGGACGATTCCCCGTCATCGACCAAGCGGGCTCGTCTTGAATCCTTCTGCGAGGATGAAGCCCCCCGCTCCGCGAGACAGGTCTTCCCCCCCCATCGGCTGTTTGACACGGCGGGGAAGGATTTCGGCTCGGCGATTTCGGCCGCCGCACCGGGGAGACTCATTCCTCCACTTGTGCTGACGGACCGTCAGCGGTCAACCCTTCCGGTGGCGGACCCACCGATTCCACTTAACCCTCCCACTTTGGATGAGGACATCAGGCGGGTGGCCGCACCCTCCGCGGCTCACCTCGTGTCGGATGCCCATCTTGTCCACCTGGACAAGGAGGCCAGGTCCATCCTGGGGACGGTGAACTCTGTCGCCCATGCCTGTCAGGCAATGACAGCCTTCGCAAGGGAGGCGGAGATGGACAAGGGGGCCCCAGCTCTCTACCGTGCGTTCGGCTCCGTGGCGGGAGGTTTAGCGCAGGTGATGTTGAGTGCAGGACGCATCTCGGCGGGGGTCACCAACTTGCGTAGGGACGGGTTCCTCGGACGGACCAACCTCCCCGTCGGGATACGGAGCAATCTCCGTGGAGTGTCGGGGTCAGCCCACACCTTGTTTGCCGGGGCGATACCGGAAGCCCTCCGACAGCGTCACGAATTCCAGCAGCAGGACCTGACTAACAGGCTCGCGGTAGAGCGGAGGCAGGGGTTCACCACACCTAAGAAGGGGAGACCTACGTACAAAGCCCCACCCCCCAGTACGGGGGGGGTGTCGTTTCGGTTCGGGGGTCGGGGAGGAAGAGACTCGGGCAATGTCTCCGGCCCCTCACCAGGCAAACGTACCCCTCAGAAGAAATGGCCCAAGCGGGGGAAAGGTCCCTTCACCCCGAGGAAACAGTGACACGTGGCGTCCGCCCCTGCTCCCCCCACCTACGATTTCTCACTGGGATGGCCCTGTCGGAGGGCGTCTCAGCCAGTTCGCAGCGAACTGGAGGCAACTAGGTTTGGATCCCTTTGTGTGTCGGATTCTGGAGCGGGGGTTTCAGATACCAGTCTCGTCTCCCCCTCCGCTCACCTGCTCTCCAACGGAGCGTCCACTGGCAGCCGACAAGCTTGCCCTCACGTTGGAGCAGGTGGAGATTCTCATCTCCAAGGAGGCGGTGGAGGAAATCCCGCTCCAGGATCTCTCCCCCGGGTTCTACTCACCCGTGTTCGTTCGACCCAAGAGAGACTCGGGAAAATGGCGGCTCATTCACGATATGTCGGTGTTCAACCGCTCCTACCTCGTACGGCCGCCATATTTTCGTCTCTTGACTGTGTCGTCAGTAATGCTATTACTGGAGCAATCGGACTGGATGATATCCCTAGATCTTCAGGATGCGTACTTGCACATTCCCATCTTCCGGGAACACCGCAAGTTCCTCCGGTTCGTCCTGGGGGGGCGCCACTTTCAGTGGAACGTGCTCCCGTTCGGGATATCATCCGCTCCGTGGCTTTTCACCAGAGTGACCCAACCAGTGGTCCACTTCCTTCACCATCACGACGTACAGTTCGCCATGTACCTGGACGACGGGTTCAGTCACCACCACTCCCCCACAATCCTCGCGGAGCAGCGGGATTTCGTGATCGGCCTGTTCAGGAGGCTGGGGTGGCTGGTAAACCTGGACAAGTCGGACTTACAGCCAACCAACGTGCTCACCTTCCTGGGCGCCAGACTGGATACAGTTCGTTACAGGGCCTTCGTTCCCAAGGAGCGGATGGCCAGGATAGACAGCCTATTAGATCGGGGACTCAAGGGTCCGCTTCTGCTCCGACAGTGGCAGCGGATCCTAGGGTTACTCACATCAGCTCAGGACCTCACCGCGAGGGGACGGCTGGAGCTGAGACCCCTCCAGGTTTTTATCAACCCGCACGTCAGGGAGGAAGTGTGCAGACACGTGTTTCCACTTCCCCAGAGGCTAGTCCCCCACTTAGCGTGGTGGACAGTGGAGGCGAACGTGTTCTCGGGTGTTCCACTCAGACCTCCCGTGCCGACCGAGCACCTCTTCGTGGACGCTTCCACGCAGGGGTGGGGGGCCCACCTGGGAACGGAACAGACGGCGGGGCTCTGGTCGTTGGCCCAGCGTTCGTGCCACATCAACGAGCTGGAAATGGAAGCCATCAGGCTGGCGATCTGTCATTGGTCCGCTCGGCTGTGGGGTCAAGTGCTACTCGTGCACACGGACAGCTCAACAGCGGCCTGGGGGATAAACAAGCAAGGCTCGACCAGGGCAGTCGGCATCCTCAGGCTAGCACTGGACCTCTTCCGCGTGACGGACGGGCTGCACATGTCGGTTCGCGCGGTGCACATTCCGGGGGTGAAGAATGTGCTGGCGGACGCCCTTTCCAGGCCGGACAAACCGCCGTCCACGGAGTGGAAACTCCTCCCCCAGGCGTTTCAACAAGTGTGCCAGCACTTCGGGAGGCCGCACATAGACCTGTTTGCGACCCGGCTGAACCACCAGCTGCCGGTCTACGTCTCCCCAGTTCCCGACCCCGGGGCGTGGGGCCTAGACGCTCTGTCATTCGAGTGGGAGGGGATGGACGCCTACGCTTTTCCTCCCCCGAGTATTCTCACTCAAGTTGCGGCGAAGATCAAGGCCACTCGGACGATCAGGCTCATCCTGATAGCTCCCCTCTGGCCAGCGAGGCAGTGGTTCGTACCTCTCCGGAGGATGTGTCTGGAGGACCCAATCCCCATTCCTCTCAGGTGGAATCTCTTAGTGAGCGAGCCAAGCGGGCGGGTGCACGAGAACCCGCAAGCACTGGATCTTCACGCTTGGCTTGTCTCCAAAAGGGGCTGAAAGGGGCGGGCTTCTCTGAGGAAGTCGCAGCCGCGGTTTCCTCCGCCCAGCGGGTCTCCACTCGCAAGCTGTATGATGTACAGTGGGGATCATTTGCTTCGTTTTGTTTGGACAAGGGATGGGACGTCCAGGTAGCAACTGTCCCTCAGGTGGCGGAGTATCTAGTGTATCTCCGGGAGGAGAGGGGACTTAAAGCCTCCTCTATTAACACCCACCTAGCGGCGATCATGTCGGTTTTACGCAAGCGGGACCCCTCTGTGGACATCTCCGTCCTCAAGGAAGTGGTCAGAACCTACCGTCAGGAGGACGGACGGCTCAGACCCAGGCCTCCCGAATGGGACTTAGCGATCGTTCTGGAACACTTATGTTCAGACTTCTACGAGCCCCTGACGGAGACCATCATTCTCCGACTGACGGTCAAGACTGCCTTCCTGGTGGCGATGGCTTCGGCCGCAAGGGTCTCGGAGTTACATGCGCTGCAGGCCGATTTGCTCCGCTTTGAAGCGACGGATGGTGGTAAGGCCACGCTGGGTCTTGCTCCCGACTTTGTGTGCAAGAACCAAGGGTCGGACGAACGGGGCAGGGTTTTCCACATTCCCGCCCTCTCAGGTTCGGTCTCCCCCATGGACGAAGAGAGCAGACTCCTTTGTCCGGTTCGAGCGCTTCGGGTGTATGCTGAGCGCACGCGGTCCCTCAGGCAGGGGAGGAGGAGGCTGTTTCTGCCTCATTCCCAGCGTAGCACGAAGGAGATAGACAAACGCCTCTTGGGGGTCTATCTGCGGTCTGCTATCCTGGACGCCTACAAGGCCAAGGATCTAGCACCGCCGGCTCGTACTAACCCGCATGAGATCAGGGCGATCTCAGCCACAATGGCTTTTCACAGCAACATCGCCGTAGCGGACATCATGTCGGGCTGTTTTTGGAAGTCCGGCATGGTTTTCGCTAACCACTACCTCCGAGACTTGTCCACGGAAGACCTCGCGGGTGTTACCAGGCTGGGGCCTCAGGTGTTCGCTCAGCATCGCACGGCGGGTTCTGTTTTCCCCAGGGGGGTCACAGCTCAACGTTAGGGCTTATTTTGCTTTTTGTTGTTTGCTCAATAAACTTCGCATCGCACCTCCGTGTCTCGTTGGGTTCTTCTTTCGGTTCGGGGTGGGCTCCTTCCTTAGCGGGGGTCCTGGACTCCCACCCCTAGCCATACGGAAGTAAGGGGAAGTACCTGCGCTCCTGCCGCCTCGCTCTCGCAGCCCTCCATCCTCTGTGGTAGTCGGGGCTACGGTGAGTCGGAGACGGTATAGTACGTTAAATAATAGTACGTTTTTGAGTAAACGTCATTATTTGTACTTACCGTCGACGACTCACCAATCATTATTTTCCCACCCTTGCCTCCCCTCCTGCGAGTAGGTCCGCTCTAGCGTTCACGAGCTCCAGGTAGGTTGGAATGAGGTTTTGGTCACGTGACCATAGGTGGCGCGGCGGGGATGTGCAGGTAACTCCCGTATTGTTTTTTCTGTGTTATGGGTCGAGAGATAATTGATTGGCAATCAATGGGCTACGGTGAGTCGTCGACGGTAAGTACAAATAATGACGTTTACTCAAAAACGTACTATTATAAATAGAGACTATTAAAGGTCAGGTAGAGACACTTACATGTTATTAAATTAATTTCCAATCACTTTGGTAGAGACGCCCTATAGACATGACGTTTGTTTATATCAATAGTCGGTTGGTGGCCGTAGACATGCGTTGAGGTGTGTGCTGAATATATAATAGGGGTCAATACAGTGTATGTGACCAGAGGAGAATATGGTCTGTCATAACGGAATTATGGAAAGAGAAAGATTATGCATAATAATTTATTAAGGGAGAAATTATTGCCTGATACGCAGACTTATAGACTCTGTATATTCTTTATCAAGATTTTTTTTTAAATTATTTTTAAAATGCTGAAACCTTTTTTTACTTATGGTGTACTATATTCTTACACTTAAAGAGATTCGTCAGTTTGGTTATGACGAAGATGATGTTTCATGGATTATGAAACGAAGACGATGGTTATTATTGATTATTATATTAACGAGAACGATGATGATGACGATTACGACGACGACGATGTTGGTGACGATGATGATGTCATGTTCATGGACAAAGAAATCAAAGCATTCGTTCTTTGTTAAGATATTTAACAGTGATATTTTCTTATCGGGTGTATGCACAGAGTAAGATTCCATTGTTAAAGACCGCGGTTATTGCAATCAAAGCTACTGTACAAATGATGAATATGTTTGATAACTAAATGATAATTAATAAAAAGATAACGCTGAGTCATATTTCATGTTTTATTTTCTATATCAGTCAACATTTGCAATGAGGACAAAGAACAAGTTTCATCCCTAAGTATTCCTATAATAATATAAATCGGTATTGTGCTATCGTAATCTTTCAAAGCAATACAAGGCTCGTGCATAAAGGCTATCGTTAGTTCATTCAAATGCCATTTTTAAGGATGCTCCGTTGATCGGATGAGTACGTAGGTAGGTAAATAGGTATTATTACATACAATGTACAGGTAGATAGAAAGGTACGTAATTATTACCTACCATTGCGGTTCACTGAACCGGAACGTAATTCAACCGTGATTTGGTGATTAAACTCCTAAAACAGCGAGGGATGACTTTGAATGAGTACAATTATGTCGTAGTTGTTTTTTGTCTACGTTTTGGTAAAACCCATAACGTGATAAGAAAATGAAATTGAGTAGGACTTAGCAGTAGTTATATACCTGATTTTATATGGGCTTTTTATGATGAGTTGTTAAATTTACAAGAACAGTATCAAATATCAAATGCTTTTGCTGACAACTTTTGAGACATTCTAAAGCGTGATGTCAAAAATCTTTCTTCTTTCTACTTTCTTTTTAGATAGGGATACAAGTTTTGCCGTGAATGTTATTGACGACACTGCAATCTTCAAATAAACTCCTTACACAGAAGCTTGGCTACTAGAGTGTGCATAGCGGTACGGGCCCGAGGTATAAACAGTGTGCGAAGTTCAAGCGTGTAATTCTGCAGGCGTTGAAACGTCGTTCACATTCGAGGTTTGTAAAACCTGTGCTGTGCCAGTTGACTCGGGCTGTTGATTATGTGCAATCGGAACAATCGTGAATTTACGGCTATCAGCTTGCGACCATATCCCATGTCTGTGAAAAGCATGCACATAATCCGTGACGTATGAAAGGGGCGGAGCTACGTTAAGCCAATGAAAGCCGAGAGGGGACACTGCTGTAGGGAATACTGTGGTAGCTTTACGCTTAGACCAGACATAATAAAACTCCTCAAGGATTGTACACTGGGTTTGGAATAAGTGTCCTACGATAGAACGGTGGTGTTGGGGAGAGCTAAATGTGAATCGATAGCTCACTAACAAACGTGATGGCGAGAATTAAAGGATTACCTGTTTTCACCTGTGTTTTGGTGCTACTGTTCCTAGCACGTGTGGATAGATGTTACGGTGATGATGATAAGCGTATATGTCAAAGAGTGCCAGAACATACTAGCGATCAAAAATCAACTGGAAAACATGGATTTAAAATTATAGTCGAGAGCGACACCGAGGAAGATGTGACGAAATACCGACCTGGTGGAAAATACACAGGTAGGTCAAATTTAATAAACAGAAGTGAAATTACAAATTTCAATATCATTTGGATTTGAACATGGGACCTCCGGTTTCAGATCCGTGACATATAAATCTAATCTGGGCTATGATTAAGGGATCAGCATATTAGGCAACCCCTGATGATACACGAGTTTGGGATGCTTATTTGATTAGTTCATATAATGAGAAGCAGACGACAGTGTTACTATCATTATTGTGAACAGTAACCTCTTTGCTACAATCCACATAATGAAGGGATTGGAATATATAACTAAGAGCGAAAGCTTTGACATTATTTGTAAAAAGTAACACCATGTTCTTCAAAAGCAATAGTCAACTTAATCAATTAAAAAAGTAAACAGAGACTCATTTTTGATACGCCTTGAAAATGATTGAGGTTTTACGCTTCAATTCCTTTGGATTAAGCATGCAGGCCATACTTGGCGTTTGCACTTGTTAAAACACTCTCTTTGTGTACATCTGTTGCCATATCAATTATGATACTATTCATTTGGATTCAACAGACGACAGTTTTATCAGAGGTTTTGCATTTTCATCTTCATTAAGCATACGACATTTTTCACGTCTGCTGTATCAAATACAATTCCATACATCTAACTTATTACACTAGCAATCTGCTCAATGTGTTCTATGCCAAATATTATAACCCTGTTAACAAATGAGAGCGATATCACGCTTCAGGTTCATTTGTAAGAGGCAGACGACAATTTTCACGTCTGCTCTCATTGTGAACAGTAGCGACTATGCTACAATCCACTTAATCTAGACGCGTGGTGTTTGAATCTTGTCTCGCTAGCTTCGCAAGGCTACAGGAGAGATAAGCTTACGATCATTGCAAAGAGACAAGCTTTTGCAGAAGTCTTTTTCTCGCTTATCAGTAGGTTAACTGACTACTTGTGTGTCCGATAACTGGCCACATAGATACTAGATCTACAGTTGGCTACATGTATATATATGTCAACACACACGTTTTTACTTTACTACAGTTACATGGGGTCGTTGAAGGATGTCTGAACTGAAATTATGAGTTTTCGGTTCAATGGTTAATATAAGTGTTTAAATCATAAGGTAAACAGAATCAGATCTTACTTATATATATTCTAATGTTAACATTTATATATGTCCACACTTGAATAGTATGCTGTGTACTAAAAGAAGTGACAGATAAACATGTATACATAACTCACTTCAATTCTCTGAAAAGTTAACGGAACGTTATAACTGACTATACGAGTACACAACAAACTTGCGCCGATACACCTTATGCTTGCCCGTCAGTACACCTGAAACTATGTTTTGCATGTACAAGTACATAAGGAGCGATATTGTTGTAGTACAGAAGATAATTTCTGTTTTCTTTTGCTATTTGAATACACGCATGACTGAAGTAATATGCTTATCGTGCATATATATGTCTCTGGTATATACGTTATATTAAAGTGTATTCAAACGTATATACCATACAACTACCTGTTAACTTTGCCATACCTATACTGTGTACATGATGTTGTTTTAACTTATATGTGAATATCTGCATAAGTCATACTATTACGTACAAACTTTCTTTCCCAAATATCATATCTTGAGAAAACTATATTTGGCATTCTACTTTGATTTGATATCATATCTGATGAAGACGTAACTAATAACATTCTTTATTAATGATTCTCACATCGTTATTTCTTATTCCCAGGATTTATTAATTTTATTTATGAATCTTCCCACATTCTTAACGGAAACTCAAAGTTTTTATACAGGGTCCCACTTAAGCCACAACCACAGCTATGTAGATATACACTGTACATGCATTCACTGAGGAAATATTTCCTGATCTAGGCGTACCGTGACATTAACATGTACAATCATATGCTAAATTTATACAGCAATCTATATCGATGTATGTATCTACCTAAGATGAACATGATAACATTGACATTCTGAATGCATGAAATTTGACTTTTTCCCCGTTCATATCATCAACAGAATGTATTAAAATATACAATATGGCTTAATGTCTCTTGATTGAATTGATAAAGTCGAAAGCGTTTTACGTACAATATCACAATGTTATCTGATGACGTCCATTCTCTTCATTGACAATCACTTTAATCATTACGTCAGCCATGGATAAAATAGGTTCTAGTGTATCATATCTCATATCGCTATTCATAACGACTCCGGCGAGAAGCACGGAAATAGCAATACACAAGCTGTTTATATTTAGAGTACCGACTACGTTGATCCTTTTGGATTGTGGTGATATTGGCGTTATGTAATTATATAATTTACCTTAGTATGCCATTGATCCTTTACAGTGACAACTGGTGAAAAATAAGGGGTTTTGTATTCGCCATCCTTTAGTAATGATCTTTGGTGTAAACTTATGTTGTTCATATGTTATTGATCCTTTATCGTGATATCTGATAAAATGAGTGCTTCGTTATATGTATGTTCATCCTTTAAGAATGATCTTTGGTGTTAACATATGTTGTTCGTATGTCATTGCTCCTTTATAATGACATATGATGAACAATGAGTGCTGCTTCTTTATATGTTTATAATTTAGAATGATCTTTGGTGGTAACCATGGCGTCGTTTAGTGTTTCATGAGATGTTGTTGATCATTTTAGAATGATCATTGGTTGTTATGTTTCTTGTACTGTAAAGTTTCTCGGCTTGTTACGAGGGAGGTTTCATGAATAACGTGAAGTGTGAACTGTTTCTTGATATCTTCAGAATGAACTTTGATCATGATACTACATGAATAATATTACTCTCTAGAGTTGCAAGGCTTACCCGATAAATGCCGATGATCCCTGACATTTGATATCAAACAACATACCAGTGTATGCCCTTATTGAAATGGTAGTTCAGATTAACCTTAAACGTTGATTTCTTATAGGTGGCTGGTTTGTCATGATCATGCAAGGCGACATCTATTAAGGATTATATTGCAAATGAGAACTGATCGCCAATAATGACATTATTTCAACATGGGTTGTTGATCTTATAGGATTGATCTTTTGGTATGACCTTACTCTCTTACGTTTCCCAATAGGATGTCGCTGATCCTATAGATCGGATCAAGAGATTGATCTCTAATCAGAGGTTTATGACAATACTTCTCCAAAACATGTCACCAACCATTTTTATGTTGCCGTAGAACATGTTAAGTTTCTGGACGTAAACATAGACATGGTATTCATACCTTGCTCTGAAGCCTATTCTATAAAGATGACATTCCTCAAATACGCGGACTATTTAGCATACACAAAAGTCTGCATTAAACACTAATCTTGCTGCTACCGCCTTGGCTTGTGAGCGTCGATCCAGTATAATGTCTAACATTTCTCTCTATACATTTGCATTACACGTCATGTGGAAATCTGAATACGTTATTTCTGTTTGTGCCTTCGGTGATTATCATAAACACAATTATGTATACGTGTCAGTTTTACACCATGAAGATAAATAAACGTTTATTATGTTACTTGCACGCTTGGTAACTACGAAAGAGAAGCGGCAGTAGTGCAGTGAGCTCGTGTCCTATTTACCTGTATAGTGCAATAGTGGATATAGAGAAGTGAATTATGTTCTAGTTAAACTCACTTTTACAATTGGAGATTTTGATATTATTTATTTACTTTTTACCTTTTTTTAATTGGATTTTTATTGAGAAAATTAAAAATATATAATACGAGTCGTATTATAATGATGATTTTAATGATCATTTGGAATATACATATATATATGTCCTACTCATTTAGATGAGAATTCAATTTTAATTATATTTGCTTAGTAGAAGTCGCAAGGTCTATTTCAAGATTTAATTGCATTGACTTGATTTGCATTTGAAGACGTTGAAGATGTAAAACGTTCACGTTCAGACGATTTGAATTTTAAATGAAATTTAACCACGACTAAAGGGGCTACTTTATACCAATCACATCTATTTTAGGAAAGTTGAAAATTTAATTGGGTAAAAAAGAAATAGCTTTCCTTATAGACTCTACAGCAAGCCTAGTAAAGCATCTATTTTGAGCTACCGAGAGCCCTATGCATAAGAGATCTTGGATACTAGTATTCGTTCTACCATGTAAAACGCTACACCAGTTGTTATCAACAAAATCAACACATAGTAATTGAGGAAACTGCTTCGATGCTTTTCTGATTGTGAGTGGCGGCGCCAATTCCATAAGCCTCTAAGACTAACAGTTGAGGATGGTACCAAAAAGACTATTTGGGATGGATGGATTTGAAGGCCGGGATAAGATGGGGTGTCTGTTTATCAAGGCAAGACTACATAAATGGGAAAGTGGACATTTGGTAGGTTTCGTTAGGAATCAAAGCGCATGGGGATGATGTGAGAGGGGGATGGGGTGCTATCTTTAGGGGGAGTTTTTGTTTTGAAATAACACGGGTTGAAGAGCTTTATCAATCAAATGCTGATCAAGCAATATACAATCATTTTGTTTTCAAGGTTTGTGGGGTTGAAATCACTGAATGACATTATTAAATGAAAAAAATCGTCTTTGATTCCGTCGTTTTTGTAAAGTTTATGATCTAAAATATGTCCGACTAACTTTTGCTTTTAATACGTAATAGTCTTGACGGACAAGACAACTGTTCACTATTCAAATAACATTTCAAGATTATAACTGTTGGAAAGACTCATTGAAGTAGACACCTATGGCCCCGTGATATCACTCTCTGTATCAAATTACTACAATAAAAATGTTAAGATTTTTTGCTTCAAGGTCACATGAATGTACTACTGGAGTGTTGGAAAGGGGGAAATCAGCAGAGCAAGAGGATAGGGGATGGTGCTGTAACGCGCAATGAAGAATTTATAGTATCACACTGCGAGGAGGAATTAGGAGGAATGTTGTGTAATTGCACTGAGAGGAATCGTCATGTCAACACCGATTAACCAACCATTCCTATACGATTGCATTAGAAGATTAGACCCTGGTGAGTCGGTGGTCTTTGATAGAAGCTAAATTGGAAGGGACCAATACTGTACTGGATAATTACCTGCCATTGTGGCAGACACCATTAGTGCAATTCTAAAATTCATTGATTTTTGAAACATGGAATTCATTTTTGACTTTTTTGACAAAATTGAATTACTTAATAAAAGTAAAATGATTTACCGTCCATCGTTAAATTCGATTGGAGGAGAAGACGTGTATGATATAAGACTTATATCATTTATAGAAATTTGATAAACTATGGTCGAACTAACAGCCAAGTTAAACTGTACTCAGGCTGAATATAACCAAGGTACTTAAGCAGTTCAGAACATGCATGATTTCTTTCAGAACATATTACTGTTAATCCCTACACTGACATGTTAAGTCTTTCAAAAGGTTCCAATCTGTTTTGGAATGTACATATATTGATTATAGGTAAAATTGATGTTCTTTCGCCGTGCCTGAATTGCAGTACGAAACGTTTGCAAGGGTTGTCGACCCAAAGCGCAAGATTACCAGCTATTAAAAAGTAATAAATCATTTCTCACGATCTTTGCTTGTGCTCGGCTGTCACTCTCAATAAAAGACAGGGAATAGTCAAACCACTTAAGCGATTGAGTAACATTAATAGGAATGGGACAGGGTTACCCCTTACCTTTACGTTGCTTAACAAATCCCCTGCATGTGTTTATCATTTCACCTGTTGGGGACGTTTTCATTTCAAACGGATCACAAACTTGAAAAGTTAAAAGCTTGAGAAAAGGTTTTCGATTATGCAAGTAATGATATTCAGTGATCATTATGAACCTTACAAATTGATTCAGCCATTGCAATTGGCTCTGATATTCAACTATTAAGTCCAAGCTTCATAATACCAACCTTACAAATTGATTCAGCGTTTGCCTCAGGTTTAGATTTGTAAAGGTTTTAAAGGTTCCAAGGGCATTATACCAACTTTGTTATCGATTCCTTTACAAGTATATGAGTTTGAAACACATGCCATTACATATACAACTCACAATCATAAATGTTTTCAAAATATATTTGCATCAATATTAATGATATATTTGGGATCAATTGAACCTCATGTACGTAATGATTAAATGAGGCTCACATATTAGGGAACCATCTACTATAATATTAACACCCCTGGGAAGGGAACAATATTATAACGCCACATGGCATATGCTGTGATGGTGTCATATGGAATTATTCTATATTACGATTTAATTGCCCAACGGGTGTTTAATTGCTACCCCGTGTTGTAATATTGATGTTCCCATACATCTTGTATGATCACGGTAATCCGAATGTCTGAATGCAAGATTAGGACGTCACCTTTCATCAAGACTTCCCCTGATTGGAAGCAATACGATACCAGACAGATAATTATTTCAGGCCAGAAATGGTATGACGCAACAGAGGCTGTCAGTATTATGTCATGTTCTCGAAAGAATCATGTCATTTTGAGTATGGATGATGAACGATTTCGTTTCGCGATCGTATGTAAGAGAATAGATTTCGAGAAAGACATTTGTCATAAATTTGATTAATATGATTTTAATTTGAAAATCCGCTTCTGTTTCCTGAGGTGTTAGTTTTATACGGTATTAATAACTGAATATCAATATCATTTTGAAATTACTTTCGTTTGAAGTACATCTATCATGAACATTAGTCCTTTAATGAAATTTCACAGTAGAACTGAAAGTAATTAGAAGAGGTTTTAGATTTACTTGCTATCAGTCAGATGAATATCCATTTAATTTGAAAATGTTTCTTGAACCAATTTAAAATCTCTGAAACATTCCGTTTGAATTTATAACATAATGATTAACGCCGTTGAATTTTCAGACAAAATATGATAGACATAATTATTTGGAACATCTAGACACTTAAATTTAATCAGTTTAACTTTTGTATTTACTTTTTCGTTGGATTTGTACAGCTTTGAAAGAAGACATTTGTTTTGACTTGAAATCTATGAGCCTCACATGATCGCCCCCTTTTATCAAGCAGTTATGTTGAAAGACGGTAGCATCGCCTCGCAAAGCTTTCATCGCCAGTTCGCGCTACTTGCGGTTAGGTTAAAGGGCGAGCGAGGGTATGAAGCGGCCTAAACCAAACCAGTTTGGCACATACAAACCGCCATCGATGAGTAAAAGATATGTACAAGGGATCAGCTATATTAAAGCATTCTGGTTGTCATTTCAATTTTGATATGTTTGACTTTCAACAGAATCAAGTACCTAAAGCATATACGTGTTTCTTAAAAAATGCTATATTTTAAGATGCATGAAACACTCAAACATATTTTTTAGGTTCGAAACACAGAAATAAGGAAATTATATATATGTACTATCTAAGAATGTTGGTCAATGGCTTTTTCAATTCACCATAGTTACACGTAAATGTTGAAGTACTGTGGAAAAAAATGACTAAATAAGTAATTTATTGTTAGATAATTTTTTTTTGTAAAACGAGAAATCTACTAACATCAAGTTTGAAAAAGTCAGGATCAAATTGTGCCATTTAATTTAAATGTTTATGGTTAGTTTCCTGATATAAAATCCTTGAACGTTCCAAGTCGGCAAGGGAGAGAGGAAGGTCAACAACATATAACTGAAGATATGAATTACGACATGTTTCAGTTTATTATACAGTCTACGTTTTGGTTAAATGCAGGTTTTGGATCAAAGGTAGCATTCAACAACATACGAATTATTAACAGCGACACGAGCTTACCAATGTAAAGCTGTTGACTTTGTTTATAGTTTCCATATCATTTGCCAAAGGTATCAAACCGTCATTTGATAACGTTTATAAAAATATCTGATTTGAATAAGAAACGTCGTATCTGCCAAGATTAGCTCTTATTCACACTTGCAGTGCCACGGTTGTGTGAAATAGAGCCATATATAAAGTGGGCTGTTTATTTATGATTTATAAGACGTTTATCACGAAGCCGAGAAACCACGCTCTGCAGATAACCTCAACAGTAACGGACATATACACTCACCCTGGCGGACACCCGTCACCGATCTTTGATTGCCGGACAATATACTACAGATGTCATATCCCCCTATCTCTATTGGTTGACCGTTTCAAGGAGATATTTACTAACAAGTACCCCTGATTCTGACAAAGTTATGTTTTAATCGTATGTGTTGAACGCTGTGATTACCTGTGATAACTGGGGTGGTATTTTGCCACGGTGTGTATATATCAGGGATAAAATGTTTTTGTTCTTCAATGAAACGCTGATTAAAATGAAAAAACGAAGGGTTTGTTCATTTAAGAGTTTCATTTGAATTTATGGTATGAAAAAAATGGGATTCCATTCTTTAAAAGAATTATGATTTACATATGCATGTGTTTTATAGAATGATAACGCATTTAGAACTAAAAAAAGTCCTCAATTTCCATGATTACTGTTTAAATATGATCCTTTATGGTGTATATTCAAATGCATTTACACATTATACTTATTTCAACAAAGAAATTCCTTTTTGTCAACACATTATGTAGGTCAAATCTTCGGTCTAGAATTTTTAATCTCCAGGTGCTGTTTTCTCAGTCCGCCTTAACAAACAGAGAAAAAATTTACGAGTCGGTTTTATAGCCATTTTTGTTTATCATCATTGATTGTTTGAAAAGTAAACATTGGGATGAAAACAGAACTGAATGTCAAAATGTGCATAGAAAATCAGCATTCACACATACCAAAAGTGCATTTGTTTCCATATTTGCTCAATGCTTTCAATAGACTTAGATGCCAGGTGTCAAAAGTTGCTATAAGTCATGCAAAAGTGCTTTGTGAAAAGAGAACGGATGAAACCATCTCCTTGCTTGATCTAGCAGAGGATTGACGTTTATATAGGCTTTGCTTATTGAGCAAACTTGTGGTTACGTCAATTTTCTTTTAAACTTTTAAACTTTAGGGTTTGACATGGACTTGCAAATAAAACGTTGTTTGTTGATTTCATTTGTTTAGCGGTGCTAATGTGCTTGGTTGCAGCAAACAGCATTAAAGTTGACTTTGTTATACGGACCTGCATATGATCATACACATGTTTAAGGGTCTCCATACTTGTCAAAATTTAAGTAAATATTTAGACTTATACAATGTTATTTTGCTTTTGATGACATTTGGTGAGCGGATTGACATATTGAGGTCCATTTACTTTTTAAGGATTATTGGTTGTTTAAAATATTGAACATAAACGTTTGAACGCTCTTTCATAACAAGAATTTTCCTCGCATGGTGTTGAAAAAACGTCACAATATATATAATATGGTTTCATGTTCATTGCTTTCAAAAAGATAGGATTCAAACGTGCTGTACGTTGCCTTACGTTGTGCAAACGAGTGTTTGTAAAAAGAGGACAGTTAACCATCTCCTTAGCTGATCCCTACTATAAAATATATTTGTGTTTGTTAATAAGGAAAACGTACAAAAATAGAAAAAGTATTCCAATGAAAATAATCATTTAGAAAAATCTAAATATCAGTGAAGACACCTTATGTTTTTAAATTGGCAAGCATTAACGAAGGTCCGATTTTAAAGGAACTTATCACTTTATACGGTTTAGTATCTTTTAAATTGACATAATCATCATAAGAAACTTCATGAACTGGAACACATACCAATTAACTTAGCCGACGAAAGGAAAATTACTAGTCATGTATTTCAGATAATAAGGAACCCTTATTATCTAGATCTGGTCAGAACTATAAAACGGCAACTGATCATTAGTATTGAAACGATTTACATCTTAGATTTAACATCCTCCTCGCTATGGTTCAAGAAAGTCGCCGAGTTTACATTTCAAAATACCCGTAAAAGCGGAAAGTTAAGTCATACCAGGGACAGTAAGTCACTGTGATGAATACCCGAGGTCATGTTTACCCTTCAGCTAATCTTCATAAAGCATTTTGTTGTCACAGTATCTCGTCATTGTATGGATACTAAGTATCATAGTCAGTAGATTAGAACCACATTCTTTAGAAATTCCGATCAAACAACATACAAGCTGTAATGTTCAATGGAATGTTCAAATGAATATGAATTGTGAGATTATTTTTTTAAATTGTAAGTATTCTTTTCTGAATTATAATGACTATATAATTATTGAACAATGGTACCTTGACGAATAAAACGTATTCGTTATCAGTATCAAATGACACTTTTGAAACCTTTTGTTCAAATTCTGTAAAGGACTTGTAGAAAAGTCACTGACACTAGCAAGTATCATTCACTGACGCATAAAGGGTACTATTGTTACAATGTCTTCTTTATTATATAAAATACTTCTTCAGGCACAATACAAGATAAAGCATGTCGCTCTCCATCCATTTCTTCACAAAATAAACTTAAAGTTTTGAACAATCAACTCATTGAGAAAATTGGCCAAAACATTTTCAACATCCTTCTTAAACAGATGGTATTTTAACCTTGTTTCCCATTTCTAATGTGTCCGCTCTTAATGTTGTTCCAACGTCATTGAATAACCCCAGAAACAATACTTTCCAGGAAAACAAAGGAAGGTCCACTGGTGTTATGAGGGTTAAGTATTCGCTTATAGCTAGTTGATGGAAAATAACAAGAAAATGAAAATAGTTGTGAGGAAGAGTCTATAACAATCCAATAAGAGAATGGTGTAGAATATTCATAGGAGTGGCCAAGCATGACAAAGTCTTTCTTCTTGTAAATCTTCTTCAAAAACACTTCCCCAAGTTATTGAAAAGGCTTGCTTGAAAGAGAATAACTTTAAAGAAGGTGTTCACTTAAATTTTATGTTTTCTTTTTGAACATTTTCACACCTTGATACAGAATCTTTGAAATTTGAGATCTTAATCCTTCCTTATTTTTGCTTTTGGTATGAAGGCGTACAAGCATTGAAAAGAAAAGACTAACAAATAATCACACAATGTTGACCTCACTTTTAAGTTTTCAGTTTATTTTTACCTACCTACTCGTAAGAATTGTAAGCATGTATCATTATGACCTTTTTCAACAGTTATGTTTGTGAATTTTATGATTGAAGTGCAATTTCAAAATTAAAATTTAGAATTTATAAGATGATAGCAACTTAGCATTATAAAGATAATGATAAGACTTTAAATTGTAAAATGTATTCTTGAAGCACAAGCATATCAGAAACATATACCTTTAACAAAATAGAAATGCTGAGCAAGGCTTTATATATATTGCTTTTCTTTGATAAGCTTTTAAGAAAGATAAGATAAAGTACACACCATCTTGATGAGAAATTTACTTACCATATTTACATACTTTGCTTCACTGAATTATGTTAACTACAAGGAATTATGGCACTCATTGAATATAAGTACACGAGATATAATATTTATGTTGCTGACCACTGCAAAATTTAAATGGTCATTTGCTGCTGATCTTACAGTAAGGATTTGACCATTACTGAGTGTAATCAAGTTTGATACCATGTTGGACGGGTCAGTGTTGGGTCACCTCAGATAGCCACTGGTCAGTGCTGGTCACCTGGACTACGGACACATTAACTCTTGGACAGGAGTGGTCATCAGAGCCATTAACATCTACTTGCCTTATTTTAACTTTAATATCCCTGAGTACAAGATTGATTTTTGTAGTAATTTTCCATTCAGATATGACACTGCCAATTATTTTTAATGGATAGTCTGAAATGTAATTTTGTATCTATTTTTTTTTCTTTCAAGAAAGCCTGTTAATATATTCTGTAGGCATCTAAAGTGAATGGTAGACCTTATGACCATCTAAAATGTCCAAAGTGACCATGTTGACAATAACATTTTGATCTCACAAGAGTTCATACTTTAACATTTACAGATAAATAAGAAATCATTGGTTACTTGAAAAGGTCATTTATCTTGTGATATATCTAAAGGTTGCTTATATTGTTGCTGCTTTCATTTATTATTAGATTAGAAAATGATGTCTCATGCAGATCCTCTCAACACATAAAACTCAGTATATTATCATTATCATGTTCATATCTTCAACAGCAAGAGGAATGAGGTAGTCAGCAGAGAATATTCCTCATAAAGAAGATCTGGTGGTCAGTGTAATGGTCACTCAGTGTGTTTCAAACTCAAATGGTCAAGATTGGTCAAATATAACGACACAAATTGGAATTATACTTCTCTTGGTTCATAAGGATGGCCACAATTATGACATAGGGTGTTGAAAATTTGATTATTTAGGAAATTAGAAGTACATGTATATCTGATTTCTCTCAACATGATTGGTCAAGGCTATGGTCAGATGGTGCTTGAGAGTCTGGTCAGTAATGGAGTGATATGATAGGACAAATTTATGGCTCATAGATACTGATATGGTTCTGAAATGGGTTTGAACTTTTTGGCTGCAATAAAAAAAGACGTAGTTCAGCATATATATATACAGATATGCATAATTCGGCTGAAATCCTTTGCTAATGTTGTTCAATACCTTTTAGGGTTTTAAAATTGAAAATGATTTCCTTATTTGAACATTTATTTAAGTTATTTAAATTCAGGTACAAAGAGTCTTTTTTTCGAGATTTTCATGCATGGTATTGATAATTATTGTGATAATGATATATGTCAGATGTAAAGGTTTCACCAGAGAACTGTCAAAGCATAGCTACAACTTTGGAAGTTATATCCATTGTGCTTCACAAAAATATTTACTTTTATCACTTCAAAGTTACAAGGATATTTTCAACTGCAAATTCATGGAGTGTCCCAAAAATAGAGGGAGAATTCAATTTGAAAAGGTTTCAAGAAACTAGCCAACATATTGATTTTCAAAGCTGTTCCCAATTCCAGCCCACATTCTGAGGGTGGGGCACTGAATTCCCCACCACCTTTCCAATCCAGCCACAAAGACATTTCAAAGGAAGGTCACTGCTGTGATTCAATCTCTGGAAGATCAAAAGAAGGCTTATGACCCTATTGTCACAGGTATATGCAGTATATGACATCAGAGAGGTCAAGTTTGACCTGTGGTCACCTCAGCCAGAGTTTTTCTTGTCTGTGGTCACCTCACCAAGTGGCTGTCTCTTGTCTCTGGTCAGTAGTGGTCACTTGCTAATCCTGCAGGTAATCCTTGTATATGATCAGCAGGTCTTCATGTTTCTGACCAGCAAATGACCCTAACTGACCAGTATGTCCAATTTTAAAAAAAGAGCTCTTGATATATTCTGCGGGATGTTTCTAAAGAAATTCTGGACTTAATCCCTTATTTAAAAACTTAAATAAATAATTCAAATTCTTTACAATAATCAGAAGACTGTCTTCTAAAATCAAATATAAAATGACAATATCCTTGATGTCAAGTTAACCAATTGAAATGTGAAAAGAAAACTTATATCAGTGATGAAACAAATGATTTAACAGCCAATATTGGAAACCATGAGAATATCAAAATAACACTTTCTGAGTGCCACCAATTAAGCAAGACATGCTCTCCCCATTTGTTCTGCAATTAATCTTCTTGATTGTTGAATACCAAAAAGATATAAATTTTGACTCCTTAAAAGAAGTTTATCAAAATAAGATGTATTTTAACATTTTTCAAATGAGTAAAATGTCTTCAATGCAATATTCTAAATATAAAAAAATATGACTTCTGCCAAAAGTTTAATAACTTTTGTATAAAGGTTATGAAAGCAAAGTTAAAGATGACATTATTCACTCTGCATGTAGGGCTACATTTTAAACATTGCTGATTAAAGTTTATGAATACATGTCCAACAAGATTGATAGAAAATCTACAGGTAACAGTCCTTTGAACTTCTTGATGAATCCATCTACCTTACCTCCCCTGGTTAGAGAGCGATTACCTTTATGAGTTTGTTAATATATCACCGTGTTTGACAATTGCAAAGGTAATTCAACTCAGCAGTGGCTGTTGATGTATAAATCATGGAGTGAAGTCATTATCAACATGAGCTTTTTCATAAAAATTCATTAGCAAAAATGGCAGGTATGCAATAATCTATTGAGAAATATGCGAAGTAACAGAAGCAAGGTTATGTTCAGCAATACCATGTAACCTTGTGATCATGCTCGGACAATATCAGTATTGTTCAGGTTTACGAGCATAAGGTGATGTTTACGTCGTGTATTGAAGGATTTAAGGCTCGGAAAGCATGTCTTGAAACGTCATGCACAGCAGGAGAGGATGTCATGCTGAAGCAAGGGCAGATAATCCATGACCCGATTCAGTCATTGAAGTGCATCCTTTATGCCGATCAGAGCTAACAAGTATGACAGAACTTGCACAAGAAACCACTCTTAAAGCTACCGTGTTATTATTTACGCTAACACCCTAGATCATTACATGAGTATCAATCATACGTTTTATTAAATGCTTTGAAAAGAGTCTACTTATGTCTTATTGCGAAGTCATGCCAGACGACCAAATACCAAAGATGGCTGCCTCTTCAGAGTTCAGCACCATGGCAACAGGGGACAAAACTCTCTATGTAACTTGCAGAAGAAATGCAAAGTATTCTTCTCTGAAAGGCATGAAAATAATGCTATTGAAGAGATTGAATGCGGCTGATATTTCTAATGGGACCTCTCCACTGAATGTTTTGATCCAAGCTAGGGAAAATCTTTTCTCCTTCGGCATCCAATTTTCTCGTGCCTTGTACAGACGGGTTGGGAATGAAGTGCCTAATACACTGCATTATCCTAGTCTCACATATCCCACTTGTGTTTGAGGAGACAGATCTAAATGTCCTTCATGATATGCATTTTAGCAATTTTACGATTGCCATGCTACAGCTGTAATGCATAATGTTGACACAAGTTTTTCATTACTGAATTCATTGTTTTAATTGCAGAGTAATAGATAGATCCTCAATGATATTCAGAAACCAAGAGCACTTTGATGTGTTTATTTAGTTTTATGTGTAGTTAGTGGGCAGGGAAGAGGTATCAAGTTGTAATAAGTGGTTGTGAAAGTAGTATTCTTGTTTATGTAGATAGTTGTATGGGTAGTACTACATAACTACTCAATAATGTAAAGAGATCTATTCACTACGTGATATGCAGGTATTTACATTGAATTTGTCCACTCTAGAACTATAAGAGGTCCACTGCGAAATATTCATTGACTTTTATTTGAGTATAACTACAAAATTAAATAACATTATATGTAGAAGAGTCTTATGGTGTGAAAGTCATAACCACTTAAGGATTGTCATAATCTAATGATAATCTAATGATAAAACATTTTATTTATTCATATAATTGCTAAAAGATTAAAACGTGAAATACAATCAAGGTTTTGAAAATAAAACATGTGTCATCTTTATTCATACATGAAATAGCATTTATATCCTTTTATTGAATTGTATCAAATCACAAAATTTTATTACGGTACTCTCTTATGATATAAAACAGGGAGTAATAGATAGATAACTTTCCCCCATTAATTCAAAAGCATGTCAAATTTTATCTGCATATACCTATAGAGAGGCAAAATCACTGCTATGACATTAATTATTTAATAGGGATCAAGAAATTCTAAAATTCTTAATAAGGAAATCAAATTTTAAGGATTGTCATAATTTTTATAATGATTTTTCATAATTGCAACTTCTGAAAGCGGTTTCCTAATGAGCATCCACTTTAAACAAGTATAAGGTAAGCCCTTGGTCAATACTATGATAAGTCTGGTAAGACATTCTCTTCTGATTCTCACACTTCTCATGACTTCAAGTCGTGTTTATGTCAAGAATATTCTCTCATAACCTCTGCTCCTTTTGTAATACTCAAGAAGAGTCAACATTCACATCAAGCCTATCTGATTTCAAACTTACAACTAGTTGTAAAGTAAATAGCACCAATTATCAATTCATTTCATGTGAATGTTTCTTGAAAAAGAAATTTTCAATTAGAGTTTTAGACTTACAAATTATTTGATAAATCAATATTTGTATTGCTGCAGAAAAGCATTGAAATTGCACATTCATATGTGAAGTTGCAAGGAAAATAGTACAACTTCAATCCATTTGAGATTTATTTCTTTACAATGAATGTCTTGTTGTAAAAGCATTCAAATGTTTTGACACCTTAGAGGCATAAAACAATTGTAAATACGATACCCCAAGTATGTATATTTATGACAAATACAAGAAAACATTCTCATGTCTCCCTGCGTATGAAAATTGATGAAAATATGATATGTTCAATAAGTGAGCTTTTTCTTCATCATATGTTTTCCAACAAAATCACTTATTCATTCAATTAAAGAACCGTCGTTCCACTTCATATGAGTTTGTTATTGAATAATGTATATTGAATATATGAATATAGGTCTATGCGCTGGGAAATGGTGCTATACTTAATAACTGCGGTGTATAGCTTGAATAATATCATCATCTGCAGAAAATAGATGTATAATATCACTTGATGACAGGTATATTAATTTTTACATTGCCCTTATATATTAAGTAAATGATGAATTACATGTTTTAAAATTTGTAGGCAATAATATCAAATATTATTTTTTATTCTATACAATGTGTTGTTACTTGAATTAGAAATTTCGAATGAACAAACATATTGATGAAGTTAAAAGAATAAAGTCCTAAAATATAAAAAAAAATTGAGAAATCTAGACTTGCACAAGTTTCTTGTAGATAATAAAAGATTTTCACACAAAAATTGAAATTGAAAAGTAAAAAGTCTATCTAACCCACCCTTATACTCTTATCGTTTCAATTCCTTGGACATTTCAGAAAGTCTCTAAATTTATTCTGAAGATGATGAAGATTCAAACCTACCCAGAAAGACTTAATCAGATTTGTTTCATTCGTTTTCCATGGTTTTGAGATTGGAAGACATGTAAAGGCAATCAGTGTCTTCCATGAAAGACAAAAAGGTCAAAATGTGAAAAAATATGGAATGGGGTTAAAATAGCCGGGGTGTTGACACAAGTGCCTCTTGCATGGCAGACCAACACCGGAATAACGGCAGTTGGTCGCAGGCAACAAACATTTCCGAGCATTTGTTTACTTCCAGTCCCTCTGACTAAACATGGACCTTTGCGGAAAGTCATGGTAATGTCACAACACCCAACTTAACATGGACATACAACTGACTTCAAGACCTGCAGGAATCTTAGGGAAGACCCTGCAACACCTCTGAACATTCTGAGGCATGTTCAGGAAGGGAAGAGCTTGATGAGCGTATGTTTAAGTGCCATGTTTGATTGAACAGTAAGACCTGTTGCTTATAAGATATGATAGAGGCCCATTCTGTTTTGATGTTAATGATATCAGTGTCCAATTGCTGGCCAATTTACCATTGAACTCTAAGCAAGGTTTGATGTAGCCTGTTATTGAATGGGAGATCACTAATTTATTGCTTATTAATCTGAGACTTCTTTGAGAAGCATTTAGAAGTTGTTAGATGAATAAAGAAGAGGTCTATGGTTTATTTCTTTATTGCAGGAGTGGGACATTTAAATGTAAATACTTACACCATTTATGCAAAACTGCAATAAAGAAGTTGAAAAACCTATAGAACTCTTGCTTATACTAGCTGTTCTGAGAGTGAAAGGATGATTTCCTGTCACACTGATACATGTGTTAGAACACAATCTGATGTTACTTTTTGGGCAAGAAACTCACTCAATCTGCCTCAATCAAATTTGGAAATTGGAAACTCAGTTTTAAATCAATTGGAAAATGAAGGATTATTTTTGTACAACCTTGGTTGTAGGCCCAAATTCTTTGTTCCCCATGGAATTAAGAAAGTATAAACATTGAGTGAACTTAGAGAACAGGGTTTTGATAAGTACACCTTGAGCTTTGAGTGTACATTTTAGCATTTTTACTCTTGAACAGGCCCTCCGACATCTTGCCCAGAAATATTTTCATCAGGGGCAGGTAGCTGACTTCCTGTTAAACTAGACATTAAAAGAAAAAGACTCAAAAACTATTTTATGTATCTTTTTTTGGAAATCTTGGAAATGCTGAGAATTATTGTGTTACTCTATAACAGGGGTTAGGAAAAGGTTTTAGGAAAATATCTAAAGAGGCAGACAGATAAAAAGTTTAAGCTTTGATTTTTTCTTTAATAATTAGAAATAAAGCATTCTAGTTTCTTTTGTCATTTCAAAAAAACGTTTTCTTAAAGCAACAAGTAAAACTATTTGAAATCTGAATCATATTTATGAAGTTTGAGATGGTGGATGATTTAGGTTATGTAATAACCCCCAATTTTCTGAAAATAAACACTTTTTAAAAAAATACAGAGTTTTCTAACTTTTTAATCTTCTTGTTGTAGAGAGTTCTAAAGGTGAAGGTCAGAGGATTGTCAGATGTGATGCAAGATAAAACAATGATTGTGACAGTTATGGATATTTACGATATACAGAGCATGTGACAAGCATTTATGATTTCATTTTCAAACAATAATTTTAAAATTTTGTACCAAAAGACACTAATATCATGGTCAACTAAGATATTTCACCAGTGTTTGACAACATTTTTTCATGGTGTTATCTTAAACATGCAATTATTTCCCCTTGTTTCATGCGAAGGCTTGGGTCATCTAGTGTAAAATGATAACAGGATGGGACCTGTATTTACTTATTGTTCACCTTTGAAGTGAGAACAATGTCTGTAATA
Organism: Steromphala cineraria; assembly: GCA_916613615.1. Lineage (NCBI taxonomy): Eukaryota > Metazoa > Mollusca > Gastropoda > Trochida > Trochidae > Steromphala > Steromphala cineraria. Next base: position 51,064,749 of record OU744725.1, read on the forward strand.
TTAATACTCATATCTTTTTCTTGCCAAGATTATGACAGTTTTTGGCTGACAATCCAAGGATTGTCCAAATCTCAGATTTCAGTTTCATACACCTTCTTACTTGCTCATTTTCCACTCCGTTAAACTCCTGAATGACAATTTTTGATTTATGATAAAAATTATTTCAAAATAGCAATAAATTATCTTGTAATAAGATTTTTAACCTCTGGCTTAGCTGTAAATAACAATCTTGAGTAATTTATTTTGATATTATTTTGTTGAATTTGAATTCATTACTACTTTCAATTTTATCAAAATGCTTTTAGCTGTGTTTCTGAACTAAATTTACACCTCTGCTATTAACATCCTTTGAAATAAAAATTTAAGGTGTACCCTGAAGGTAATTCACATGAGATCAAAGAAAAATTTCTCTGGGAATTTTTTTAAAGCTTTTAAAATATATTTATTGCTATTTTGGACAAGGTTGTAATTCCTAGTACATATCACTTCATCAATGAATAAATATTCATTTAGTTCATTTCACAAACACTCAAACAAGCATATAGGTGTATACTTTTGAAATAAACATATGAGCAGGTAAAAACATTCAACAATCATATGTCATAAGCTAACTTTTCAAATTAAATATCCTAAACAATAAAATTTCTTCATAAACATCATAAATTAAACAGGTGAATATATACTTATTCATGTGTCATGTAATGGCTTTATATTTTAATGTAGTTCTTTTCTATTTGATATTCAATTTTAATGTGATATTGCCTTAGGCTCAATAAGTATAAATTTCATATAATAAACAGGTGTAAAAGTCATAATAGTAATTAAAGTTCAAACGATGCGGATGGTCATGCATGAATAGAGAACTTTTAACATGACTGAATAAATATTCCAAACACTAAGAGCATGTGGGCATTGATTACAAAAACAGCAACTGTCAAGTCGAGCATATATTTGACTAAGGTATATTGTTGTCAGAAACATGTATAAGTATATATTTGATAAAATCATATCAGATGAATTGTAAAGTTCATTTTTTAAAAATTTGATTAATATTGTTGAAGCCAAAACCTTTTGACTCTGATTTGACGACGCCCAAACGATCTGAGAAGCTTTAATGTAGGAATGACAACAAAGGCAAGAACCTTAAAAAGCCCCTCCGTGAATATTTGCGGTTCACATCATTTGGTAAATTATCGACTGCAGGAAAGTCTTGAACCTAATTCACGTTGAATAGTGACATTAGGTAGTTTTGAAGTCGCGATAATGGTTGAAACCAGACAACGACGCACATCAATCATGAAAGGTTATTTCTTATTATTCTTACTGTAAGATAGGTTAAATTTGAAAAAAATATAATTACCCAAAAACATAATTCTGAGCTATCCTTAAATATTCTTGCATCTGCATGGGATGGGTTAAATGAAAATTTGATTTCATTGGTGACTATTAACACCAAAATACCTGTCAGCCAAATTGCAAGTCATGTGAATACCGGTAAATGTGGTACATGACAATTGAAATAGATGGTCACAGATGAATTGCAAATTTTCAGTGCATATGTTAATCATTATGTGCATGTGGGCATTTGTGATCGTTTTAAATATAATAGTAGTCAGTTTGACAGTCACGCGTATATACGCCTTTATTTGTTAGATAGGGTAAATATATGGGTAGAGGCATAAAGTTATAAATCAGAAGTATAACTAATTTGACAACCGACACCATTGAAAATGACGGGTGTTGCTTAAGCTATTTTACGCCTTACAACACATTTAACATCAAAGCGTAAACATTACTCTTCTTTGAAGGAGGACCAAAAGTGGGGTATAGATTAGGCAATTTGTTCTGTCCCCGAAGGCAAACGATTTGGCGTATAGAACATAAATTGAATTGTATAGTTATGTGAATCTTCTTTGGCAATGTACATAAACATGGTAATATTTGACCATAAATATATTTTTTAGTAAGAAAATGTTTTTAGTTTCTTTTATTTATCATTTATAGAGTTCTTTTGACAAGATGTGGCAGTATGACGATATAAGCATAAAGAATAAAGGAGGATTTTTTAGTTTCTTTTCTATATTTATGTTTGAAATTCTTTGAATAACTTTCATGTGGTTTTAGTACACATCAAATTGTATATAACATTGACCACCCAAGAGTATTTCCATGTTAAATATTTAACAACATTTTTATAATTTGATAGATGAATTAAACCATAGGAGTTAAAGGTGATTGAAATACATTTAAATGGGTGTGTTAAAAATTTAAGTAAATATGAAATATTTTATGTAAATATTGTTGTTTTTTTCCATGACTCTACAGAATAAATTGTCTATATCTGTATGACATGCACAATATCAAGTCACATCTATATTTGAATATAGTAAGCAAATAAATATTTTATTCATTCATTTAAATTTCTTAGCAATTATAATAATAATAGTCCATTTATATGCACATTGCATGCTCAAAGCCCTTAGAAACAAACAGAATGAAACCATACATACAGTAGAACACACATATAGCGAACTCGGATATAGCGAACAATCGGATATAGGGAACAAATTTTCAAGTCCCGTCCCTACATAATATCATTAAAATTATATGCGTATAGCGAACACCGGATATAGCGAACTAAATTCGTTGGTCCCTTGGAGTTTGTTATATCCAAGTTCTACTGTACTTAGAATGGAAAAATTGCAATATATTAGATATTCTCTGTTTATGAATAATTAGATGTCACCTTTTTAATATGAGGGATTGATAATTGTAACAGATGTTGGGCTTATTAATATGTAATCATTCTTTGAACTATTTGCATTAGTATTGCTCTGTCAGGCATTGAAACATCCTTTCAATTATTCACTATAGTTATTTGACAACAGTTTTGTTTTACACACTTTATGAACTGCATGGGTCATTTTAGTGCGTAAATGGCACTTGTATTAAAAATTCATAATAGAAAAATGAAAACCATGATTTTGTATAAAAGCTAGCTAGTACAGCAATTCTGTTACAAGAGTAATTTCAATGATCAAATTGAAATACTTTTAAATTTCATTGAATGATTTATGTCACTTTTTATTATATATATACTATTGTAATAGTAACAGCAGTAGAAATGTACAAAGGACTGTTTGTACGTTGTTAAAATTATATTTCAACAATATATTGTATTGCAATAGTCATTCACTCTGACACTTCAATTCTATGCTTTACAAACATAACAATTTTAGAACTCTATTCCTATTTTTTTTCTAAATACATGTAAGCATTGCAGCATTTTGCTGAATTTTGTTGAAAAGACTACGGGTACTGCTATTGCGATAGCATGTTACATTTTGCAACACAAATATTTTACTTCTTCTTTTCAAATGCTAACAAAATCATTTTTTTTGCAAATATACGAACTTCCTACTTGAATTCCAATTCTTATATGTTAGACCTAAGCATGGGTTAAGTATAAAGGAAATTTGCTGAAACCGAAAAATCTTCCAGGTATGAACATATTGAAAATATCTTTATGTACCTGAACCTGATTGGAATACCTGTCGTCTCTTTCAAGTAAAGTGTTTCACCTGTAGTCACACCTGCATCTGCAGGTGATCAAAGCTGAGCAAGCAGTTGCATGTTGGGAGCAGAAGTGAAGGAAATGGCGGCCATCTTGGTTCCATTACAAGTGGAGGAGCTAAATATGTATTGGTACAGAAGTGCCTTCTTGTTAAAATATATATACAAGACGCAACTTCAAAGAAGAAATAGTTAAATTGCTAAATTACTTTGTAAGTTTGCTATTTAAGTAAGGAGTTGTTGAAGGTAATAACATTTACGAACCTTTTCTATTTTATTACTTTGTCCACTTTGTTTGAAATTTTGTCCTGGGAATATCCAAATGCTTGCAATTTTGAAAAATAAATTTAAATGAAATTTGATGAACATGAAGTTTATGATTTATTTAATGAGAATCATGGGAGAAAAATGAATGTAAATCAAAATTAATCAGCATGTGGAAAGGCACTCATGGGATCTGGCAAATCAATCACGGACGCCTACAAATCCTTAATTCTCTTCTGATGTATTTTCAGTCGATGTTGGGCGGGAAAGGATATGTTTAATTGGGAAAGGTGATGTTCTGTTGAGGAAGAGAAATAAATATAGGTAAGCGATAGGTTGAATGAACTGCTGAATGCACCTAGAACACCCTCTTGTTGATAGAAATGTTTTATCATTTATTATGGCCTGTACTTGAGAAATGCTATATTTTGGGGATGTAGAAACACATGCTGGAATATTCAGTTAATTTACAGGATACTGTTGGCTCAAGATATTATTTCTGATATTCTTTTGGTTACAGTTGAAGATTCTTATTGTTACTTTCATTTAGGGTTTTTATTCAGATAAGAGAAAATTGTGTTTTTCTTGTTCTATCTTGCCCATTGCAAAGGGTTGATTTCATCCTTGTTGTTACATAATCTACATAAAACCATAGTGATTTTTTAAGTTTATTTCCAGTGTCATATCTGATATCTTCATAAGCCTTGTCATTCTGTCTTTCATAAACCTAGATTATAAGTTGGCTTATTACATGGTTCATACGGGCCTTGAAAAGTACTTGAATTTTGTTTTGATACTGGAAAAGTACTTGAATTTACAATGCTTACTAAATGTCCTGAAAAAGTACTGGGATTTCGCGGTAATGTCCTTGAAATTTTCAAAAATGTACTGGAATTCCCCATGACATAGATCACAATCGAAAACACAGAAGAATCGTCATTCTGCTAACTGCGCAAATTGATACAGAATGAAATGAAACGAAACCAGTCTGTGAGCTTCCAATCATTTCAACGAAATTTGTAATTTCTGCTTCTCACGATCGATATTTTTTGGGAAATTCCGATGTTGCAATGCAGCACTTTGGAAAACGGTGGCCTCGAAAGTGAAACTTTTGCAACTATATGTACTTGAAAAGTGTTAAAATGACCTTGAAAAGTACTGGAATTTCATTCTGTTTTGGCTGTATGAACCATGTATCATCAATACATCTTAAATCTAAAATCTTCTACCAAGATGGAACGAGATGTGTCTATTGTCATCAGTGACAACATGTTCACACGTTTGTCATATCTGGTTCCATCTGGATGTCATAACAATCAGTTAGGTGCAATAGGGTTATCATTGACCTTTAATGGCCGCCGACATCAAACGCTTGTCTCTTGGGAGGTCATGGTTCACAGGGACTCCATGGCTTCTACTCTCGTTATGCCCCGAAGTAATTCTAGTAAAAACTGTTTGACATTTGACCTAAACACACAAAGTGACACTATTGCTGTAACCTTAAATAAATGAAAGAACAAACATTCTCTCTTCTGATTGGTCCGTTTTGACGTCTGCTCCTAACAAATTCCAAAGTTGACTTATTTCAAAAGGGAAATAGTTGGGTAGATCCCTCTAATTCTTAAGGTGGAGCGAGAATAATTCGAAAGTTATTTTATCTCTCTCAAAAAGTGTAGGAAGAAAAATTTCTCTTCTAGATTGCTTAATCAGAAGAAAAGATTTTTTAAATATTTTCTTCTTTTCATGGTTAGAAATCTATCTTTTTTCATTTGTTTTGTCAATACTTGTTTGCTTTCTGCCCAGCTCAACTATGTAGGTTTCATTATAATAGATGACCACACCGGTGTTGCAGGATTTCTCCCTGTTACTGAAATACTCTTACAGATGAAAGGTTTTAACTGTATCATGACAACTAAAAGTGTAAAAACTTTTGGAAATTGTACTCAAGGAAACCCTTTATTCTATAAATTGATAATCTTGAAAGTATAATTCTTTTCCCTTTTCTTTCAATTATTTATGCTAAGAAACAGTTTTTATAGAGCAGTTCAAAAAGTCATTTTAAAATTTATGTACATAAATTTTTTTACATTATCGGAACAGTATATTCAATATCATTTCAAAACAATAAGCTTTTACAATATGGCTTTATCAAGATCATGAAACACTTTTGACAAGTTCTCATTTTCAAATCTTCATCATCTTGATAAAACTTGAATTTGATACTATTTAAATTTCTGCTATGCGAAATTAAACCATTTATAGACATGAGGATGCAATTAATATGTATTCTTTGAAACATCAGAAAGTAAATAGCTTTCTAATGGGCTTTTCCTTCAGAGGGCGTCGCTAAATATTTGTGGCACACTTATGGTAAACTGTGGGGGAAGATCAAAGAAATGTTTTGTGTACAAGTAAACTTGTTTATTAAACGCAATCACTTCTACTATCAGTTTCACTCACATATTTTTTTAATGAAAAAGGTATTTATTTAATATCCTATTATTAAAAAAAACTTTATCAATCGGTCTGTTTTGTTTGCTTTAATAACCTTTCTAATTTTTTTATTTTAGGGGGTTAATAAGGCTTTATGAATTATCATTTATGCTTAAACAGTTCAATAGAGAAATCGAAGAATTTTGTTATGCCATCAATAAATACCTGAAAAACATCAAACCAAAACCTTGGTTGATAGGCATTTAATGATAATGATAATGAATAATCCAGGTACTTATAACATGCCTACATCATCCATGAAACCAAAAACCTAAAAAGAAATCTCTATAAAGTCCTTCCTTCTAAAAATGTAATAATTCTAAGGGTGCATTTTTTCAATTAAAGGGAAAAAATAGTGTAAAAGATATGTAACATTTGAGAAATTACTCCTTCAAACAATGCATCATTAATTATATATCCATGATCTTAGGTGCAGAACCATTACAGTCATGTGGTTTTATTGTTCCACGACATCCGCCTATCTTTATAGTAACATCTTATTGTTTTGTTGTCTTTCTTTTGCCATTCATAAACAAGTACTGTCTTTGTTCCTCCATTACATCCTGGATATAACATCTTCCTAACAACTATGTGTCTTTAGTGACTTTATGGCAACATGACATGACAAATCTGCATTGACTGTTGCAGTACATGGTAACAGTAATTAGCTTGTCGTCCTTAACCCTACCCATGCCAAAATCATTGCAAGTAGCAATTGATGAAATATTTTGATTGAATTAAATTGTCCTTTGTATTTTGGTTGTTAAAAGTTTTTTAATTTTTCATAAAACAATAAATTTCAGTAGATTTGGCATAAGAAAAAAAACGTATGCTGACCATCAAAAGATATTCTTTTATGATGTAAATTCAGATACTATTCTCAACACTGAAACAGTTGTAAAGCCCATAAATGATATATCTACTTAATAAATTCACAATCCTGGCGTAAATAGAGACTAAAAGAGAACATTTTCTTCTTTAGCGAGCATGAAAGTAGTTTGTGAGGACCATGGAGGTGATATCGCCTTATAATATTTAATATCTGTGGTGTTTACCAGAATAATAAGGTTAATACGAAAAGGCGAAAAATATCTGACTTCTTTAGAAGTACACCGTAGGGGGTCAGTGATTTTGAATATTGTAACGTTCTGCCACACTTAGAAACAGGTCAAGAATAAAATTATTTCTTTTATATACAGTGACCATTGCTTTTATGTGCGAGGGGGCCAGTTGCGGCTATTTCAGAATATAATAAAAAGTCATACAAATCGCATTTAGGTATTGTTGGTCAGGGTTTTGGGGATTTGCTGAGGTTGGGCTCTATACCTCTTAGATCACTTACAGGATTTGTAGATTTACACCTGAAAGGTGCACGCAGTGACACCTATCAAGGTATTTTACTCGTTAACCTTACAATATTTCATATCGGGATTGAAAACTGATTTCTGAAAGTTTCATTACTAAATATGATATGATTTATTATATTTTAATTTTTCTTTTTTTATTGGCAGTAAGAAATGCCTGAAGGAATATGCCAATAAAGGATTTATGTATGGGTCTCAACTATGATTATTGAATATTCTTGAAACAAAACAAGGTTTTATGCACATATCTTGAAAGGTAAAAGTTTTGAATTACCATGCTTTTTTGGATTGTATCAAGTCTTGAACAACCGCAGATTTAAAGAAACCTTAGTTATAACCCAGTTCAGTATTATTTTTACATTTTAACTATACCCCTTCAGTATGTAACAATTTTATTTTATAACTTTTTATTCTTATTCATCATAAAATGACATAAGTAACAAATATGAAGGTCAACCTGTAAGGTTTTAAAGAAACTATTTCTGTTGAATTGATAAAAAAAATTTTGGAAGATGAGTTACATCTTGTTAGGAAGATTGACGATAGAATTACTGTGTATTTTGTATTCTATGAAGATAAAGTTGATATGCTTCAATGAATATTCACTCACCCATAAAAACGATGTCTGTTTCATAGTTCAGTTAGTTTTCTAAATACCTAATACCACAGGGTTTATTCAACAACTCCCCATTTATTTCATATTTCAACTTTGCTTCAGTCTAGCGATTCTGAATTCATCCAAGCGGAAAAGATTTATGAACGTATTCCATCAAATGATTACAAAATACTGTACATTTTCGGTAAAATTGACATTTATTGCTATAAATTGAGTCAAATTATTATTCAATTTGTAATTGATGTGAAATTGAATACCTTTAAAAACACATAACTGGATTCAATATCATGGTGGTTTCAAAACCCTTTTAAAAATTCACATCAAATGCACCTTATTGAAATTTGAATTAATTTATTGATTTATGTATCTAGCGTGCATTTGTCAGTCACTTTAACTATTTCAAAAAGCAAATTGTAAAAATGTTAACATGTTTTTATGTCTAAACTTAAATTGATTGAATACATAATTTTAAATGAAGGTAATGGATGAAACTGCAAAGTTGAATTAAAAACTTGAGTGGGATAATTTCAGTTTGAAACCTCAATTCATCATCTACGTAAAGTCATAAGATATTAAGCAAGAATATAATTGCTAACATTAGTGTTCCTTTAACTGGAAATATTGAGTCCTATCAAAAACATTTCAGAAGGTAATGGAAATATGAAGAAGGTTGATGAGATTTTAATTCTTGTAATTCTAGCACTGTTAAAAAAGTATAAATTGCCTCATTACTTTCATATTGTAAACATCTTATGCTTAGTTAGAAATGGCATATGCCCCATTGATATGTTAGAAATATAAATATGATATTAATATCGTTAAGGAGAATAAAAAGGGAGCTGTTTCAAGTTACCATAAGCTGAAAATGATAGATGTATAGATTTTGCATTAGCAAGTTTGCTATGAAGTATACTAAGGATGCAAAGTAATCAATATTGATGTTTTCAAATCACTTCTTTAGTATTGAACTTTCTCTCAAAAATGATTTTTATGATTCCCTCAATGCTTTTTATCAGTTAAGTAGAGTGGTTTTTTTATAATGAAAATTGTAATATTCAGATAAAGATTTACTCCTTCTTAAATACTTCTGTAATCATTTTCTTAAGAATGTAAGAAGATTATTTGTACAACTTAAATCAAATAAATGTAGTACATGCCTAAATAAATAATTAAATGAAATCAAATTGTAATTTGTAAATACAGAAGGTATTTAATTTGATTAAATAAAAACTTTAATAGATATTTAAATTGATAATACAGAAGAGAAAATAATCAAGATATATTTTTAAAGAAATTGAAAGTCAATTGTTTTACTGTTTTCAAAAAACAACAACCATTTGTAGGTCTCGCTGACATGTAGCAGCGCTAAAAAATAAATACACAGAATATAGTATACATGTAAACAAGATAAAAAACATGTATGTATAAACCTCCTGTTTAGTAAAGAATGGTTGGTAGAGTAATGACTCAGACCTGTAGAATGACTAAGATCTGTATTCTCCTGTGTAAGCAACTCTGTTTCAATCTGAAGAACACAATCTTCTGTTCAACAAAATGAAGAGAACATAATGATAGTTGCTCAATCCAGATCGTTCTACAATGGCGCAAGACCTCGTAACATTCTGTTTCTGTCATTATTCCACTGTCAGTGTCAGGGAAGCCATGTTTCGGCTTCTGGTCTTCACTTCAAGAAGCCAGACAGGACATAAAACCATTATTGGAACAAGGGAAATGTTAATTCCTGCAGAATTGGCGCTGTTGTACACCAGTTGCTTCCTGAACTATTTGTTATTCTTTGACTTGGAATGGTTCCATCATATCAGAAGGATCTTCCATTTAGGAAATGGGAAAAGGTATAAAAACCATTAATAGAACAGTGGAACAATTCCTTCATACAGGCATTTTTCACTAATGCCACTTGAACTGTTTCTTGGCTTGGAATGGTTCCATAATTGTCAACTAATATCCAATTCAGAATATTAGAAAGTATAAAATCTTTATAAGAACATTTGGACTGTTCTTTGATTGCATCATTGATTTATCAATTTGTTATCATGTTTTGGAAAAGTTAAGAATTACTTAATTTTTCAACATGTAGGAATCCAATGAAGGAAAACCACCTTCTGATAAACATGCCTGCAAACTTGGCATCAATGGTTTGGCCATGTGTTACTATTTCTTGGAAAGGTTATGAAACTAAATGCGCGACGATTCAAAAAACAGATAGAGAAGGCATAAACTCATTCTGAGAACAATGGAACCGATCCTGAAAACTTGGCACCATTGGTACTTTCTCATGCTTTCTTCACTGTTTGCTTTGCTCTGCCTTGGAACATTTCCATAATTTCTGAACATTTTGACAGCATCTTTATTATTTGATTAGCTTTTAAGTTTCTTGTTTACGCTGCTTAATGTTTATGTTTGTTTTACTACAGGTACAAAATTAGTTTAAATTGATATGGATCAGTGCCATGTGTAAAGTAGATTAAAAGCTTTCAAGTAAATTTTTGTAATCCATCTTAATCAAAATTTAAGAATTTGAAGAGCATTATAAAAATTCTGCTAAGTGGCCTTATTAAAATCAATTTGTTTAAGAATAACTTAGCACCAGGGAGTGTCATAAACATGCTCAACTAATAACTTCCCATTTCTAAATTTGTTCCCAAAATTCAACACATTACCATGACTGATCTGACATTTCCTGTTTTTGAAGGTTTTTGCAAATCTTCTGCCAGATTACATCAGTAATGCATATATCAGTTCATGTCATACAGTATAAACCAACCTTTGTTAATAAACAAATTTCTTTATACTTCAAACATGAGCTCAGGTAATTTACAAAGGAGTGACATTGAAACATGCACTGTAAGATCTTGGATAGAATATAATAATTTGTTTATAGGAACAAAAAATAAGGATGGGCAGTGAATATGTTTATACCCGCACATCCTTAATCATCTTAAAAACATGATGTTTTTGCATTTCAATGTTTTTAATATATTTGATTTAAATTCTAGTTTTTGGGTCTATTTATGTCTACCTTGTCATAATTTGGGTTTTTTCATTTCAGTCATTTCTTTTGATATAAATATAAGTCAAAATAGAGTTTAAATGACAGCCAGAATATGAGAACATAACAGAATGCCAGGGAGTGACCTGACATGTTAGGTAGTGTTTGTCCATACCATTTATACCATTATATATACCATGAAGTCATAGATGCTACCGATTAAACCAGTCTATACCATTCTATATACCATGAAGTCATAGATGCTACAGATTAAACCAGTCTATACCATTATATATAGCATGAAGTCATAGATGCTACAGATTAAACCAGTAGGGATAGGTTCATGAGAAGAACAATACAGAGTCCTTTTGAAATGAGTGGGTGAACTGCCCTTTGATAATTAATGGTTGTTTAGGGTTGGTGCATAAGAACAGTGGAATGCTTGTTGGGTTTGGAGGGGCTTGTGGACCAGAGAGAAATATTTCAAGTGGAGAGTGGTTGGTGCAGTCATGTTGTGCTGTAAACTAGCGGTGCTCTCAAGCTGCACTCCAGTGTAACCATAAACTTGCACCTCGTATGAACCAGAACATTTCTGCATTGACCACATCTTACTTGAGATTAATTTGTTTCACCTAGACATGAAGCATGTGTCATCATGTACATTATTGTTGGAATCAGCAATGATTTCATTACGTCCATTTCATAGATTATTACATGAGCAAGTGTGTCATTTTCCTTTTGCAAAACATACACCTGCATGGTATTTATGACATCTGTGAGGACACATCTGAAATAAGATTAATTTGTGACATATGATTAATATATGATTCTTTGGAATATATTGGCATCTGTCATACAATTGTCTTGTAATATGTTGTTCTTGTGTGTACATTCACAAATTATATAATAAAAATTGGTCGAATTACTTTTTAAGAACAAGTTTTGTTTATCTTACCCGATACTGCATTGTGATTTATAGTGTAACACAAGGTTAGTACAATGCTGCTCTGTCCCAAAGATTTACAGTTATGATTGCGGTGCATAACCTGAATGAGAATGAAGAATCTCATTGGGGCAGGGTTAGCCTCCTTGTCTATTGTCAAATCCTGATTCCTAGATAATCCAGTTATCAACTGTAAAGAGTTCAGATTTTCAAAATGACTCATAATCAAAACAAAGAGTTTAAGATTAAAGTTTTCTCCTGGCTTTTGTTTCCACCCTGATCCGCAGTAGATCTAAGGTTCTTCTGAGGGGGCGAGTCTCTTGTTTGTTTCACTCAATATGTTTGCAGGATCCCAAGAAGAGTCTCATTGTCTCAAGTGGTTGTCTTGACACATTCTGTGGGATATCCGATATCCAACTGTATCTTACACTCCTGTAGGGAAAGTATTAATGTGATATCATTCAGGGTATTAAGCTCCCGGTTTGATCTTTTAACCTGAGATGTGATTAATCTTTGTTTCCGGGCGATGGTTTAGGTTTAGGCTTTGTAATCAAGTTAATATAAATCCTTGTTTGATAACGTTTTCTTGATTAGCATTTGATTAACATGTTGTTTAGGTGCCGTTAACAAAGGGAAAACAGTTTTGTTTTGGTGCAAGTTGTTTCCTTTCTTAATCATTTAATTCTCTCAATTTATTTCTAATTGTAAAAAAAGATTATTGCAAAATTTTAGAAGTATGAAATATAGTTCAAATGTAAAATCCATTTATCAAGAGGAAATAATGACATTAAATAAATTTTGAAGAGAAAAATCAAATATTCATTCTGACAAAACCACAAATGTTGAAGTTTGTTTTTTCAGACCTCCCAACACAAAACTCATGGGCGGTATAACAATCTGTTGTTTCAAACGCTGTAACACTTCATTATATTTCAAAAAGAAACAATGTTAAAGGATTGTAGCCATGCACTTCTAACAATGTTAAAGGATTAAAACCAGGTTCAAAAGTCCACATCTCTGTCACATTAGAGGTGCATGTGAAGACCACATGTCTCAAATTGTCCTCAGCTTCACAAATACTACGGAGCTGATTGACAAGTGTATCAAATCAACTAAGAACTCCTTTGCAAACAAGGCCCACTTGTTAAAATCTAAGTATGGACAAGGAAACCTTACTGCCTCATGTGATCCCCACATGTTCGTTTGTGCCAAATATTTAAATTTGCTTGCAGAGCTAATAAGGGTTATTTCTGCCAGGTTTTGACTGTTTTTTTACCTTATGCAAATTGTTCGGTGCCACTGTAGCTCTGAAGCAGTTTATATGTTAAATTGATTATGGTCAGTCATTCTAGCAAATTCTGTCAATGCAATTTCAATAGTTATCAACACATCAGATTATGAATTTTGTCACTTAGCCTTTTGTTAGATAATTTTTTCGACCCTAAAATCTTCAGTTGATTTTCAGAAAACGTCTATGATTGAACTATTCTTCACTTTTAGTGGCTCATTTGGCTCTATGGTCGAAATATTAGATAAATATCAAGTACATGTGTGATATTAATACATATTAGTTTTTATAGATGAATACTTAATAATGGCAATTTTATCATATTCAAGATATATTAAATATATTACTGCAATGATAAAAATGTGCTTTGCAATCATCATTTTTTTCCCCCGCAAATTAAACATTTAAGCACTGGTTAAATCATATGAGCATCAACTTTTGGCACTTGGTTTAAATTTTAGAAGTGATTTGAAGTTGTGACCTCAGTAAAATATCATGTGGTCGAATTATTGGAGATGTTGCATTAATAGAGAAATAACAGTAGTTTTAATCTGTTCTCATCTCATTGGTGAGGGTACCAGTTATAGCCGCTTGATCTTAGAAAGTCCCTTTAATCCTTTTGCATGATGGTTCTAAGAGCCTTTGGTTAAGGCATCAATGGTTTTCATAGAGTTGTAACTCTAGGCCCAATTGTCCCTGAGATCTTGTGTTCTTGCTTGCTCTGAACACCAATGGTTCCAATAACGGTAAGCAGGGCTTATTCTGTTTTTATAAGTATCAAAGCATTTTGTTCTTTCACAGACTGAAGTTGTTGTTTCTCAGGTGTCTTGGATTCTTTCCTTTTCTCTTCAGTAATTGAAGCCAATGGTACCAATAAAGACAAATAAAGGCAATCCATGGAGTTTGAGTTGAATTTGTTTGTGTATGGTTCTTGCAAATCCAAACAATATGCACTTTAAGTAACTCAAATTTGGTTTCACTTTTGGCAATTACTTCTTGAAACTTCAGTTTGGTCTTGGATTGTTTGTGTATGGTTCTTACAAATCAAAACAATATGCACTTAAGCAAATCGAATTTGGTTCCAATTCCAGGAATTAGGTATCTTGAAATTTTGGTATAATTGTACATGATGTGTGTTCCATATGTTTGTCAGGTGTTGCTTTTGTTGGATTGTAATTCTGCGAACAACCTTACTGGATTCCTGTGCAAGGAGTATACTTAAATTCCAAATGTGAAAAAATCCCAGTACAGTAGATCACTATTTGAATTTGAAAATTTTCTTTACTAACTTTTTTTTAATATACGGTAGTCTCTGTTTACTAAATTAATTAGATAATATTCAATAGTATTTTTATTGCATTAATAACAACAGTAAGTTTCAAAGTGTATAACATGAAGCTTAAATGATAAATACTTATTTGGCCGAAAATAATCTCAATACAGATACTGATACTCAGATAAATGTAGCAAATGCAAATCAATACCGCCTATTTAGTTTGATCTTTCTCTACAGGCTTCATGACTAAGGGTAATAAAATGTTCTTGACATAACCTCATTCTGACATATAAGCAAAAAAAAATCCACAAAAAATATTAATACAATATGACATAGAAGACAACCTTGGCTTAGCCCCATAGGGCAATCTGAGATAGTGCAAGTTTTGTTGTCTGTGCTTGTTAAACAAAGTTATTTATTACAGGTTGTATAAGTATTGGCATTAATGTATTGTCTTTGTCAACTTGAGACAGAAATATTTATCACTTTATGTGATTCTGAATGGGTAATTTGGTTCTTATCTTGATAAGTCTACCGGTACTTTTCAGATTGACTTTATAATTTCTGTTGATATTTTTTTTGTTTTAAATTTCTATGATTTTGCACTGCCATAATTCTGATATATGTTTTTTAACAAAAAAGACCAAAACAATTTAAAAAAATAATTTATGGTATTATATTCAAACTGATAGAATAGTTTATCCTTTGAATATTTGCTATAAAAAATTATTAGTTTTAATTACAACCTTGAATATTTGTTTAAGCAAAAGATTTACAATAGTTAAACTCATTTGTCCTATAAACTATTAAGAGGTTGGTTGCAAAGTTGTGCTAACAGCCTTTAAATATATGCCATCATTTAGCATTTATTTAAAAAATATAGTTACCAATTTGACCTACAAAATACAAAATGAAATTCAAATTGTAACTTTTATTCAAAGAAGCTAAAAAGCATGCATAATCCTAAACATGTAAATGCAATTTTGACATACATTATGAGTAAGACAGCCTGTCAACTTAATGACATATGTAAAGCACTCACACCTGGCCTCCTATCATATACCTACCTTCAGTGCCTTCTTCCAAACAATTTGTCATCATTTTATCATGTTTTCAAGGGTCTTCTCCTCCATTTTCACGTTTTTCCAATTTTTTTATTCCTCTTCTTTTTTTTCATGTCTTATACCTGAAGAAATTTTGAATTTTGAATTATTATTTATCAATTATTATGTCCTCCCAAAAATGATTCTTCTTTTCATGCTCTCTACTTTCATTAATTCTTTTATCATACTTTATCAATTCTGACCTTTCGGAAAATTCTCCTTCTCCTTTACATTATAAAGTGTCTTATTCCTAGTCTTTATCAACTCTGACCCTTCCTAAAAATGACTTTATCATTCTTATTCTTTATCATTTCCGACCCTTAGAAAACCTCTTCTTCTCCAAATGCTTCTCCTTTACCTTTTAAAATCCCTTATTCCTATTCTTTTTAAATTATTATGCCTGAAAATTCTTTTTCCCCTTATATCTTATTTAAGTGTCTTTATCTTATTTTATTTATCAATTCTGACCCTATTTAAACATTATCTCATGCATTCTTCTTCAGTGTTTTCTGTCTTTATCAACAGCTTCTTAGGAAATTTCTTCAACTCTCTCCTTAACCTACATAGAGACTTTTTCATGAATCTGAATATTGTAGTCATAAAAAGTCTTTGCCCAAGGACACACTGATATGCATAAAATGTCTATGAACTGTGAACTACTTACATTACCATCTTTGGTGTACATTATTTATAAGAGGATTTTTAATGCTAATCCCATGATGTATACACTTATTTTGAGGGTTTAAATGATGTTATTTAAGGTTAAGTTTCATGTTTCATGCCCGGTAGGGTTTTGAGATATTGAAAAGGATGAGTTAGTTTAATCATGCATGATAACAATTTTGTCCCATATTTTTGGTACATTACAAACAATTTCATTTTGCTTCACTTGTACATGTTTGTATTGTGTTGTATAAAAGGATTGTACAACGGTTTATCTTTTGGTCTCTATTCAGTGCATGAATTAATATCTTTCAAACATGTAGTCTTTCATGACTGTATCATGAATATTTTCTAAGAATTTATTTAACGGTATATGGTTAGATACCTCTTGATAAACTTTTTTTCCTCTTCTTCAAAACATGATTTAAATTTTCCTTTTATATTGATTTTATAATAGGTTATTTTCAACATTATCATTTGAGAAAAGTAAAATCAATAATGATTTTTAATAAAGTATGTCTATGTGCTTAACATGATTTTTTTCTTCTGCGGAGGATATTGAAAACATGTGTATCTCCAAGGTCAAAAACAATTAAGTGAAAATTAAATTATTAACCTGCCTTGGTATATGTGTAGACTTAAGTACCTTTAGGATATTACCCTTAAACTTTGACAAATGGGAACTTAGAGATGCCAAGAGTCTAAGATAAATTACATTTTTAACACTTAATTATGCATTTTAAGAAAACAAATTTATTCCTTCCTAATGTTATCAGCTAATGGACACATGCACCTTATGTGCCTTGTCTTAAAACACTTGATCATTTTTTAGGACAAAACTAATTTTTCATAATTTCTTTTTAAGACTTGAACTCTTAGATTATGTTTAAACTAAGTGCTACTATATAACATTTTCTCTTTTTGTCTGTTCATTCAAGTTTAAAAGATGAGTTTTCAAAGTTACAAATTCTATGGAACACTTTAAGAGGGTCTTCCTGTAAGAACTTTTACTAGTTACAAACTGTCAGTAATGGCATCAAGGAGAATCTCATTAAGGTGCTTTCAAGTGGTTTTACCAGGCCTTTGCTTAGGTTTCAGGTAAAAATAGATTTGCTGATTCGATTGTCAGTGTAAAGTTTAGTGAAACGAGAAAATTATTGTTGCTGAATTTCACCACAGATTCTTGTCAGTGGTCCTGAGTATACTGTAAGTGGTTTTCAGTCTCAGATGATCCTTCTCACTTTCCTTTGAATTACGAGGTACTTGAACTTATCATATATACATAGGAAGCCAATGTTGAACATGGACCATATTTGAAAGTGAATCATTGATATCCTGGTAACCAGTTGTTTCAAATAAGTTATTTATGACTCCTCTTGAGAAAAATATTCTCTTACAAAGTTAAATGTGTTTAAAGATAATAGCCCTAGTCTTTAACATTTAATCACTACCTTTTTGTTTAAATGATTAGTGGTAAAATAGTATTTTCCTACCAATAAATGCATTTGATTTTTGAAAATTTAATTCAAAAGAATTATATAAGAACAAGATTCTGACTGAGTACTGAATGCCTGTACATTTATCAACAATTAGTAAGTCTGGTGCAGGGTTGTGTTCTCTGCCCATGTCTGTTCATGGTAAATGACCAAAAGAGTTGCCACATGGCCTGGAGATGCTCATTACTGCATCCTTATCTCTAACTTTCACTGCAGCTTCTCTTTTATCGTTTTTCACTTGACTTTTGACAGTTTTCTTATCTTTTATCCCTTCCTTTTTTCTGTTAAACCATTGTTTAACAATTCAGATCATGGTGATGATGTTATTATCTGGAGAGATTTAAGTTGGGGGTTTGAAAAATTCTCAGATAATCATTTTGACATGGTGTACAAGTTTATCATCATATACTCTTACTTGTGATCAGATTGTACTTACAAGTGCCCCTAATAACTCTGGAATCTTTCAATTCCTCTTCACTCTCCTTCCAGTCTTTGCTTATTTCGTTCCATTGAAAATCCATCAGTTGCTGCATGGGTGCATTGTTATCACTCAGCTGGTTTTATCAAACTTTATCAGGAATCTTTTTTCAAATGCCAATTTCTGGCTGCCAATTAAGGTTCCACATTTAGAGCAGGTAAAAGATCGCATCTGTTGGTAGATAATAGTAAGGTGCAGCTATGTACACCTGTATTTTGTGTTGACACGCTGCATGCAAGATATTTCTCGTCTGATCATTGAGGATATTGAACTTTTTTTTCATCTTTCATTTGATTTCATTTACAAGATATCTGAGCAACCTTTTAATTACAACTTTCTTTCAAGGGGTTTTTGATACTTCAACATCTAACATAAATAGTTTTAAATGGTTTTGTTTCATATTTTATCTTCATTTGCTTTGCAATAACATAATTATGTTTAATTACCTCTAAACTTTGGTTTGTCAATATCAAAAATAAATAAAGTAAGAGAGGCACGTGAAATGCAAATTCTGAATATAGAAAGTATAAAATATGACATTAATCATCAATTAAGTGTTACAGCCATTAATAAAAAATCTTACTTTTTACCAAAAAATAATTCTTGGTTTTTTTATTTCTCTCTTAAAATGACCTTAGAGAGTACAGGATATCCTCTTATTATAGAGAAAATGAGAGAACAATTGAGAACAAGTCATTTGACAAGCCTTCAGCTACTTCTGGTCCTCTGTTGTTTTCTAAGCTTCAACGATTAGCTGAGACTTTGCTCAACACATTGTTTACATTGAACTTGGTGTGGATTGCATGTCGCGCCGTTAGGTCGTCATAATCGCGATGTAAGTGTGTTAGTGGTGACATAGTCAGTTGACACTTCTCACTAACCTCTTGGATATATTGTCATTGGAAGTCTATATCTCAATCACTTTGCTAATGAGGTGGAACCAAACCTACAGCTTTGTGTACCTCTTCGTCTGGACTTCTGTCTATAAATATTCTATAAGCAAGACAGGATTGGCCTTATATAAATATTCTATACATATTCTGAAGAGATTTTCCTGACAGTTGTCATTTTCAGCTGATTAAAGACATCATTTTTTCCCTTAGGACATTTGTTTTATTTTAAGTAAATTAAATAAATTTGAAATGTTAATTTTCTTTTCAAAAAAAGTTAACAGTTTATTTTAACATAGATTAAATTCTTATTCAAATTTTATCATTATCAATTTTGTAAAATCAATTAAATTGGAAAAATTATTCTTGAATTCAGTTACAACAATCATGCTATCAAAATTCTGTTGCAATTTTCCGCTGCAACTGATCCTAATATCTCCATAATATGATATGCAACATTGTACAAAACTGCAACAAAATCATCATGCAATCCGTCCATTATATCCTTGAAGTGTACACTCTGGCAGATAGATTACAATAACTAAGAGCCTAATGTCATGTTGATATAAAGGGATCACATGCATGTGGCTAAAAAAAAAATCAAAAAATAAATTATTGTGTACAGAGAGGATTAAAAAGCTTTCCATGGTGAAGTTTGGCACTTATAAAGAGTATTTGTTTGTGTGAGAAAATGCATCCATGGATTACCACAGCCTTTGCAACATAATGTGATCACACTTAATGTTTAAACAGCATTAGAACATCCTAGCCCTGTAACAACTAACAGATTTGAAGTGCGCTAACATCATCTTAGTTAAGCCCCAAATGCACAGATTTGGCATGTACTGACAACCATCTCAACTTTTTATAAGTAATTGCATCAAGGTTTTGGGGAAAATGGGTGGGAAGGGGATGTTGGTTTTTTAAAGAAGAAGGTAAGATAGGTTTTACATCGGTTTTCAGTTTATATGCACCTTCTGATCAAAAAGTACAACCATAATTTACCCAAAATAACCTGTTTATTTTGCACTCAGTGAATTCATTAAATGTTATGTATTTTCACATAAATGTTTCATACATGAAGATAATTTTAAACATGAATGATGTTCTTAGAATTCTTAATGGCATTATACAGGCAATTTGTCATCACTTAAAGGTTATAAATGTGGAAGACAAGTACCTTGCCTCTGGCTGTTGAGTACTTGGCAACAAATTCTGCCTTTAGCAAGAGGATAGTTAAGGATTTTACACTCTTTATGACAAGTAAATTGCATTTTGCAAGTTATCTATCATTCAATAAATGACTTACTAATGTTTTCTAAATTTAAGTGACAAAATTTATTTTTATTCAAATTTCAAAACCTCCTTTGATGAACAACATATAGATTTAATGTTTGACAAGTTACACCATTTGTAAAAACCTTTTGATTTTATGGCCACAGATGGGAATGTCAAAGATATTTCTTTTGACATTTATGTAAGACAAACAGGCTTGTTATTTATTGTGCAAGTCTTATTACCTGCTAACCAGTGAATGTTTCATATATTTCTATACTGACATTTATAGGTAGAAAGTATTTGAATCATAACAAACGGATAAATTGATCTTAGCATACTTAATCATGATTTTGTCGGGTATAGGACGTTTTTTAGATGAAAGATAATTATAGCTTGAATTCAAACATCATTAGTTAATAAAACAAGGTTTTTAAACTTTCGTGACAAAATAATCTTATGATAATACACGCTTGAAAGAAAAGAAATGTTATAGTTTGGTACTATTTTAGCTCGACTGCAATGTGTTACAATATTACTGATCTCCTTCGCCCCCTTCCCCCCTTCCCCCCTTCCCCCCTTCCCCCCTACCCCCCTTCCCCCCTCCAGTAGTATACTAGCCCCTTTAACTATACCAAGGTGTATTATACAACCGTAGCTATCTACATCTGGGTGTTTAAGCGTATAAGTAAACAGATCTCTTCTTTGAGGTAACAAACTCCCTACATAGGTCTATTAAACATCCAACCTATATATTGTAGCCTAGTTTTGCCCAGGGGGTTTGTTTCTATACCTTGACACCTGGTTTTGAAGGTAACAAAGTGACTTATTTTCTACCTGGAAAATTCCTTTGACAGGATGACAGGTAATGCCTGACTCTGTATATGTTTGATAAAAAGTATTTGGCAAAGGATAGGGTATTTTGGGCGTTTTTGTTAGTCATGATGATATTTTGTGATTTTTATGGCATGGACTGTATCTTATATTTTGTACTTAAGTATATTTAGTGCATCAAAATATATGTTGAATAAAATGGGAAAATTTAGAAATTATCATTTTCATTTTAAATTTTTGAATAAGAAGAGGAGAAAATTTTAGAATTATATTTTGAATCACAATATCAATTTCATTTGCAATATTATGATTTTCTCCTTTGTTTAATTCAATTTAACATTAATAACATTTTATTGTCCAAAATATAACAAAGTGTTTAGCATATACAGTGTACCGGTACATTTACTCATGTATGATATATTGTTGTTTTGCGAACTAAATAAGCAGCAACCACATTGAAATAATGAAGCCTTTTGTAAACCAATTTAGAGATTCAAACAATTTAAAAATATCTATGAGACAAGTACTGGTCCTAAACAAACATTTTTTCTTCCAAATACGGATCTGATTAAGATATATTAGGATCATCAAGTGTATACAATATCTCTAAATTGTCACAAGATACAAGCAGACTGGAAGATTTTCTCCCCTCCATTTTTAGAGAGCAGCTAGATAAAAGCAGAACTCTTTCATCTCCTCCATTAGAGAGTAACAAAACACCAACGTTTCTTACCTCTTTCATTGGAGAATGGAAGTGGCAAGATTTTCACTCCTTCATCATTGAAGAGTTGATGACTGACACTTTTCCAATTCTTTATTTGGGATGTTAAGACTTCAAGGCTAATTTTTGTTTGAATGAGTATTGAGCAATGTTTGAATAAGAATGATGACCTACATTTCCCCCAAATATAACATAAATAGCCAAGGTAAATTATGTAAAAATCAAATATTTGCCCTGAAAATATACAGAAAGCAAAGCGAAGATAAAATGTCTGTAAAAGTTACAAATTTCAACTAAATGGAACTATTATCTATACCGTTTGTCACCTACAGGAATGTTATTATATGAAGGTGTGTAGATACATGTATATGTTGTCGGGGTAACACAATCTTTTCAGGTGGAGGGTGCACTTGAGTCAAATGTCCACCTGATAGGTAACCATAGGTATATGTTACCATCCTCAAGAAATAATAGTAGTATAGCAGCTTGTAGACTTGCATTATCTTACAACAAATACAATTCTTCCTTGGACTAAATATTGTAATTAAAATACTTTTCCTTTAAGTGTTTTGATAAATGTAGAGAGAGGTAATTTATCTGATTTTAATGGGTTACTATCAATCTTATTCCACATTTTGAATAAGTGATTCTCATATCTTGATAATCAGATCTCTTCTATAATGCAGGATAAGATTTTTATGGAGATCTGATATCTATTCTGAACTTATTCACTTCTAATGTGACTGTGACACCTTTAACCCTCTGTGTGCCACATCCTCTGATATGTGCCACAAACTTGGATGACCTCAACTAGGTAAAACAATAAACTCACAGTTCTGTTTAATATCTGTAATAAGGATGTTCTCACAACACAAATTTAAGCCAGATCTGTCAAAAGCAAAGGTAATTTCATCATCTTTAACAATCCATTAAAGGTTAAGAGTAAAAATCTATAACCGTTTTGATAACTTTTTCCTACTGTATAGGTCTCTTATCTAATCACCTTTTTAAAGACTGTTTGACATTGATAATTTCTAGCTTTTTGACTTCAGACAGAACATATAAATAAGGATATGATAAATTTTATCATTTCACGAGAAAACCTACACTACCATTGTTAGTGAAAACAAATTCTGAAGTTTCTTTTACTTCCTGACCTCTGCCTTAAACAGCGCTTCCTAATGATGTTGTAAGTTGTCATAAAAATGTTGAATTTATAAAAAATAATGAATGTTCAAGATGACATGTAGACAAATATTTGACAGAGAGGCTTTGAGGTCCAATTTATGTCATGATAATAGGTCCACAGAGGTTAGTGTGGAGCCAACTTCATGAGCTGAATGTTGTGTAATGAAGCTCATTTGCTTGTTCAAGTTGCCCCTTTCACAACAGATTCTGCGAAACAAGTGCACTGCACTGCACAAAAGTTTATCACCGAATGTCCCGTCAACATAACATGCAAGTGTCACAACGTTATATCTCGTCAAATGTACTCTCTCACCAACTTGCTAC
This sequence comes from Steromphala cineraria, assembly GCA_916613615.1. NCBI lineage: Eukaryota > Metazoa > Mollusca > Gastropoda > Trochida > Trochidae > Steromphala > Steromphala cineraria. The sequence goes on from OU744725.1 coordinate 51,088,548, forward strand.
AGTTTCAATTCTCTTTGAGTCAATATCAAATCATGTCACAATCTTTGAAAATCCATGTTAAAAATGTCTGCCATTATTGAAAACCTGAATGCATTGTGTATATTTTGTTCCTTATGAGTTTGCACTGTCAAAAGTCAATTTGAAAATGAAGTTGGAACTCGTACTCTTATATTTTGGATTTCATAATTACTGTTTGAAATTCTTTGAACAAAGTTGGTAACGTGGGTATGTGAGCTCTGCTCGCTTCTACACTTGTTGAACTCCTTAGTTTGAGGATATCTAATTTATGTACTAAGAAGCTCGGCATAAAAAGATAAAAGATATTTGTTTATAAAAATCTTGAAGTACCCTTTTTATTTGGAATTTTCAAGTGTGTACAGCAACAATGGTGTTGCAGGCTTTCTCCCTGCAATTATACAAGTAGCCGCTGAAAGCGGCGTTAAACCCAAAAAAGTGTGTACAGTTTCTATGATATAATGGCAATAGATGTATTAAATGCTTTTCAGCTTTCTAACATATACAAAGGGTTGAAATCTAAGTTGAAATCTAACAAAAGAATAAATTACCTCATTCACAATAATGAGACAGTTTTCATTACCGTTGCTTAATCTTCATCATTCCTATGATTTCAACTTAATGCTATAGAACTGCATATATAGATATACTATTGAAACATTACGTAGCTAAAAGGATTTCATCACGGAACCTGCAAAGTAAGATGATAATTATGTAGGTTGCAGACAGGGAGGTATGCTAGATCTACTTCTATTTGCATTTTTTATTCTACCCTGCTGTTTCTATTGTAAAACTAGTCTGGCTTACCATAATACAGAGTCCAGTTACAAATCTAGGCGCATAAAGACATGATGTGTACACAAAAAGACAGTTAGTTGGCCATACGAGAATGGTTCTCCATAACTTATTCACATAAGAGGAAATTTAAAGCTACGTAACCAACTTTAAAAAACCTCTGACCAGGGAATGTTTTAGGTAAAGGAGATGAGTAATTTGGATGGAAATTATCTCTGATTACTCTTTATCTGCACAGAGAATGTTTATGTTAAATTTGCATGGATATATGCCCCAGTATTTTGCCTTGACATTGGTGTCACCGTGCTTGTATTAGCATTGTGTTAGCTGGAATTAACGATGATGAATTGGATATACTTTTTCAACATTTTTTAAATCATTTTAAAAAAAGTATATGACTCATTTTGATATCATAAAGAAGTTCTCACCTGAATTTCAATAATGATTCCATTGAAAAAAGTATTCTTTACGATAAGAAAATTTAATTTTGTATTTAGATCAAATTTAAATAGTAAAAAAACTTTGATGAATTTGTGATTTTTTACATTCAATTTTATTGCACTTAAGCAAAAGATGATATCAAAATTGCAGTTTCCAAGTTTTTTAAAGAATTCATCAAATTTTTCCTCCAACTACCTCAATTTAAATTCAAATTAAAGTTTGAAGTTCCTATAAATTTAAATTTTACGATTGAAAGACTAGAAATAGCTTTGTAATTGAATCACATCCAGTAGAATAAATATGTATGAGAGGTACTTCAGATACAAGAAAACGTACAAAAGTCTTCAAAAGTCTTAAAACGTCTTAAAACGTATGTACGAAAGGAGGGAAATCCTATGATTGTTAAAATAAAATTACTTAACATTTTTACCTGGGGAGTTTTTATTGCTTCTTTATAATCGTGAACATCAAAATTCTAGAAGTCGTGTTCTTTCTTGTATTTTTATGGAAATTTGTGACACATGCAAATTTGCCTCGGGCGATGTGCATATATCTTTTAGGGATGTTCTAATACACACTCTCTATTGCGTCACTGTATTCATTTTAAAAGTCTCATGAACACTTTCAAATTAGTGACTTGTTTGCTAAGGCTAATATTGTTGATCTATGAGAAAATCCATGTTTACATTTCTAATTTTTTCGGTATAAGAAATATAACCCTCAGGCTAGGTATGCTCTTGAATGTAAGGAAAGAAACCTTTCATTTAGTTGTGTAATGTTTACGTTTTCAGCTCATACAAAATGGAAATACTTTAAATTCTGTTCAAGATTATAAGTGACATTTCAAATGATTAAGATTATATGAAAAAACGAACATGTGGCATCAAAGAAATTAACACAAACTTATGCTTAAAAGTGTTTATTTCACGCTTCCGTGAACAGAAATAAGAATGTCACACATTTGCTTTTTGATATTTGAAAGACAGAGGTTCACTGTTGCGTATTGCTCTTAGCCATCTGGTTTTTGGGAGGCGATCTAGACAACCTTTGACCTGCAAATACTTACACTTCAGTACATCGGTTATGAAAAAAATAGTCCCGTGGAATGTCCCGAATTCTTTCAATTAAAATGAATCAAAGGGGTTGACATAGGGAATGGTTTTCATTCATCCACCGTGATAAGCAGATTTCGTCAAATAAAGACATTCGAAGAAGATAATTTGTTTTTGTTAACGGGCGTACAATCAAACTAGTCACGAATTACTTGCATATCTTGTCAGTATTGTATATATTTTCTCAAAAATGTGGTGAACCTTTATTCTAAATAAAAGCATAATCATTGCAGTATTACGTAAAAATGCAAGTCATGTATGTATTTTATACTTTGAAAAATGTTTTTAAGTGTTTTTCAAATAGTCACGATCATCTTTGCATCATTATGTGAATGAATTTTGCGTATTTTCATGCAGCAAAATTATCTAGAAGAAAAAGTATGTTATAATTATATATACTTTGGTATGAGGACAACATAGAGTATCATATGTTTTTCTTTCAATATAGACCTTTGAAGAAAATGAATGTGTTTTGTCACAAATGTTATATGCCATAGTCAGAAACAAAACACGTAATATGGTCGCCGGTCTGTCTGAATCGGTCTTCTTTGTTAGAGAGTTTCACATCACTGAGCAAGCATTGAAACACAACAATCACACCATTTTGTTAAACATAAACCGTGGAGGATCCTTGGATTGTAAATAGGATGTATACCAAATTGGGTATAATTTATAACGATTTAATGGGAAACAAATTGTTTTGGCCTCGGTTGGATTTAGTGGAGCGACAGACCTGAATCCTGTAGGCAGGATATTAAGGTATCCCCGGCTTACTTTTAAGCTTTGTTTTGTGCCCGTATCTTCAAGTTAGACTTTAATAGATGAGTAACCACAACTTGAGTCTTAAAGGGGAGTGATGTTTATCCCATACAAGGCATAACAATGATATACAGCTTTTTTCAAGAACATCAAAATCACCAAATCTTTTACACATTTTTAGAAGATATTTTTTATCAAATGAAAAAGTTGTTTTTAATCTTAATAACTTTTATGAATATCTTTTTTAAAATTTTAAGTACTTTGATTTCGAAAAAAAAAAAAAAAAATTATTTTGGTTATACTATATAATAATAGTTGAAGTTTGATAAAATGATAGAAATTTTGTAACTTTTATTTAGCTTAAAGGGGGTCTTCAACTTCTAATTTTTAACTTCCAGTGTTTTATTAGCGAGGCCCTCTCCGACCCTCTCGGGGCTTTGCTAATAAAACACTGGAAGTTAAAAAAATAAAGGGGGTCTCCAACTTCTAATTTTTAACGTCCAGTGTTTTATTAGCGAGGCCCTCTCCAACCCTCTCGGGGCCTCGCTAATAAAACACTGGAAGTTAAAAATTAGAAGTTGGAGACCCCCTTTAATATTGTAGAAGGTTAGTTTTAGTATGTAAACCTTTATCATTCTGGTTTCTGTTCACAACTTGCTTTTGGATGTTAAGAAATACATAATACATTGAAAAAGATTCACATAACATTTGCATATATATATGTAAAATTTATAAAACAGAGTATGATGCATCCAGTATAGGATGAATGAATCAAGTATACATACAGTCTGAACTCGTTAGGTAATGGCTGGATAAGTAAACATGGATATGAACCTTCTATAGGTCCCATAATTTCTTTTCTTACAGTAAATTGGTGGATATGTGATGATGTTAGTCTTTGAATGAAAACTATTTGCAAAAAAAACTCAACCCGAAACGAGTATTTAATGAACATTTAGAAAATGAATGATACATACACAACATTAGTTTCACATAGGATTAGTATGTGACAAATTGGAATGTGTTTTTCTTAAGTCTACAGTTTCTCATGGGTTTTTAGACATACCTGTTTTGATGATTTAGGGGCCTTCTGATTGGCTAGACAGCAGATTCATGAAACAAAACGATTGGCTCTTCACCATGAGTGCACATGTCACTTATACAGTTGAAAAAAACTGATAATAATTACCATCAGTCTTTATACACGTCCTGAAATCTTTTGCCATTTGATAAATGACTTCTATTAAACCTGATTAACTTGTTGTTTTTCCATATCAAGCTTGTAATTGTGGTTTACCAAAGGCACTGTTTTGTTTGATTAATAGACAAAGTAAACATGAATAAATGTAATGAGTTTTAATGTGAGTTGTATGTAGGTAGAGACTTATTTATCTACTTTAGAAACAGGTGAGAAAGTAATTTATCTTTCTTTAATCATTCAGGTAAATGTAACCTTAACTAAAGGGTCTTCAAATGTGAAAAAAATTGGGCTATATTCATATCATTACCGGTAGATGTGTTCTTGTCCTCGTTGTAGAGTTTGACATTTGAGTTTATATTGGTAAATGGAATATCATATTTTTTTATCTTATTTATATCTATTATTATTAAATAATCAGTTGGAGAACATTTTCATTATTTTATCTAAGAAAATTTATATGAGTTGTTTCACTAGTGAATCTTTGCTTTACAGTAAAATTAAACTTGGGCACAGATTAATCTATGGGATAAGATAGGTGAATGGAACTTAAATCTTACTAACATTTTGGGGAACTGAAGATGTAAATTGTAGATATGTTTTGTTACACTAATTCTATTTTTTAGCTTCATTGATTAATAACTAGTTACATGTAACCTTCTCATTTGTAAAATGATTAATGAGTGTGAAGAAATGTATCTGCCCAATAAAACATGTACATTTCACGCTCATTTCTTCAGAATTTATTACATGGTTTAGTGGATGACAACATAATCCTTGTTTTACAAGAACATGCATAGTTAAATGTTCTGACACCTTTTCTAAGAAATGAATCTTTTGGATGAGAAATGATTTATAAACAATAAAGGCAACATAACCAAAATATTTTTGGAGACTTTCATTAAGATATTTAACAATGGAATCCCAACAGTCATCTACTATTACAAATGTTTTATTTAGTTGTCATGAAAGTACTATATCTATGATAAACTACCAAAATACCACCGATGATATATATACCACTTTGAACTCTTAATACCTGAAAGTCATATAAGAAGATTTTTGGAATATCATATGATCTGATTAATGTTAGGATATGGTCAGAAGATCGCCATTAAAGAACAGTTTATCTTGCTTATAATGAACCAAAACATGCGCAGATGGCCATCTGAACTTTTGACCTCTTGATAAATGGACATGTCATATGGCATGTTATAAGATGAAATATGGCACTTAAAGAACATATTAAATTATTTCATCCCAAAGATGTTTATTTCATACTTGACAAGTGTAAATTTCATTCCCAATTTTCCCCTTTCTCTTGACTTGACACTTCGTGACAGAGTGGTTGAAAATCAGTGACAAAATAAGATATTCTTAGATTCTTGCAAATACAAATTTTGAATTACAACATGTTCTCATATTAACATATAAGTTCTGTTCTTATAAGCACCGTAAACATTTTTTTAAAAGAAAATTTCAAATTTGTATTCAGGTGGACTTGCACATATCATATCTGTTTGGAAATATTTGGCATTAAATACTCTCTTGAGTTAATTCTTTCTTTCATTTAAGGTAATCATTGCTTCATAAAAACTTTAAGTATCCCTTTATTACCTTGAATACTGCTGATGAATTTAAATGAGACTTATTTGCATAAATTTACATAATTCTTGGCTCATTTTGATGCTCCCATGTTAAGTTCTGTCATGATCATTCCTTTAGTGTCAGTAATAGCTGTCATTAGGAAAGCAGTATTGTAGATAGAATACTTCCCAGCGCGTTATGTGGATATTAAATAACAATCATAGTTGTTTAAGTTGCACAGATAAAGCATTAATATGTAAATGATGGTGGTTTGATAGTATTTTATCGTCAAACAACATGTTAACTTTTGCTTAAAAGTTTTCATTTTCATAAAGATCCCTTGTGTTATATTGATAATAAATGTTAAAAAACACTTTTCAGAAGTTAATAGAATATGCATTTACAAGAGGAATATCTTTCACATGTGATGAACATAAAACTGTAGAGAAGCACTAAGGGGAGGTAATAAAAAAATCCAAAATATTTTGGATATATAAAGTTTTAAAACATTATGACTGCAGGTCTATGATTTATGGTTTGTGGACTAAAATGTACCTAAAACTAAATACAGGGTATCCAGAAACAAAAGTTAACTCCCAACGGTTTAGCCAAGGAATCTTCTCAATGAGGCATCATGGGAAGTAGGGTTTATGGGATACCACTCAACGTTTAACGAGAAAACGTCTTCAGCCCAACTATATGAGAGTGTTTATACCAAAGATCTGAAAAAGATTTTATCCTGATGTATATTTCAGATGGCATCGGTGCTTATTTCAGGTGTGCATCTGCAGAATGAGCAAATTCTTCTCTGAAAATAAATATTGGCATGTAGAAATATTGATGTCAAATAGAATGCCTCGTGCAATATTTTTCTTCGACATTGGAAATATAATGGTAATGTTCAACCCTAAACCTATTGTTTTAGAAAATTGGAGGTGACTGAAATTTTTTGCATCAACCACAAAATATTGGGAACACTTTGATGGAAAATTCAAAATTGTCCACAAAAAATATTTTTTTAAATCGTTTTTTTCTTAGATTTTTTAAAAATAGTTATATGCTATGCAGTTTTACTGTCATCTTTTGGCTTCAAAATATATACTTAGAATATAAGATTGATTTTTGTTACGGCTTTTATGTACCTAACCCCCATCAAACTAGAAAAACATACTAAGTGACACCACAGAATATATAATTCATGTTTTAAAATTCTTGCAATTGCTGTACCAAAATGAAATAAATCTATTTAGCGTGATTTATTGTCTTTAGGCTAAAAGGTTCACACTTTCAAAAATGTTTTTGTATGAAACCGATACAATTTGAATGCACTGCATGCTAATATGTCTTATGTGGCAGTTAAACATTCCCAAATCGTCCCGAAGACCAATATTTGCGGTGACGACTGTCTTGAACCTTTTGCCTGCTGTGATGCAATATCATCAAAAAGTCTATGATCAAAATGAGAGCATGAATTAAGATTTAGAGCACAAAAGGGATGTGGTTTTTATTGGGGAGTATATAGACTATAAAAGATATTACACCGCAGGTCAGCTACAAACAGATACATGGGGTAAGCCACATTCAAAGCTTCAAAATCCTTACGATGTAAAATGTATGTAGACACAGTATGTTGGAATGCTAATTGAAAATAAAATATATTTTTCAATTTTTCCACAACGGTTGTATGCTCTTGTGCCAGGACGTACAAGGAAAAACTGGTTACGATTTCATGAATTTGTGATTTATTTGTTTAAGGGGCTTTTGGAATACAAATAAGTAAAAATAGGCAAACTATTTATTCTTCATAATGGTGCCTGTAACATAACTCTCTTATAAATATGCACTATTATCATTATCTTTCGGAAAATAACACTTTATATTTTTTTAGATTGAGATTGAAGCATACAAAATAATCTAAATATATGATACTGTTTTTGTCAAGTTTATATTCTAATTACATACATTTCAAATAAGATACATAACTTATGCTAAGGAATAAATTGATATCATTTTGTTAGTTGAGGAACTCGTATGTTAAGTGGAATGTGAAAGCTGCTGTTGTTTTATATGTTCTAGTACTAATGAAGAAAATATAAATATATATATTGGAAAATGCACTTATAGATAATGTTTTGTAAAAGCATGTCAAACTTTTTAGATGCTTTAAAGGGGCAGTAGCACGTTTTTAGGGTTAATATAAGGTGATGTCAGGAAAATGAAAATTAATGGTTCCAATTGAAAGACAATGCAGTTAAACTAAATGGAGCAGTAATAATTCAAATATAGAATGTAAAGTTTAGCCATGCGATTCTTTTTTCTTACACAAAATGAATTAAAGGTGTTCACACAAAATGGCCGCCAATGGATTTTAGGTGAATCTTCATACTTTGTTCTCTGATTATGGAAGATTGGTTTGTGTTATGAAATTGTTGACACTATCAAAGTAATGCATTTAGCATTAACGTACAATTATCAGTGAAAATTTAAAAAAATAAAATTATCAAAAAACGTGCTACTGCCCCTTTAAGGTCGAAAATCCATTCCAAACATCTTTTCAAAGAAATATAATTATCCTTCCCTTTTCTAACGGTTTTATCTTGATAGTGAAATTTCTAATCATCATAAAATATATACATAATATAACATACAGCCTTATCCTATTAACCAAAATCAAGGAGTATTGGTTTGTAAAATATCATTGTTCCGCTATACATAAAATCATCAAATTCTTATTGTGTCCATCTTACCGCTTGCCTGATTGTGACGTCATACCATTGTTTTGTCAAATTCATTGTGACATCATAACGTCATAACTGTATTTTGTCAGACTCCCTGATGATACCATTGAAACATGTTGGAGTTTTGATTGGCTTCGTGTCATTTTTTATCTTTTGATTTTGTAAAACTGTATACTAGTAAACTTTTCCAATTCTTATCTAAAAATATTGTATATACATATGTATAAGAATATGAACAATTTCTAAAATTTTATCCACCCAAAAAAGCTTATGCCAAGCACTCCTTTATGTATACTTATAATGGGAAATGGACATTCCCAGAACGTGCTCAAGTTGTAAAACTTCATTTGTTACGATACACAGATGTACAGTCTGTTTATGATACCACAAACTTTAATGAGTACATGACATTACCTAAGCGTTGCAGGTGTACTGAAAGTGTTGATTCAGATGTACTCGTAGATGATACACATTCCTTGAGTACACACTTCGTCAAACTCTCCAGCATATAGATATATTTTCATTTGAAATTAAATAAATACTTAGGTTTTTAAGAGTGTGTGTTTATCTGTATACAAAACAGCATTAAGCACATCATTTCCAACATGAAAGCTTAGTATTGTAAATTCAAAACATTGTGAAGTGGTTTTGGGTGCTTTTATATACCTCCCATCTCAATCTTAATGTGGATTTTTGTTTAGATTTCGTCAAAATATGTTAAGATGTTTTGAAATTTTAAGATTTTTACACCTGCATATTTTAATGTGGTTCATGTACTTTGATGTGCTTAATTCAAATTTTATTATTATTTTATCTCAAAAGAGAATATATAATTTATGAAAATATAAATATTTAGTTGTTTTTAATGTTTAATGTTTGTAATGGCAAATAATCATTGCTTAAAGGTATTTTTTATTGTAATGACACATTACTTTAAATACATGACGTTTAAAAGTCAAATTGAAATGGTTCATCCACTATAAAAGATATAAAGATAATTTCTATAGCAAATGACCATTCATTTTAATCAGCCTTTAATACTGGAATAGAAAATACCAACAATTGTTTGATACATCAATAAGGAATTGTAAAAAGTCCTGAAGAATTAAATGGTCAATTAGGTACAGCAAATGACCATTCATTTTAATCATCATTTTATGCTTGTTTTAGTGCCACATACATATTAGACATTTGAAGTTTCAAATTGACTCCACATTGAGTTTACTCATAAAGGGTTAAGAAACCTGCAACATGTTTTTACAACTAATGATAGAAAATGTGTTTGCCAGACATACCTTGAGAGCAAAACGATCCCAAGGTTTTCCCATGAGAATTGGATTTAGCTTTCTTTTGTTATTCAATTTGAAAATGTCAATGGATGGGTGAATATTTTGTCATTACGATCTGCTTCTTGACTGTCGAGAACGATCAAGTTGTGGTTACTGAGTGCTGAGTCAGGACTTATCTAAACATGATCCTTGAAACTTTCAAATAAAAAATACATTTTGGCACAGTAAGAGTTTTAACTTGTTGATGCTCAAAGTTTTATCTCAATAATGGCAGTAATTTGACAGAAAGTGACATTTGTTTGACAGGCCATTCAATGATTGTACTCTTATTTGAAGAAATATTTTGGAAATGATGAAGATTTAAAAGGTTAAACTTATTGATTTACAATTCTAAATAATTGGAAATTATGAAGATTTAAAAGGTTAAACTTATTTATTTACAGTTTTTATTTTAACAACAATGCAATTTCACAGCCATTTATGTTTGACAGGCATTTCACTGAATGCCATTTAAATGTGGAAATAATATTATTGAAAAATAATGAGAATTGTTTACTATAGTGAACATTAGCAGATTTGGTTTCCCTTATCAAGTTTAACATATGGAACAGCAAGTCAAGAAATATGTGAAACATATTTGTATCATTAAATAATATGTCTGTGTGCAATATGTACTTAGCATTTGAAATTGACATTTTATTTCTTAAAATGGTGTCCACCTGACAGATATTGACGTACATTTGTGGAAATGATGTCATTACCAAGTGCACTTTAGTAATACAATCTTTATTGTTTTCCGCTGGGCACTTACTGCAAGTCCTTTATGTAATAGAGTCAGTATGGAATACTTATCAGATTTTTAAGGTTTATATAGTCATTATTTGGGTACTCTTTCTACACGTACATTTGATATGATACCCTGTCTATGTATAGCTAATTTTCTCTTCTGAGTAATAAGATCTTTCCTAACATTTGAAACAACAATATCAGTCCATTGTTATTCATTGATGACAATATTTTTTTATGTATGAAACAAATTATATTCATATTATTTGAAAAAATTCTGTTATCATGATGATAATGTGATATTTACTCTTTTTTCTCATATTAATACAGTATATTATTTCGACAATTTGTGAAGTTTATCATTATTACAATATTTAATTATGGTTGATAGAGGCTATAAAGTTTCCTCTTGGTGTACTTCATGTGTCTAAATGTACTAAATGTATCATTTGGAATATAGTATGAGAAATTGATTCAAGACATTTTCAAAATAAAATATATGCCCCCAAAAAATCAAGTATTATAGTAAATTTGAAGTTTATGCCATCCTGCAGGACATGATAACAGATAAACCATGTAGGATTTAATTGACATTGGTTAAAAACAAAATATCATAGGTATACCCTTGTATCATCTAGAAAAATCATTCATAATTTCTTCCCTATGTTTTTTCTAATAGCAAAATTGATTTACTCCTTTATATTCAAATGGAAATTTAAAGTTACATCAGGGGACTAATTGAAAATATTTTCACTTTTAAACATTTTAATGTTTATAGGAAAATTACTTACATGTTTAAACAATTCTTCACTGTTTTAGAAATATCAGTATATGCCCTGCTTTCATGTTATTTTAACAGTGATTAATTACATTGATACAAAATATTTATATGAAACAGAAGGGAACCTTTATATTACAATATAACTCCATTTAATGATAAAAGAAGATTACTTAAACAAGATTACCCTCAATAATAAACATTTATGACTCTTTTATTGATAGTTGTATGATAAAAAACCTGTGCTCTTTCACTCAAAGCCAACATCAAGCATATCAGTTTACGTTTAAAACAAACATTTCATACTTGTGACCCTTATGGGTACATATTAAAGAATAAAATGATAAAAATTCATAGTTTCAAGTCATAGAAAATAACAGGAAGACAGTTTCAAATTTCTGAAAAGAAAGATCAGTTGATCATGATATTGTAATAATTTGGATTTTATGTGACGTTAGTTTATCTGAACATTTGATTTATTGTCTTCTTTTAAAACAAAACCTTTTCAGTGTTTTTTTAAGAAAACTATCTTACTTGAACATTTTACTCTTTGTATCTTAATTCACCAATGTATTTTAAGTTTTTCTCACTTTTAAGTGATCTTTAAACACTTTGAAAGACAAATTTAAATAAATCCTTATATAATAAAAACAAAGTTTGTTAGGATATAAAGGTACCTTCATGAATGTAAATGAACATTCATGAATGTAAAAAAATAATTTGTTATATCATTTTAAATCAATGTCAAATTATTGGAAACTCAACTTTTAGCTTTTAAAACAGTCCTAATTTTACATATGATTTGAGTTCATGAACTCAGAAAAATACATGTGGTCGAGTTAATGTTGGAGTTGTTAAATTGATAGAGAAATTACAGAAAAAACATAAGCTTCCATCCCTCAAAAAGTCATTTATGGGCCAGACTGTATTATGACACAATGTACACCTAATATTCTCTATGTATCATATACAATAATGACCACAATGCCTGATGTTTAGTGTTTGTGTTTCAGTTATTGTACGAGGGGAGGAGAAACAGACCCTGATCGGCTTCATGTTGGTGGCCGTCCCCGAGGGTGCCTTGGAGAATGAGACCATCGGGGAGTTTGATGTAAGTGCTTCTTAACAAGCCACTAGCTCAGCTGTAAAGTTTTATCTTGTAGATACATTTTACTGTATTTTGTAATAAATCAAGTGAATTTCTGTTCAATGTTATACAAATATAAACTGGTGATTTGGTCAATCCCTGTTTTTGTAGACCAGAGCAAAACAATATTTACTGAGGATGAATATTCGTTCGAGGTCAATATTTTTTCCCCAGGTCTATAGAAAACTGGTATTAACTCAATTTACTAGTCTTTAATTGTTTTATTTTGTTTCCGTTACAAAATGAAAGGAGAACAAAATACAATAGTCATCTTGGTTCGATTGTTAGAGAGACCAAATGCTAACAAGAGCATGACGTCATGAAAGAACGGTTTTAGGGTTTGACATCATGGGGTCTCAGTAACTCAGGTCAATATCACTTTTGGTCAGACTCAGGGTCAAGTCAATATCACTCTATGCCGACTGTCATGTGACTGGCACTCGACTAATCAGATTGCCAAAAAAATGAACTAACATAATCATGCTGTTTTATTGCTTTTAACAAAAAACATATGAACATATGATTCATAAGAACGATGATCAATTCTTGTACTGAAATGCATGCAAGAGAAATAACTGTACAGTAATTAAATTAAGGGGTTTTCATAAGAGTTCATTCTAATTATGACATGTACCATCATTAGTGTTTTTGAGATGACAATGATGATAATATCATAATTAAAATGTACCACTTTAAATTTTGTTACCTTGTTCAAATGACTGACAAGACTTTGAGGTATTTAGTTTGTCTTGCAGAAAATGAACAAATAATTACAAAATTGGAGGGAAAAACATGATCATATCATTAAAACTAAATTCAATTATTTGCAGCAATCCCAAGCTTTGCTTTAGTGTTATTAACTTGTCAAAACTCTAAAATGCTACAAAGACTTAAAATGGTGTAAAGTGATGAAAAATCTTATTAGCATATTAATTTATGAATCATTATCCTTAAGATAAAATGAGGTCTCAAATTCAACAATACAATACTCAACAAACTAATTTCATGAGATATTGTTAGATTGAAAAAAAAACATGACAAGTTATCAGAAAATATTATCAAATATCTTGAAATAGCATATATAAATACAGTAAGCAGTGAATGATATATGGGATATTTGAATATCTGTTGTATATAGTGTGGTTAATCATGCCAAAAAACTTCATCTGGTTGTTAGATTAGATATGCATATAGAGTCATATTGTAATTCCATCTTTTTAAAGGTAGAAATCTTATCGATTAAAAAAGGTATATGTTCTAACCACACACACATCATGAAATGTGCACTGGTAAATAAGTGATAAAAAGGTTGTTCCGATAAGATTCTTGATAGTTTTAGTAACAGATGGGACGTTTTAGACTGTGAAAGAATTGTCAAAACTTTACAAGTTTGCTGAATTTCAATCATTAACAAACATGGAAATGAGAATTAGCAAATTATTCTATTCCTCCATCAACAAAAAGTAATAATCATTTGTCAACAAAAGGAGAGTTCTGCTATTTTATTTGCCCATTTGAGCTTTTTTGGCATCTGTAGGTCAACTGTCTGTTTGACTGTACATTCGTATCATCAGCAGTCCCGACTTGGTGCAGTTTCCACCGCCCCGCCGCCGCACTCGTTCTAAAGGCCATAACTTTTTTCCACATAGCTTTCAAGACCTCATATACATATCAATATATTTTTAAAACCATGAAGAGTTATTGCAATGTACACCAAATTTCCCTCTGCGAATTCTTTTGACATGTTCACATTTAGGATCAAAGCTCAAGATTAATTTTTTTATTATATACACTGTGTTTCAATGTCCATTTTTGTAGAAGGCGGAACAGAGGACGGCGAAAACCCTCAGTTCGGGACTGCTCTGCTACGCTAATCTAGTTTTGTGCATTAGTGTAAAACATAACCTCTCCTTTAGTTTCATCAAATAAACCTCAGTTGTAATGTTTTCATTCAATAAGAAAATCAAGATCTTCTTGATAACAACTTTTTTTTTCTGAAAATCATATTGTTTCAGAGAAAAATAGGATGATGCTTCAGCATTGCTAATCTTGCTGATTCAACTGCTTATTGCCCTTCAAAGACTTGATTTTATTCCATGTAAAATCTATAAGTTCTTTGAATTTTTTTTCTACAAAACTATCTCAATTGCGATGTCCCTTTAACATTAAGATTTCTTTGCAGACCAAGGTGTTGTTAAAACATTACAATTTCTTTGCAGACCAAGGTGTTCCCGGGCCATGTACAAGACTTGAAAGGAAAATGTGACCACCCCATCATGACCCACTACTATTTGATACCCAAGAAGAGTGTCCGTGTCCAATGGCAGGCGCCATCAACTGGCAGTGGTTGTGTGGAGTTTCGGTAAGTTTCAGATGTTTCTGAAGGCTTTAACCCTTAACCTGCCCAATCTGAACATCATCAGGCGTGGTGGTTTTAGCAAGGTTAATTTGTACTAGTTGGCAATGCTCGGTTCTCTCTCTACAGAGTTACTTGTGTTTGTTTTCAAACATTACCTCTATTCTGATCCAACAGAAAGAATAATTAATAATGAAAAAAGCATATGGATGACAACTTCTTTATTCATGGTGTTCATCGTTTTTTGGGACAGGATGCCATTTTTTATTTACTTTGAACAAGATTTTATGGATGGTCTCAGTTTTAATAATGACAATGTTTCAAGATCTGGATGGATCTTGAGCCATTTTGTTTCAAGATCTGATACCATGGACATGCATATGACCTCCTACGATATATAGAAATCAATTCTTAAGAAGAAAATATATTTGAAAAAATTGTCAAAAATTTATTCTAAAAGGATTTTTTTCTAGAGCAGAATAAAACATTTTTCGATTATAAATACATTACACAAATATATTTAGAAAATCCTTTCATTGTGGGATGGAAACAGAACAATCTTTATTTACAACATCCTGTAATCAAAATGACTTTCTCATCACAGAAGCAATAAAAATAAAATGAGATAGGAAAGTAGTTTCTTACTTTTGAGTGGTGAGATAAGGGCTTTGAGTTATGAGGGTATTAAAATATACATAAAACATGTACAGGATTGGAAATGGAATTAAGAATAAAGTTATGAAGTTATTTTGAGAAAATTATGCTATTTTCACATGATTTATTGCCTGTATGTTTCAAAAATTATCTTAAATGATTGCTCTCTTTGTCAACACTTTCTTAAACTTTTGAATATTAATTATAACTACCGGTATGTTGGCAATTTGATAGAAGATGTGAACAATTCAAACTTTATTCTTTATTGCTGAAAGTTTGTTTTGAAAGAAATGGTCAAGGGTTGAATCCACATCATTTTAGCCCAGCAGAACTAAAACTATAAGACCTACTGATAACTCTTGGAAACTTGGTTTGTGCATTAGTTAGATGTGGTAGATGTGCCTTTTGTAATTTTCAAGTTCTTAGGGTTTTTTGGTATTGTATATTTCAGAATAGAACACAAAAACTGTAAGACCTACATAAATAAAACTCAATATTTGGGTTAACCAACATTTAAAATCGAAGAACTCCTTTATTATTTTTATTTTTGGTGGTTGTATGAAATTTTATATTCATTTGTGACCAAAGGGATATGTTTTCTTGTGATGACTCTTGTTTAGATCAGAACACATTCTTCACTCAAAACTACAATTTCACATGAAACTGTATGCTAAAAAATTGTTTTTATGAAACAATTATTTTCATGAGTTATTTATTGTTTACTTGTTAATAGTCAATAAATGTTTTCTAGACACTAAAATGTTTTGTCATACTTGCAATCTACTGTTGCCAACAGAAAAGATCTTGGACTTTTATATCCTCATGCAAATTAGGGTTAATAGAATTTCACCTTCATATTGCTCTGTTCTGCATCATTTGATGAGAAAAGGCATTTGGAATAACATTTCTCAAAAACTATAATTGTTGTGAAAGCTCATTTATTTTTTGAAAAATAAAAGATATTTTTGGAACTCAGAACAGTCAAAACAGATGAGAAAATCGATTTATTCTCTGTTAATGATGACAACGGATCCAAAAGACGTAAATATTACATGCATATTTGTTTTTAGCTATGCATATGTGATTCTCAAAGCAAACAGAGAGGGCCTATGAATGAAAAAGCATTCTCCTGACAACAAATTATCTATGGCATGCACAATGCAATTGATGTCACATGTAAATAGGTTTCCTATGATAAACTAGATATGCGCTCTGTCATAAGAATCTGTTTTTTGAAAGACATACGTAATGGGCTTGACAGATGTGAAAATGACAAATGCAATTTGTAAAACACTTTGTTGATATCTTAGGGAATTACCACTTGAAATGAAAATATGAATTATGATTTGTTGTAGCAATGTAGCATTAAATATCTGTTGACAGGTTGTTAATTTTTATTACCGGTATACTCAATTTGCATTGAATAAAAGTGTTCTCAATATATCAAGCACAAGAAAACATAAGATTATTGTTATTTTTGTTATACATTTGAAATCTTCAAGTTTGAACAAAATCAATTTAAAAGTTATTAAAACATCTTTTGGCCCTGATTCCTTTTTTCATATCTTAACTTTGTAGATTAATTGGAGTGTTATCTAAACAAACATTGTATTTTTCATTCATCTTATTCTTAAAACCTTTAAAAAAATTATATCGCTTTAAATCCAGCAACTTATTTATTTTGAATACAAGTTAACAAAAACAATTCATAAGTTTTTCTTTTAAAGATTAAAGACTGTTACAAGAAAGGCATATTTTAAAGAACCAGATATTCTTTCCTTTGATATTTTAGACTGTTTTCTGGTTGGAAAAACAGAATTCCTTCTGTAGTGTGTTTAAAGCATACCAAAAAGAAATGAAGATAATTGGAACTATTTGTTATTGAAAATGTGTTACGTTAGAAATACAACTGTCACATTTTCTCAAATTAACCAAGTTTCAACTTCTGAAAATCCAATGAAATTTTATACATTACCTAACAAGCCTATTTCTTTAATTGTTTCCATGTTTACTTCCTAATGGCTTTGAAGTTAGCGTTTAAGTTTCTTGAGTGGAAAGACAAATCTCTTAGATTTATTTCGCCAAATGTTATCGTTGGTAACCTGACCACACAGAAAGTTTACACGAAGCATGTTAATTATTTCAAACTAGCTCAAATTATCAGCCAACAGGATACGAAGTACATCTTTTCTAGATAGTGCTGACAGCACCGTTTTCTCATAGGAGTGGCACCATTGGCCAACTCTGTTCAGGATGGTCTGGTTTGGAGTACCGGAATCCAGTATCAAATATATTTTTCTATATTTTAAAGTCAACAATATGTGTTTTTCTACATAAACAACAAGTACAGTCATTTTGAAGTTCAAATATCAACTATGACTTTGAAGTTCACAATATATTTTTCTGTATCCAAGTTAAGAACTTTGAATTCAAAACAAATTGTTCTAATTTGTATGCTTAAATATTGAAATCATATATATGCCACCAGCAACGTTCAAGATAAAACATATGGAACCTAATTGGATGGGAAAATATTTTCAAATAATGTCAATAAAAAAAAACAAGTATGAAAAAATACTAAATTAGCTTTTTTATCTTTTGAAATTTGTTTTGCTTTCATGAAAGCAGTTTATGTTCACTTCTATCAAATAAAAAGATCGTAAAGAAAACCTCATGTTTTCACAGTGTTATTGAAAGTTGTGATGTGAGAAGGAGATATTGGTAATTTTCACCTCATTTGTGTGCAATAGTTTTTGTAGGAAATATAAACATCCTTTACCAATAGTACTGGCTCCTTAAACTAATTTGTTAAAAAGAAAAACATATTGTTGTTCTTGAAAAAGCCACCATTCTCACCAACTTATTTTCTATTTCATCTCTTTCATTTTCTTAATTAGCCATTTATATCAAGTGACACAATAAGTGTGATGGCTTGTATTTGAAAAAGTAATGGTTTAATAACAAAATAGTCACCTTTCTACTTCATACTTTTTTAATATTTATTTAAATATATATATTTTTAATAAATCTGTCTCATTGTAGTGCATTTACATTTGAAAATTTTATGAAAAATATCAATCTTTAATCGCTCAATCAGCACTTTACGGTTTGTTTTAATGTTTTAAAAAAAAATGTCATGTACAATTGTATTGTATTTGAAACGTAATGGTTTAATAACAAAATAGCCACCTTTCTATTACATACTTATTAAAGCGGCAGTAGCACATTTTTTGATAATTTTATATTTTAAATATTTACCTGATAATTGTAAGTTAATGCTAAACGTATTATATGGACAGTGTCCACAATCTCATTACACAAGCCAATCATCCATAGTCAGAGGACAAAGCATGAAGATTCACATAAAATCCATTGGTGGCCATTTTTTGTGAACACCTTTTATTCATGTTGTGTAAGAAAAATGAATCTCATGGCTAAACTTTACGTTATATATTTGAATTATTACGGCTCAATTTAGTTTAAATGCATTGTCTTTCAATTGGAACAATATATTTTCATTTTCTTGACATCACCTTATGTTCCCCCTAAAAACGTGCTACTGCCCCTTTAAGATCATCTGTCACATTAAAGTGCATTTCCACATGAAAACTTGATGAAAAATATCAAATTTTAATCGCATAATCAGCACCTTTAGATTTGTTGTCATTTTTGTAACAAAAATGTCATGTAAAATTATGTGACACAATTATGATTTGTCATGAGGAAAGTGTGTCAATTCTATGATGGAGCGTGATGATAGAGGAAAGATAAACAATATTAAAAGATCATAAAAGAAATTTCTCGCTTGTCTATGACAATACAGATTTGTAACAATGGGGCCCTTCATGTAACAATGTTAATGTTTATGTAAGCTAAGGTTGGGACCACCCTATAGAATACGTTTTAGCTTGAGAAGCCCAAAAGAATAGCTTTTAGCTTTTGTGGTTGGTTAGAAAACCCATAGAGTATTGTCACTTATATAAACAACTTGAGATTTTTTTAGAAATTGGTTTGGTAGTAGACAACCACCTTTTAAACATTTTATTAACAAGATGTCACTTTTGATGAGTTGTTTGAATAATGATTTATGAAGTGGCAATTATTAAAATATTTTAATTCATTCATTCTAAGTTTGGTTGATTAGATGGGTATCATTAATGTCAAATTTGACATTAAACTTTTTCATTGCATTTTTTTCACAAGGTCAGGTAAACATTGTTACATGTTTTTATAAATATTTTGTTGGAATTAAAGAAAACAATCTATTGTAAGAGATTTTCTTTGAAATATGAAACTTATTCAATAAGGTTGAAAATGTGTTGTTACTTTGTAATCTGTGTTAAGCTTTATAATATAAAAACATCAAGAGAAAAAATGCACTGCTATGTTTGTTGGCATGTTACAACTAAAACTGGAAATTGATTGTGAAACTTTAGATTAGTGATGAAAAAATTATTTAGGGTGTCTACTTACTAAGGATTATTTTTTTAAGCTAGGAATATCATAACAAACTATAAGAGTCAATATCCTGTTTAAAACTTGTACAAATGATACAAGGAATTCGTCTCCTTTTGAAAAGTGTAACAATTATTATCAAAGTTGCAAATTTCCAAGTAGCAAGAGTTATGTTAAGTCATTTCTTATCCAAGTTAAAACTTATAGATTTAATGAAGTATAGATATACATCACTGCATCATTTTGAATCAAATGATATAAATCATCACTTTTACGTTTTGCGACTAGAATAAATTTTACCAAGTAGAAATGCAGTCTTCTATGAGAGGCATTAAGAAGTTAGTAAGATGAAAGAGTAAGTTCAATGGGTTTACATCTTGTTGTTGTAAGAATTCAATGTTTCTGTGTAGATACTAACTCCATGATCAAGCAAATGATAAAAAGTTGTTAACCTATGGAACATGTCCTCTACAAATCCAGCGCTGCTTCATTGGTGGCACATGGTCCTTACGTGGTGGCACAGGGTCCTGTGCAATGCTCAGTCAGAATTATTCCTAGATGGTACTGAAGACAGCTTATATGAAGCTATTGAAACTCTCAATTTATTTTATAAGATGTCAGGTCTAAAAATGAATATGGACAAGACTAAAGCAATTTGGATTGGCTCAATGGCAGGCAATGTAAACACCTTATGTTCTGATTTGCAAATTGAATGGTATAATGGAGAATTTGAGGTTCTAGGAATTAAATTTACTCCAACTCTTGAGGATTTATGGGTAATCAACACAAGAAAGAGACTAGAAGAAATAAATAGATTATTAGCAGTATGGAGAAAAAGAAATCTAACTTTGATTGGAAAGATCACTGTCATCAAGACCCTAGCCCTTTCTAAACTTGTACATATTTTCAGTTCATTACCTAATCCCCCAGATGACTTTATCAAAACTCTTGAACAATCCTTTTTTAAGTTTATTTGGAATGATAAAAAGGACAAGATAAAAAGAAGTACTCTTAAAAGATTAAAGACAAAAGGGGGTTTGGATATGGTGGATATAAAAAAATTCATTGAAGCTTTAAAATTATCTTGTCTAAGACTCTATGTTAAAAGATCATCAAATAGTAACCCCGGTAATATACCATATCATGATATTTTTCATTATGGGGCAAACATTGATAAAATATTTAGTTTTGAAAACCCATTTTGGAAAGATGTTATGAAAGCATGGAATAGTTATTGCAGAAAATTCAGTGCTGATCGGGATAATATTGATGATATTCTTGCTGAGCCGTTATGGCTTAATCATAATTATAAAAACTCTTCCCATATTATTAGAAATTGGGCAAAAAATAATATTTTGATAATAAAAGACTTATGTGATGAAAGTGGAATCATGACATTTGAGAAATTCCAATCAAAATATAAGATTAGTGGGACAATATTGGACTATCATTATTTACTTCATATTATCCCCAATTGTTGGAAGGATGTTATAAATTGTACAAGAAACATTCCGATTTATAACTTATACACTAGTATTTACCAAAGAAATATTATGAAATGTACAAAAGGTTCAAAAATCTTTTATAATAGGTTGATTAACAATGATGAAAACATTGAAATTTGCAAAAAGTGGGAATCTATTTTTGATGATTGTCAATTCGAATGGGAAAATATCTTCAGTTCTTATAGATATAGATTGAAAGATGTGAAACTGATAGATTTTCAATATAGATTCCTGCAAAGAGTTGTTTACACTAAAAGAGAATTGTTAAGAATGAAGCTGGCTGATAACGATATTTGTAGTTTTTGTAATGTTGAATCTGAAAGCCTCTGTCATGTTTATTGGGAATGTTGTGTAACAAAACAATTTTGGAATGATCTGGAGCTATGGTCAAATGATAATTTACATCATAAAATAACTTTTTCAAAGTATTCAATCTGGTTTGTTACTTTTGAAAATAATATTTTGATCAATCAAATTGTTTTAACGGCAAAGAAATATATACATTTATGTAATATTAAGAATTTGCTATTAAATTTTAGCAACTATTTGAATATTTTAAAGGACATTTACCATGTTGAAAAATTTATTTTCAAAAGAAATGATGAAATGTATAAATTCAACAACAAATGGAAAACTCTAGTGAACAAATTTGATATATAACATCCTCCATAGCTCCATGCTCATGATTTTTATACTACAGTTATATTATGTTATACCATTTTGATATCTTTCTTTATTGTATTGTAACTTAACATTATATCATGACGATGCATCATATTTGTCTGTACGATCTTACCATTGGGAACAAATAAAGATGAAAGAGTAAGTTCAATGGGTTTACATCTTGTTGTTGTAAGAATTCAATGTTTCTGTGTAGATACTAACTCCATGATCAAGCAAATGATAAAAAGTTGTTAACCTATGGAACATGTCCTCTACAAATCCAGCGCTGCTTCATTGGTGGCACATGGTCCTTACGTGGTGGCACAGGGTCCTGTGCAATGCTCAGTCGTCCGCAATCAGTGTAGTTCAGCAACAACGGGCGTGGCTCGCTGTAAGAGTTGGTTACTCGCTCACTGCTGAATAAATTGAGAGTTTGAAGGGTTTATTCCCTGCCCCACACTGAGACACAAGTTGAGAGACTTGTGGTGTCACCCTGGGAAAGTGACTTTATTCAAAATGTGCCTCTGTTCACCCAGCAGGAAATGGGTACCTGGTAAAGAGTTGTGTTGGTGATGACCTTCTAGCGACATATATGTCAGCTTGGGTTAGACCAGGGTAATGGAGCATCGAGCGCTCTGAGTCTGCAATGCGGAGATTTAGCGCTATATAAAAGCTATCCATTATTATTATTATTATAGATCACATGTTATATTTTCTGTATTCTCTTGTAGAACGACAGTAGTGGAGTCAACAAGGGTATGGTTCAAGGACGAGGGAGCTCTCACCAAGATTATCTGTGAAGGTAAGATTCTACCTATTGTAGATTTTAGAAGAACACCGAATTATCTAAAATAATTTTGCCAAAAAGACAAGGAGTTTTATGAATGATCAACTTCTTTATTGTAGAAAACGAAACGCCGCTACTTTTTACAATTAAAGGTTGCTACTTTCTACAATAAAGAAGTTGATTATCCATTAAACTCCTTTTCTTTTTGATATTTCAAACTTTTAAAAATGCCTCTTAACCAATTTGATTTTGTCAATTATAATTCTTATGATATATGTTGCAGTTGAAGCAAAATTTTTATTACCTTAAAATGCTACAGTAAAACAAAATACAGAATACAAAAATTCACCAGACCAGCACTACAGGTGAAAAGTGTGTTACATGTTTGTAAGGCATGAGAAAATAAGCTTATTTTTACATTTCCCATTTAATGAGTTGATCTAGATGAAAAGACAATTCTTAACACAAAAGTGGTCTAAATCCTTTTGAGATAATACTCTATTCAGAATAATAAATAAATGCAGTCAACAAGAAAGAAGAAAATTATGAACATTCTTATCCACTATGAAGATAAAAATACAATGGAAATATTAGCAAAAACATTTCCTGATCAACAAACCCTTTGTTTTTTGTTGATGTCTTGCTCGATTGATTCATGAATGTTGTGAATGGGGATTATTTTGTTTTACACTGACATGACCCACAAGATCACAGAGAGTTATTCAGGAGGTAACAATATCCCTCATTCCAGGAAGGCCACCATTGGCGCCTAAAACGGTAACTCCTTCTGGTCAAGTAGATAATCTTACCTGGAGTTCAATCTTTAATCACAGAGTTCCTTCTGGCATTCCTCATGCTCTATGGCAGATGATTATCTGACTCTTTCTGGAATTGAAGAAGATGCTGTTTGGTATTCCTGTAATCTACAAGGTTTCATTGTGGAATATGGTGATGATCTTGCAAGATTTTCTATGTGTATGCAAAAGATAAGCTATATGTGTGAATCTTTATTGGCCTAAAGTAATTTGTTCTTGTAAAAGGGGAAATTGGTTGAAAATTTCTTACTGGTTAAATGATCTATTGGGGGCAGGATAGCACAGGGGTTAGCTCCTTTGGCCTTACGAGGTCTGTGGTTTGAATCCCACCAGTGGCTTGGCAACTTTGTCTGCAGTAGAGAACTGTTCTTACAGTCATTTAGGTTTGGGTGCAATGCTACACTGAATATCAGCGCAGTACCACCCAAGGTTCGCTAGTTCTAGCCGTTGCTCGCAGGTTCCACCGCAATGCATAGCCACAATTGACTTGCTGGTTTTCTACCTGCAATAATACTAGCAACTGTGATAATCATGAAATACTCTTGAAAGCGGAACAAAATAAAATCACTTCACCTCATGATCTATTGATTATGTTACTGTAAATGAAGTAAATGAATAATGATAAGCAGTTCATGAATGTTGTTAATTTGTAGAAAGTGAAATCCGTTTTCTTGCCACAGCATCACAATTAATATTTTTGAATTCCTCATTGTAATATATAGAGGATATTATATGAGTGTCTATGACATACTATGTTTACGACACGAGTGGCTAAATATTAGTATTTCCCGAGCGAGAGCGAGGGATATACTGATATTTGGGCACGAGTGTCGTAAACATAGTATGTCATGGGCACGAATATAATATTCTGTTTATTACCGTACTCCCAAAATTGAAGAAAATACTTAAAACCTACTTCTCTGCATAGGCGGACTAGCCGCCGCCGACCCGTATAGATTGTAACGACATAGGTGAACCGTGACGTCAAAGTATTGTTTATGACGTGACGTCACAATGAAAGTGTTATTTTGCCCTAGGGCAACATATGAAAAATATGAACCTTGATATGACTGCCCTCGTAGGTAATAAGTAAAATTGTTGCAGGATTATCAGAAAGAACAAAAAATAATAATGTAGTTATGCAGAGAGTAAATTTGGTGTTCCAAGTGTCATTCATCAGACGATAATCAACTTATAACTATCTCTTGGTATAAGTGAATAAAACACAGGTATTGACCTGGTTTGCTGACATGAATATATCAAAAATGATTTTTTTTAATTATGGTTCGGCAAGTGCAAGGATTAATTTATTTTGAAAGTTTTTTCTAATTTGACTTTTCTTAAGAAATGATCTGAGGGATTGCATGCATAAGAAGACATTTACTTTCAAATAGAGGAGAACTCTGACACGAAAATTAAATTCATAAGATCTTCTAAAACAATGAAATCATTCTGCTTTACAACTTCAAAGAAATTATTTTTATAATACCTATTCTTTTATATGACATATAACAAGTAAAACATAAGTATGAAATAGAAACATTACAAAGAAGATGCCTTGTTTAATATTGAAAAAAACGTGTCAGCATCACTTTTGATGTTTATAAAGTTTGATATGAAATTATAATATTTTTTTTGTTTTATCCTTTGTGACATTTTATGACGATAAATCTTTGAATTTGTTTTTCATTTTCCGAATCTACCCTAGAATGTTTATGATTAACAGATAAGAATGCAAATTACGTATTTGTTCTTAGGATCAAGAATGTAAAATGCCAAATGTTCAATTTTCCTTTCTAGGAAATATTCACATACTTTTGATATCACCTGAAAAGCTTTCTGTTCCCCTTACTTTTTACTATTCATTCTAATTATAGTTCTATGGACCGAATGGCCTTAAACTTTAAGAAATAAACCCATTTATGTTACTTTCAACTATTGGTTATTAATTAACTAGTAACTAGTATTAACTAGTATTTATCCATACTTTTCACAATAGCCAAATATACAAAATTTACAATTTCTTTCTTTCTTTTTGTCAATTCCCAACTGGTTTTGATGCCTTTTCAAATGTCATTTTTTTCATGGAATGGGGAGCAATAAACTCATTAAAGATCGTCTATTACAATTCCTGTCAAATACTTTTTTCTTCCTGTCTAAACATTGCTCCGATTCTAAGCCTTTTTTGGGTATTTTTTAGAAGGTATTGATTCAACATGGTCTCTTACATGCCAGAAATTGGGGAATAAAAGAACGTAAACAAAGCAAACAAGACAAGCAAAATAAACAAATTAGTTGAGTGTTAAGAAAGAAAATGGGTGTCATGACAGCCAGTCTATTTAAAAAGAAGTTATTGAGAAAAACAGATATTTGCAAAAAAAGGAGATTTATATACTAAGAAATAGGAAGGTTATTAGCTGAAAAGTTAAAGGGGTTGACAATTTATCTTTGAATACAACACTGTAAGTATTTGACATTATTCTGGATAAAGACATGTTTAAGACTGTTTTGTTTAAAAGAGTTGTTTAATATATTATTCATAGTTTTAAAATGATGTTAATTACAGGACGTTTAATAGTCTGTTATCAGGACCCTAAAGCAAAAAAAAAGTCTAGAAAATATTGACAAGTCTAGATGCCTCAGCTTTAGGAAATTAAGTATTTGTTCAGGGCTCCTTTTTAATTATTTGTAAATGAAAAATAAAAGAAAAGAAATCTTGTTTTCAGGGACTAAATGTTAGTCTAGACGCTTAACTGAGATAATGGCTTTAAAGGGGCAGTAGCACGTTTTTAGGGGGAATATAAGTTGATGTCAGGAAAAGGAAAATTAATGGTTCCAATTGAAAGACATTGTTTTTAAACTAAATAAAGCAGTAATAATTTAAATATATAACGTAAGGTTTAGCCATGCGATTCCTTTTTCTTACACAAAATGAATTAAAGGTGTTCACACAAAATGGCCGCCAATGGATTTTATGTAAATATTCATACTTTGTCCTCTGACTATGGATGATTTGCTTGTGTAATGAGATTTTTGACACTGCATTTAGCATTAACTTACAATTATCAGTTAAATATTTAAGATATAAAATTGTCAAAAAACGTGCTACTGCCCCTTTGATATCATATTATATCAGCTTATAAAGACTGTTCTTATCTTTGTGTAATTTGTTATACAGAATTAATGCATCTCAAGTGGGTATTTACCAGATTTTCGGCACATATGAGTCTTATCATCAACATGAAAGATGGCTATCTTTTTAACTTCAACCATGTTCATTTCATAGATAGTCACAACATTCAAAAGGGAGTGGTAAGATTTCACAAAGGATGAACAGATGTGTGATCTATACTGTAATTCTCAATTAATCAAAGATGTAATATGTTGTTAAGAAGCTATCATGATAAATTCCTCTATCATACAGCCACATTTGGAAACACTTTCCACATTTCAATCTTTATGTTATCACAGATTTTATCACAGATATGATAAGTTGTACAGAATACACCATTGATCTTATCAGGTTTGTAATATGTCGTAAGGAAGACGCCACTGATCTTATCAGAACTGTAAGATGTCGTAAGGAATATATCATGGATTTAATCATACTTTGTTAAAGGTTTAGACTGGGTATGTTCACATTATAAGGACATGTTATTGGTTTGTACTGCTTAGTAAGTAGCTAACTGATTGATATCTTAGATTTATTGTCTTATCTTAATTTTATCTTTTTGAGGAAGTATAGGTAAGAGTTACATGTCTGAAATATTGTCAGATTATGATATTCCTTTCATCTTTTGCTGTTGATTGCAGTCACATTTTGCTACTGATGTATAAGATATAAGGACTTAAAAAGATCATCTGACATTTTTTATTTATTTAGCTTTCAAAAATTTTTATAATTTTTTCGGTAAACAAAAATCTCTATCTAGTAGCCTAAAATGATAAAAATAAAAATGACATATTAATGTTCCATGGAATTATACTCCAAAGACATTTTTCCTTCATGGATTTGTTCAGATTTTATGTAAAAATAAATTCAACACAAATAATTTGTTATTTCACAGTTTTATTATATTTCAAATTTGGCACCATAAAAGCTATAAACAAAATGACAGCCATAAACAATCCATAATTTCTAGTTTACCAAGGGTGATGATTGAAATGTATGCTGTCTGTCGTCGATTTCCTATGTAATCAACGCGTGTGAGGTCACAGCAGGAGATGAATTAGCTTTATGGCGGGTGATGTAAATAGCGTTACCTAGATGCTTGATTCAGCTAGATCTTATCACGCTCACATCTGGTACTGCTTTTCTCATTTCTAGAGTAAAGAATATCGTGTTACAATTGGATAGACTATAAATAAAACAGGCGGTGGTAAATATACATTATTGACAGAAATAGCTTTGATAAGATAATTCATGTTTGCTGTGAATTACATCGGAGATCCCACATGTACAGTATCATGTCGGAGTACATGGATAATGAGTTTGGAATTTTATCTTAAAGGTCCAAGTTTACTTATTTCAAATCTCTTTTTGAGTTTAAAATAGTGAATGTTATTAATTTGTATGATTGTGACACTTTCAATTCTTAGATTTTAGTCATGATTGATGATATTATTAGTTTGGAGCACTTTGAGGCAGAAATGGTTGTATGTTTCTCAGTTGAGGAAAATGAACAAAGAGTTTTATGATTACTTATTACATGTTAAACTGGATTTGGAGAAAGGAAAAGAAGCTCAACTTTTTTAGACAGAGACTTGGTTTCACTGCAGTGTACATCCAGAAAAAGCTTATATTTCATTTCCCCTGCAGGGCGAGCATGATGAACATCCATCATAGGACATTGAACCTGCAGGATTAATAAGTTTCATTTTAAAAATCTGTGTTATTTATACTTCTTGAGAAGAGGACAGTGTAGCTGCAGGATTTATAATTGTTTTTTATTTATATAATTAATTCCTGTATGTTATTCCTCTACAGAGGAGGAGGTGATCCAGCAGGACTCGGTGGACAGTGTAGCTGCAGGATTTATAATTGTTTTTTATTTATATAATTAATTCCTGTATGTTATTCCTCTACAGAGGAGGAAGTGATCCAGCAGGACTCGGTGGACAGTGTAGCTGCAGGATTTATAATTGGTTTTTTATTTATATAATTAATTCTTGTATTTTATTCCTCTACAGAGGAGGAAGTGATCCAACAGGACTCGGTGGACAGTGTAGCTGCAGGATTTATAATTGTTTTTTATTTATATAATTAATTCTTGTATTTTATTCCTCTACAGAGGAGGAAGTGATCCAACAGGACTCGGTGGACAGTGTAGCTGCAGGATTTAAAATTGTTTTTTATTTATATAATTAATTCCTGTATGTTATTCCTCTACAGAGGAGGAAGTGATCCAACAGGACTCGGTGGACAGTGTAGCTGCAGGATTTAAAATTGTTTTTTATTTATATAATTAATTCCTGTATGTTATTCCTCTACAGAGGAGGAAGTGATCCAACAGGACTCGGTGGACAGTGTAGCTGCAGGATTTAAAATTGTTTTTTATTTATATAATTAATTCCTGTATGTTATTCCTCTACAGAGGAGGAAGTGATCCAGCAGGACTCGGTGGACAGTGTAGCTGCAGGATTTAAAATTGTTTTTTATTTATATAATTAATTCCTGTATGTTATTCCTCTACAGAGGAGGAAGTGATCCAGCAGGACTCGGTGGACAGTGTAGCTAGAGGTCCCCACTCCCTGCAGGAGGAGGAGTGCTGTGCCTGCGGACACGCCAAGTACGTCGTCACTTTCAAGGGAATCTGGTCCCGACACACCCACCCTAAGGACTTCCCGTCCGGCGACAGTAAGTATATGATAAGTTTTAATATTGAGACATAAAATTGTTAAAATTCGAACATTTCATTCAAAATTTTAAATTTATACTTGAATTTGGAATTTTGGCCATAATTTTTTAAAAGTTGATTAATGGAATCACCTTACATAATATAATGAATTTGAAAAACAAATTGTTACTCAGAATTCCCTCTAATAACAAATGTTACAAAAAGTTATCCCATATATAAAGCATAAGGCACAATTTTGAAATTATTAATCATTATCATTATCTATTTTCCATAGTTGAACTGTTTCAGAAAAATAATTCATCTACATGAATGCAAATCATACATGGACATTTTACATGTTAACCCTATTAACCTTTATAATGCCACATTGCCAGGCTCCTTCCTGCTCCATTGGTCCAATGTAGTCGGTGCCTCACACAGCAATGACTACAGAATCTGGGACTATGGCGCCCTGGCTTCTGAAGCTGTCAAAGATGTCTGTGAATATGGATCAGCAAGATCACTCACAGAAGATATGAAGAGAAATGTAAGTTAATTTTTGTCTGTTTTTGCTTTTTTGATTGTTTCTTTATTATATGCTATTGGTGACCTTTCTGAATTTTACTACTTTTTACAAAGTAAACTGGACCATTAAAACTGATTTTAAATTTTATCAAAAACCAGACATTGCAAACAGTTCAGTTGTTGTACAATGCATGTGATTCCCAAAACAGAATAGTTTCTAAAATAATTCGAAATTTTCAATTTTTGGTGCCAGGATTGTTCTCAATTAGTTTCATAAGTTCCAAAGGCTGAAATGTTTTTACCTGTCATGCAAAATACCTAACTAACTGACTCCCTTCTTCAAGGTGCATAACTAGAAGGGCATGTAAATATAAGCCCCAAAATAATAATGAAGTGAGAAGGTAAAATGCATTTGAACGTGCTCTTAGGGGAATAGTATCTGTTGGAGATGATGGAGGTAATTAGTTGTGAGGAAGGCGTTACATTGTCAATATTTACAATATAGGACACACGGCAGGTGGAAATCCTTTGTAATTACAGGTACGCTCATAACTGTGCTAGAAAGAATTGCAGGTAGACATACCTGTAGTAGAGAGAATTAAAGGTATGCATCGCACTCAGGGAGTCTCGGGTACAGAGACCAAGGTATGCACTGGTGGGGGGTCACAGGACATGGGTAGGGGCTAATGAATGGTAAGGAAGGGGAGGGGAGGAGAGAGGGGAGAGGAAGAGGGGAGGGAGATGAAGAATGGATAAAATGAATTAATTTAATGGAGATTTAGTTAATCAAATTTCTGCAATAATAAGGAAAGACGGAACATGAGTAGGAGTCTTATAAATGATGAGGGAAAATGGGAGGAATGAGAGAGGAAAGGGGATTAAACAGGTGGTGACAATAATGAAATTGGATAGAATATTTTGTTTAATTTCAAATGATAAAATGATAGAGGGAGATATGTATTGGAGGTGATAAAAGGTGAGGGGAAAAGGGAGGAATGAGAGAAAGAAGGCTGGAAAAATTTAGATGGAGAATTTATTAACGAAATTGACTTGACATAGATGATGATTAGGCAGTAAAGTAGGTACAGAGTTAGCATGAGATTGTTAGATGCATAAGTATTGGTTTACAGTTTACTTAGATGATCCAAAGGTTCAATGATAATCATATTTGATAAAAGTTTTAATCTTAGTGTTTCCTGAACTGCAAGTAGTGTTTTCTTGTCAAATATTCTCCCCAAAGATATATGTTTATCATTTTGGCATATGGAAACAAGGAATTGTATTAAAGGAGGGGTGTGTCAACTTATTTCAAAGACTATAAAGTTGTAGTCAACATTACAGCACAAACAATAAAAAAAAAACTCATCACATACAGTTATCACATGACCGTCAAAATTAGTTTTCTAACATGTAAATGGCGTAACTGTAAAATCAAAGAGATATGATAGGGGCAAATTATTTCTCCCTTAATTACAAAACTTTATCAGTCATTCAAATTAATTTAGACAAATGCCTATTTAGAATGGTAAGTGGAACTATAAATTTTCTAATTGAGACTCGTCTGCGACCTTTTGACCTGCCTGCTAATTAACAAACAGGTGAGAGTAAAGGTATTGCTCCTAAATTACGATATCTGATACAGGCAAAACAAAATCTAATAAACATCTGTAATTAGCTGATAATTGTTTCAGCAAAGAATCTTAAACATTTGACAAGATATGAAAAATAATAATTGCATATCTATTAGTGCTTGTCTAACTTTCCCCGTACATGAAACATATAAGTGATAGTAAAATATTAATAATCTTCCAATTTGCTGTTTTGAATCTAAAGCAATTTATAGGAATCAAGAATTAATAACAAATGAAGAAACTTGGCAGCACATTCATGAAACTAAATGCTATTCAAGATATCAATAATGGAAATGATAAATTGTGTAATATATCTTTAAGATAATGTTATTTTTTTATTGAACAATATATCAAGTAGGTATATCAGGAACCGTCATGTTATGGGGTTCAGTTACGTGGTTAGCTCCCTAATGAAATGTAGAGAGCGTGATAATATGTGAAACAGGGAAATGAGATACCAAATTCTTGTAGGAGATAGGCTATTAATGATAAGGAAAATATGATTGATAAGTAAAATATAGACTTGGTGAAAATTTCCTTGATAATAACATTGGAAGCATATTTTACCATTTCAATCCAAAGAGAATGCTTTACAGTAGATAAATAGAGATTAGAAGTGTGTCATATGAATTTTACAAAACTAAAGTGAAGTTTTGTATTCCCAAGCAAGAGCGAGGGTTATACACAAATTTGCACGAGTTTCGTTAAGGTCATATGACACTCTGCCAAGGGTAATAATTTCTTTATTACCAATTCTATTCCATTTAACCAACTTAGAAAATCCAAGAAACAGGCTGCTTCCATTGCGACGGACAGGTACAGTGACGTCACTAACAATGGTGTTAAGACATCACAGACTAAAAATTATAGGAACTCACTCTATAACATTTGTTGCTAGGCAAAAGTGATATGTGATATTGAAAATATGTCACTACTTATTTTCAACTGTATGGGTAATAAAACTTGTTAGAGATCCAAAAGCAAGTCCCTGGAGGTTGCAGTTTGACAGTAAATATTGCAGAATGTCCAAGCATCAACTATAAAATGATTCATTTGTGATGATGCTATCATTGACTTATGTGTATTTGTAACTTTTGTGGTGATATATTTGTTATAAGGAGGCCTTCAGTTGAGATTCTTATATATATCATAAGAAAATGTAACTGAATGTTTTTGAAAAACTTTGAGAACATGTTAATTATGTTCCCTAGATAGTTTATGACCTCTAATCACTTGTAAATATGCCTAAAAACTATATACATATTTTGTCATAATTTTGAAATTACTCTCCCAATATTATAAATATTTTTGCAGCTATATGACATTCAGTTTGCAATCCAAGCAGACTTGTGAAAAGACTATTTAATGGGCTTTTAAGAAATTTATTTCAAGGTTTTTATTTTTAATTTTAATTTTGATCCTCAGAGCAAGAAGATCCGCACGGTAGTGAAGACCGACTCTATGTGGGGACCAGACCGGATCCTGGGGTCTGTAGACGCGGTGTTCACCGTCAACACCAAGAAACATCTCCTCTCTCTTCTCACCATGATCGGGCCTAGTCCTGACTGGTGTCTCGGTTAGTTGGAGTTAAATATATTACATAGTGAATACTAAACGTCATCAAGTTCAGTAACATAAACAAGTGAATGGTTAAGTATACAACGAGTGAAAGCAACACCAAGAGCATTCAAAAGATTCATTAAAATGTTCTTAAGCGTATCTAAGTTTAGCATTCTATTAATTCCTCACCTTATTTCATAATAAAAACTTTTGTAAAAACTTTGTAAAAAATTCGCCAACAAGACAATTGCGGTAGTCACAGCATGTGTAATAACTTTGTAGAGTTCTTAAACAGTGATATCTTCCTGGGCGAGTAATAATTAATTTTATTATAATAAAAGATGACATTTATTAATTAATTTATTAAATATTTCCCACAATGCAGGTATCAGTGCGCTAGATCTGTGCCAGAAGAACTGTACATGGATGGACGGGCAGGAGATAGAACTGTATCCCTGGGATGCTGGCACGGATAGCGGTGTCTCTTACGAGGTAATAATATTTTATATAAGTTTATTTGAATGAAAAAGGTATGTGCAATCAATATCCATGTTGCAATAAGTTTTTTTTTACTAGGATGGGGATCAAGATTGAAAGCTCATATAATTATAGATGTGTTGAACTGTAAAAAATTGTTGAAAAAGTAGGGAAATACTCTCAGATTCTGTTTTTAATTTACTGCAGATAATAGCATTCTCTCCCCAAAGAGGTAAATCAAGTCTTAAATATTGATTCAACCTCTGTTTGAAAATGCCAAGTTAACGGACAAGAAGGTCTGATTGGATGCAATCAAAATCTGTTCAAAAATCATTATTTTTGCAACTGAATCAAAAACTTTATCACAGGAACCACCCTTTTCATGTGACAAGTGTTTTCATTGGGTGAAATGTTTTTAAATGGTTTTTGGTTCAATTATTTTCCTGCAAGGGAAAAGTGCCAGAAACCATGGATTTGGTCCTAAAAAACAGAGGTTGAGTCAACATTTTATGACTTGATCTAACTCTGTTGGAAGAGAATGAGATGATATTTGCATTGATACAATAGCATGAGCTCTTTAAGTTAGATATTTTTTTACTATTTTACTTTCTGAGATAGTCACATCTATACCAATTTGTAAGCAGTAAAATCTGAACAATTAATTTCTAATTTACTATAGACACGTAGAAGCTAATTTGAACCCTCTAAACCTGGACAGTGGCTTGTCTAATTTACTATGGATACCATCAGCTGTTGCAGTCATTCTAAGAAAATAAATAAACTGCTTGTGAGTTCTGCTCTTATCTTTATCTCCGACTTCAAATTAACTCGGAAATACGAAAGCGGCTATCTATGTTTGTTTTCATTAGATAGCAAACTTGAGTGACTTTACGACTAAGAAATGGTTTGGCTACAAATAGGTAAAAGAAGGTTTTGATAGAAAAATCTGCTAAAAATGCTATTAATCAGTAAATGGGAAATTTATGGTAAAGAGGTACCTTCATAAAATAGAAATGAATTCTTTTTTATGTTATTGTGTGACCTTCTTTTACAATTTAGTGAAAGTGGTTTTGGTTTAGATTTGAACAATTATAGTATACAAAGTTTGATTTTAGTTTAGATTGGAAATTAAAACAGTTCCATTTTCTGATAAACATGAAATATTTTGCTTTATCATACCTTGAAGAAAAGAAAAAAAAATTCTTGTTGGCATCAAGAATTTTATTACAAAGCAGTTGATGATTTATGTGATAATCTGTATTTGAGTCTGCACTTCCTATGGTAGATGAAAACACTTTCTGATCTTCAAATAATATACAAGGGTATATTACAAATTTACT
This sequence comes from Steromphala cineraria, assembly GCA_916613615.1. Lineage (NCBI taxonomy): Eukaryota > Metazoa > Mollusca > Gastropoda > Trochida > Trochidae > Steromphala > Steromphala cineraria. The sequence continues at coordinate 51,123,798 of OU744725.1, forward strand.
CAAAATTATCTTTGACATCTTTAAGATTATATCTGGATCAAGTGTGTCATATTGATTTTACAAATAAACTTTGAACTAAGTTACGATGATTGTTACCTGAAAATTGTCAATAACTTCCTTCAAAGTTATCTAGGCTCCAATTTTTACCCAAACTTTCAAACGGACATGATTCTACAAATATCAAAAAAGTGTATTAATTCATCACAGTGTTATTAGAATATCTATGGATTTCACATCTTGCACTCCTACAAACATAATATGAAAACCTATAAAAAAATTAAAATAAAAGTAGATATATTCTTTCTTACACAAAAAAAATGTACCTTATATTCATACACATGATTCTGAAAATAATTTTCTTTTTCAGTCCCCGAACCAAAGATCTTACCCACAAGAAGCTATCAAAGAAATCAAGAACTCAAGGATCCGAAATAGGTCTTCGCCATTTTACGGCTCCCAGTCCATCCGACCAATGGCGAAACTGAAGATAAAGAAGACGTATGAAGCGTGCACCAATGATCTTGGAGAATCAGATTCCGCGGAAGAATCACCAAGCACAGACGAGCTCGTCAGTGAAATGAAGAAGAAAATGATGATGAGGAAAAAACAACGTAAGTTTGAAATATTTTCTAAATTGAATTAAACAAAAGGTGTAGAAAACATAGTTAAAAGACTATTTACTGAAGCTTTGCTAGTTTTCTGATGTGTGTAGATGGTTTAAACCAAGTATTTAAAATATATTTATTTCTGTTTATAAAATCGTGATATCATTTTTTCATTTTTGATTTCAATCTTATAATGAATTAAGATAATTATTTAAATAAGATAGATTTTAATGGAATTTTTTTTTATGAAAATATAAATTATTAATTTTAATTTTTTTTAAATGAATTTTTATTTTTTTTATTTCAAATATCAAGTCTTGAATTTTTAAAATTTTTAAATAATATGATTTAATCTAAATTTCAATTCACAATTTTTTGTTTGATATTAATTTCTATATTGTCAATCATTACTTTTTTTCAGAAATGGAGAAATGTATGACGAGCGACTGGTTGGAATGGACCGAGTGCAGCAACCCCTGCGGAAATGGTATGCGATCTCGGCGCCGCATGTTCAAGAACCCAGGAATCACCCCAGACATGTGCAACGCCGAATTAATGGAGAAAGAAACATGTATTGGAAGTGGGGGCTGCAACGCAAAGAGACGCAAGATGCAAAATTTCAAATTTACGCATGCTAAGAAAATGGACACCAATGATATATGCGCAGTCACGCCTTGGTCCGATTGGTCCCCCTGCAGTCGAACCTGCGGCCTCGGGATGAAGGAGCGATGGAGGATGTTGCTTCAGAAATCAGAGAGGTCACGTGACTGCAACCTCCACCTTCAAGAGAAGGATTTATGTCGGGGTCAGATCCCAGACTGTGATGTTGCTGCCAAGATGAAGAATTATACATGTGAGTTGACAAATTGTTTAATTAGCAACTTGTTATTTTCATGACATATTGTTCAAACACATGAATTCAAAATATGTAAATTTTTCTTCTCGAAAATGACAATTGTATGATGAAATACTCAATTTCCATGAAAATATAAAAATAGTTGTAAGATGCACAGACGCTGGAATTAATTCGAATCTACATGGGATCATTGGTAACCTAGTGGACACTTTTAACCCCTAACTCTTTTTTTTGCTAGTAAAGATTAGTTGCCAAAAATATATTTGACTTATTGATTGAAACTGTTTTTTCTCCGTTCTTCATAAACTGGTTTGTATTGTTTCAGCCATCTGTCAGAAGGAAGCAGATAAGGGTCCATGCCGTGGTACTTTCATACGCTGGTTCTACAACAACTCCATGCAGAAGTGTCAGGCATTCACATATGGTGGTTGCCGAGGAAACGAGAACAAGTTTGACACACAGGAAGAATGTGTTGAATTGTGTGCAGAACATATGAGTAAGTTGTCAATGACACAATAATCACAAAAACTTTAGGGCAAAATCTTTAGATAAACCTCAGTTTACAGCTGGGGCGGGATAGCACAGTGGTTGTCAGCCTTTGGATCAGATTCGAATCCTGCAAGGGGCTCGGCAACTTTGTCTGAGTAGAGAACTGTTCTACAAGCAGTCAGGTTTGGGTGCAAAGCTACACTGTGTTTCAGTGAGAGCAGTACCAGCCATGGTTCAATACACAAAATAATTTTTTCAACCTCACATTTTGTCAAAATCATTAGATCAACCTAACAATATGGCAAAATCATAGGATCATCCTCAGTCTTCATATCACAGAATATTCTAAAAGCATAATCTTGATGTTTTCAGTGGAGGTGAACCGGAAGCAGAAGATGATCCAGAAGCAGATGGAGATGAAGAAGCAGATGGAGATGAAGCAGGCAATGCTTCAGCAGATGGAGCTCAAGAAACAGATGGAGAACAAGCAGGCCATGATGAAGCAACTGGAGATGGAGAAGCAGCAAATGGGCAGACAAGATGGCGACTCCGAGGTCCCTATACAGCTTGCTCACATGGACCTCAAGACTTTGATGATGAAGAAGAAGATGATGCACAAATCTGCCAATCTAAAGATGGAGAGGGCGTTTTCTGACGAGATAAAGAAGAGGAGGAAGGAGAGGAAAATGATGAAGAAGAAGATGAGGAAAGAGAGGAGAAGAAGACATCGGAAGAATTATAACGGGAATGAAGTGGACTGCATGGTGACTCCCTGGTCTGATTGGACTGACTGTTCTGTGACCTGTGGAAAGGGAATAACAATGAAGACGAGAATGGTGAAAGTTCAGCCTAAAAATGGTGGCAGGAAATGTCCAAAGAAACTGGTTAAAAAGAAGAAATGTAGAGCAGAAAAATGCCGTGAGTACTCTTATAGGCTTTATTTGGTAAATGGAATAAGCGTAATTAGTAGGCGGCCTGGAAGTGATAGCGTTAAGCTATTTGCCAGTTTTCAAGATAATATTTTTAAGCTTAAAGATTTATTTAAAAAATCCTATAGAAAATCTCAACAATCAAGTATCAAATCTTAAAACATTTAATCTGTGTTCTGCCTAAAAATGGTAGAAGACCAAATGACTTGCATTTGTGCATGACGTATAGTCTACTTCACTTAGGTAAAGTGTTCTTATTGATGCTTTGAGGTGTCATGAATGCTTTTCATATTGAAGATTAAGAGAATGATTTATTTACATTGAAAAATTTTAAAATGCCTTTTCTCCCCTAGCAATTGACTGTGAGATGGATGTATGGGGCGAATGGGAGCAGTGTTCTGAGACCTGTGGCAAAAAGGTTGTCCAGATGCGAAGACGAAAAATTATTCAGAAGGCCAAACATGGCGGCATCTCATGTCCGGCGAGAAGAGAGAAGAGGTTCTGCAACCTCCCGATGTGTCCAAGTGAAGATGTATGAATCTTAAAAATATTTCTTTATCAGATGTAAATACACATGCTTCAATATTAGATTTACAACTAGGAGAGTTGTCATCCAAGATGGCCGATAATATTCAAGATGGTTGCCAATATTGCGGATGGTCGCCAAAATCAATATGGTCACCATTTTTCAAGATGGCCGACCTTGCGTCTGCTGCAGAGTATTTAACATCTTCTGCATCTATTCTATCTTGTAAATCTTGCATGGCATGGATGAATTATCAAAATATAATCTTAGAAGCATGTATATTTAATTTCAAACTTCCATCCACCTTGTCTTAATCCATTCTGAGTTTATTTTAAAATTGAATCTTGGCTCTAAGTTTTGTTTCAGCTAGTTCTGTTATTTGTCTGCTATAATCTGTTTGCTTTAAATATTATTTCTTTTGCATGACTTAGAGTAAATATAAGTCGTTTGACTAATGATCTTTGGTGCTGTGTTTGCGATACTTGACAAAAGTTTTACTTACCAAAAGAATTAATGAGCTCTTGATTTTGGTTTGGACATGTCAAATTCAGTTTTACAAATTTAAAAAAAGATTTGTTGTTTTCATTAACTCTAATAAGCGACACAAATTGATGTTGTAACATATGGCTGTTGTATATCTTAGTCTAGAATTGTTTCCTAAAAAACAGAATGAATGAAATTTTGTTAATTTCTATTTATTAATGGAGGTGGTATTTAAAAAAATAAGAATTGTTCTTGAATTCATAAGTGTATTATATCTCTGTGAGAAAAGTTCAAATAAGAAATTAAACATATAAATTGTTTCAAGAATTTATTTCAAGGAAGTTTTGGAATCTATAAATCTTCAATCACTCAGTCATTTACCTTTTTGAAAAAGGAAGTAGCGCAGACATTGCACCATTTTAGTTTGGAGTAATGGGAGGTAATAAGAACGTAAAATAACGGCATAATAATTGTGTGTTGTTTCAGCTGGAGAAGGATATGCGTAGGTTTATGCTCTACCATCGGCGCTACTAACCAATCAAATTGCGCTCCTGAAACCATGTGACCTCTCATATAAATCGGCAGCAGGACAATACCATGTGCCTTGACCTCATGGACTGACGAGGTCACACAAACCTCACGAACAGAGGAGGTCACTAATCTTGCCAAAAGGGAGCAAGGCGTTCATATCACATTCTGTGTCTCTACACTTCTTGGAGGATGACCTTCGTTATCACGATTACTGACCTTTGTTACTACGGTTACCAGACTATCATGGAAGAAGCAGACGGTTATGTGCATAAAATTCAAAATGGCCGAGATTTTGTATTCATGGTTACCAAGGAAGAAGCAGACGGTCACTTGCATAAAAATTCAAAATGGCGGCCACTGCCTGTGTATATATTTACTGTTTGTACGTGCCTTGATGCAAATACTTACAATTTGTGTTCATGCATGGCCTCATAACCTTTGACCTTTAACCCCCCACAAATAATCGCTGCCCACCATGTTGCTGCTGCTGTTTTCATGATAACGCGTTACTAACATGGCAGTCCTGCATGGCATTAGCTTTTCCTGACAACTTACTTCAATAGCTTCTAATGCTAGTTTGTGTTCATTAAATCTAATCCAACAAATCCTTTTAACAATATTTACTTAAGTCATTGTGTTATGCTGATAAAGATAACTTTAAGACGGCCTTATTTGATTAATAATCTTATTTGAATGAACCTATATTAAAGCAATATTTATTAAAAGAAAAAAATATTATTACACTACAAATAACTTCAGATAAATGGAAAGTAATTGATCACTGTTTTTAATCCTTTACTTGTTGTCAAATGATATTTCAAGATTTTGATTTTGGTTGTAGATATAGTAAATGAATTTAGAAATTTCTGGCTGAGCACATAGGCAGTTAATCAGTTGCAACAATTCACTGCAGAATAGTTTTCTTAGCACATCTTTTTCCAAAGTTTGAGCATGTTGAAATTTACTGAAATAATACTCTTAACACTTAATTGTCACCTAAAACAATACTGCTTAAGATGACCAGCACACTATTTGCTATGCAGTCAAAGGGAGATAACTCAAGAATTGCAAGGGAGATAACCCCAATTCCAGAACTGGAAGACCACTAAACTCAGTCACAGCACAAGCTTGGAAAATATACATCTTATGTATGTTATGTTGCTTGAAAATCACTTCTGTATTCAGTTATACACAATAATTGCATAATCTTTAACATGTGGTCAAAATACTTAATTTCCTTTTATTGTAAATATTACCGTAATTGTTCTTCTTTATGAAGTTTAGAAAGAGACCTCAGATTTCAAATTGAACACAAACCCTCAAAGATGTTCAGGCATTTTCCCTTGAAATGGTGTGAGTAAAAAAAGAATACCAAATTTTGTTCAAGAATTAATCAAAACATTTTGTTTGTGCTTTGTTAATAGTATTGATAACTGATAAATAATTCTTGCTGGTAATATAGATAAAAGAGTTTTTTCAGCATCAGCTGCAGTGCAGTTGTAGAATAGAAATGACCCACTCTGTGAAAAATTCAGAGGTTGAGATGACTCACAAATACCCCTGATCTCAAAAATGGACTAGTCCTTGAATGAAAAACTATTTATTCATGCAGGACTCTATTTTTGTGGAAGGGATAACCCCTCTATCAATAATGTCCAATGATAATAGTTTATGCACACTGATTGGATACCTACAGGATACAGGCTATTCCATTATTGATGAGAGGGGCGAGCGCTATGGAGATGTCGCTCCACACCAAGTTGTAAAGTGCTTTCATTGTACATTGTAGATATAGCAAGGTTGTTATTGAATGTTCTGTTTATTGTTCGTGTGGGTAGATTTGCCAGACCTGTATCATTCCATTTCAAAATAATTTATTAATTCTAAAACTGCCACAATTTTTCCTTTAGCAACTTATTCAAATCATAGAATGACTTACATTTTGCTAATGAATTGAAAACCTGCTAATTAATCGAATCCTCATGATTTTAAATTTCAAAGTTGTGAAAATTTTTAAAGAAATTAAAATCAAAATTTGTAGTTCATATGTCAACCTCATTATTTCGCTTTGCTTGGCTGACAGATTCTGGCAAAAAGATTGTATATAATGTGTTGTACTTTCTGCCCAAGCTTTGTAAGAAATACCTCATTGTTAGTTATTTATTGATGTTTATGGTATATACAAACATAAGTATATACCGCAGGTGCATTTAATGTCACTGAATTATCCTTTTTATGAATAGTTGTTGACTCAAATTGGAAAATTTTGAAAAAATTAAGTTTTTGATTTTTATAATTTTTCAAAAGTTTAAAATATATTCTTGGATGCAGTTCAATATGGTAAAATATTTACAGCTTAAATTCTCATACCCATTGTATTCAAATATATAACATCTATAATTTATTTGATTTTATTCATCTTCATAATATTGTCCGTTTTGAAAAAAAGGCTGACGATAATCTAAGACCAAAGATTAAAAATTTGGTGGTAAATTCAACTAGTTGTTTTATAAATTTTGTTGATCTGTTTATAAACATAGGATATCTTTTTCTGTAATTGTTGTTTGAAATTTGACATAGCAATAACAATGATTTAGTTGTTTTCCAAAACCCCATTGTAAATTGGTCAATGTTTGTTATATGTAAATGTAATATTAAAATTGTACACTTACAAATAAAATATTAAATTGTACCTATCTGTGTTGTTTTTTTTCAAATGTTTACAGAAAGAATCTTATTTATTGTATGTTGCCAATGACAAACGATCTAGTTACCTGATATTGTCCAAGCGACTTTAAACAAAAACTCACTCACTAGTTACCTGAATTATGCCGCAGTATTGTAGGTGCGGAATAGGGTTTTTGGCTCATGAGGATTTTTTAATGTGTTGTTAATGTATAAAACACATTAAAATACACCTTTTTAGACACACATATTTTTTTATAAAATTAATAAAAAATAATGTAAATAATTATAAATAATGTAAATAAAGGGGAGTAATAGGCTTAACGTATTTTTACATTCAGTTTTTACTATTCATATTAAGTTTTTGAATATGAAATTGATATATTTCTTTACATTATACATTAACAACACATTAAAAAATCCTCATGAGCCAAAAACCCTATTCCGCACCTACCGCCGCTGATACCATTGAATTCCCCTTTATATAAACTGAGATACTGTTGCTGCCAATCGATAAATTTTCAAAACTCTCTAAGCACATACAGGCCTACCAAAGAAAAAATCAAAATGCTACCAAAACATACACTTAAATAGAAGAAATCTCAAACCAAAATAGCAAAAAATTACGAAATAGCAACATACAAGCGATGTTCAGCAATTTAGTGCAAACCAGTGCAAAATGAAACACTTGACAAACAAAACTCAAATACTACCTTGAGTTTTCCTTTGGTAGGCCTAAGATAGTTGATGGCAAATTGTTATTGTATGACATACAACTATTTTAGCACTCGGAGAGGTTTGAAAATCTAGGTAATTCTCTACATCACACATTTCACAGAATCTACTTGGTCAACTAATATTCAATATTTGAACACTAGAATTAGCTTTCCAAATGTTATGCCCCACAAAGAAGAGTCTTTGGCACCCTTTCTCGTCAGTTTTTAAAATTACATCTGGTTTGTCCAATTGGTTATCATTCCTACTTCAAATTTGACCAGTTTGAACCAAATATTAATCCAAGATTTCTTGAAAATGTTTACCCAAAAAAGAATTGAGGAATTCAAAGTTAAACACTCAGAAGACTGTTGAGCGAGGGTGATGTGAAGCATTCATAAAATATCCTGCAGTAACCATGAAGCTGAGAAAAAGCGTTAAAGCCGAGTCCTATAACAAATTTGCTCTGTAGCTCATCAGACTTTATATTAATGTGTGATTAGACTGGTATGGCACAAACACCATATCAACATTAAATTATGCCACTGGTATGTTATACCTACAGATATAGTCATGTCCACCCTGTCTGTCCTTAATCATTTTTTTCCAGAGCACAACTCCAAAAGAACATGACCTGGCTCACTGAATGAATGTGGTGTTGTGTCTTTTGGGATTTTCAACTTCTTCAAATTTATATTTTCAATGGTTTCCATGAAAACATAACTCAGAATTTTGTTTCCGGTGCATAACTCCTTAATTATTAGACCCATCCTGTCTCAGGGAACAAAGGTTACGCTAACTCCACTAATCTGTACCCTGGGCCCTGAAGCTAGATTCGCTCGCGCGGCCCGACTTGCGATGTAGCCAATCAAATCATTCGTACCCTGAAAAAGGATGTATTAGACCTAGCTCATTAACTTGGTACATTGATCAATTAGCATATGAAGATGTGCCTTTTATGATTTTCAACAACTTCAGATATTTATTTTTGGTGGTTTCAATCAAAATGGAACTTATAAGTTTGACAGATGACTTTGTTTTCTGGATTAATCTAAAATATTTCTGATTTATTTGGGACCGTTGGGAATGGGATATAACATTTTCTTATGACTCTTGTTCATTAAAGTTCTCATGGAAATAAAATGGCTCTGATATTTTTTTTTTTCATAACTTGACTTATTTATGTCATTCTTACAGATGTTGAAATGAGAAAGCTTTTCCAAAAAGGTGTTTTGCACAGATGAAAGGTGCAAATAGGTTCTTAGGACATCGATCCCCGCAGAATTAGGGGCCACAGAGTATAGTGCAAAGGCATCTTTATGATTTGAGTTCTCTTATGCAAATGAATCTGGTAAAGAAGTCTAAAATGTGAAAGTTAATGGAGTGATAGGTAAAGTAATGGAAGGAAGGACACTTTTAAACAAGATGTGTTTGTGAAACACGAATGCCCCCGGATGCATCCTGCTCGCTGTGTCAAGGTCAAGGTCACAAGGTCAAATGTCATGGTGTCATCTGAAAGGTCTCATCACAAGGGATCCATATGTCAAGTATCAAAGAGCTTACTCTGACCAATCAAAAGTTATGACCAAGGTTAAAGTTTTTGTGGACAAACGGACAGACGGACGGAAAAGGTCAAATATCATGGTGTCATCTGAAAGGTCTCATCACAAGGGATACACATGTCAAGTATCAAAGACCTAGCACTGACAGTATAGAAACTATAGCCAAGGTTAAAGTTTTGGAAAAGGCTCGCTGTGTCAAGGTCAAGGTCACAAGGTCAAATGTCATGGTGTCATCTGAAAGGTCTCAACGGACAGACGGATGGACAGACGGACAGGTGAAAAACAATATACCCCCGGAATCTCCGATTTGGGGGCATAAAAACAGTTTTCATTTATTTAATGAATGAATGAATGAATGAATTCCCACAAATTGCACTTGTGATTTACAGTTTCATTATAAAATGACCAAAAAAGTTTCAATTTCATATTTATTTTAAAAACATTTCAAAACAATAAATTGTATACACTGGAGATCTTTGTATAAACAAATAAGGCTATGAAAGGAGTGTACTGAAAGATGTCTTGAGCATCTTTGTTCATTTAAAACCAATATAATGTATCTATATATTAAAAGCCACAACATTCATTGACATGAATACACTTTATGTATAAAAACATCTTCAGCATTTCCTTTATAAAAGAAATAATAACAATAATTTATAACAAATTATACTGTCAGGTTCTCAAATTTGCATAGGAAACAAATTCATTAAACCAAATAATCAAGTCCTCCTTAAAATAAACAATACAACAATTTTAGTCATACAATAACCAGAATTTACATCTTGAAGCCATTTTGCCGGTATAGACATTTTGACAAAGTTGTTAAAAAAATTTACAGTTCAATTATATTTGGCTTCAAATGTCAACAATATCAGTTGAAATATATCATGTCATCATAACAAATAAGTCAGACATCAATGACACTTGAAATAGATATCACAGATCTGTAAATTTCACCACAATCAATATATCAGATATCAAAGACGCTTGAAATATATCACAGATCTGTCAATTTCACCATAACATATAAGTCAGACATCAAAGACACTTGAAACATATCACAAATCTGTCAATTTCTGACAACGTCCTCAACTGTTGACATGAACATGTATTTTTGTTCCGGACGTACTGGACACTGGTGTATTGTGGGATTGCCGTGTCGACTGGAACCGCGATGGACCAGTGGATAATGTAAACTCGTATGGATCCATGTTGTTTGTCATTATTCTCATTTTGTCAACTGAAATAGAAAAGACTCCAGAATAAAAAACATGAACAGGTAAAAGAAAGAGAGAAATAATTGTTTATGAAAATGTCAAGAGTAATAAATACATTGACATGAGTAAAAATAAGATAAGATAATCTGAGAATTTGAAAAATATCAAATAACTTAAAGTTTAAACGCAACATACTTTTCGACTTATCTTTAGGGTATCAAAGACATGAGTTTGAAGGAATAGTCTATGACTTATGAATTTGAAGAAAAAAAATATTCATAAAAAAATATTAGAAAAGTTTAAGAATGATAAACTCCAAATGAAAAATACACCATTGTTATGTTTTGAAAGACAATAAAAAAATCTTACTTTGAGTCAAAAATTTGTCAAAAACATAATAAGCCCTATTTATAACAATGACAAAATAACACCTACCAATTTTCTTTTCTGAATGAGAGCTTGTAGCAATATCCTTCCATGTTGTCCAGTAACTGAAACAAAATAAATGGAAAATTACATAAAGAAAACTAATTTTTATTACATGCCAAGTTTGGAGAGACAGAGTTTTGATATAATTTATTCAACTGAGTGAAAATATCACAAAGGCGATGACGTTATGTGTACAATGGCTTGATGTCAATTTACAATGAACACGATGACATCAACATTGCTGGGTTATAATGCAACAATGGTATGACGTTGCAAGTAACAGCTCAAGCCAAGCAGAGGCATATAAGAAAAAGAAAAGCTTCTTCAAAAATATTTAATCCTTTGAAAATATATTGACATTAACCAATCACAAGATGAAAGATAAGGGATATCACAGTGAAACAAAAGATATCCTCTATTTCTATAACCACTTTAATTGCCGATACTTAAATCTATTGTTTCACATTTGACAATTGGAAATATTACAAATATTCAAAAGAATTCCAAGAGCTCTGGAAATTATTAGTAACTTAAAAGGAACAATAATAACATTATTGATAAGTTTCAGCGTAGCTCAAAGATCACCCTGACACCTATCAAGCCATACCTCATATTGTTAACAAGTGCTTTTTCATGACTTTGGTGTGTTATTTCAACCAATGAAATGTCCTTATTCAAGGAACCTGAGGAAAAATATCTTGAGTCTCCCCATACTTTCATCTGGACTGCTATTGTTGCTAAATGCGAGTCACTTTATTGACTAGGTTATATGAAGAGATTTTACCGTTATAGGTATCAGGGTATGGTTAGAGTTATGTGTACTCTAAGACACCAATGAGGAGGGCGAACACATACAAGAGGGTTCATGTAGTCCTGCTTCATGACTGTGTATTAAATAGGAGCCTTTTATATAGTCTAGATCCTATTTCTGCAAGTCTAGATTGACTGAATATGAATTGAAAAGCCTCAAGAAATAAAATAACATAAATGAAGGTACAGTAATTATTTAAAATATTTCATAGACTAAATTTGAGTCTAGGGTTCATGCTAATAGTGACATTCTGTGACTCACTCATCAAAGTTGAGACTTGTAGTCCAGTCCAGCAGTTCGTCCACCTCCCACTCCTCCAGAGCTTCTGGTCCCGCTGCCTCCACCGTCGCTACCATCCCCGCCGCCGCACCCTCGATCAGCTTCACCGTCTCATAGTCATCGGCCTTGGCCTTCAGCATCCCGTCATGGTACCTGTGGTAAAGGTAATCAAGTATTTGTTTGACGCCATATTGAATTTAGACTACATTCAAGAGGTACACTTTTAACGTAGCTACATAAATGGCAAAATGATGACATGTTTTCAGAGAAACCGTCAGTGTTTATCTCACAGGATAATTTGTGGGAAAGGGGGTACAGTCAGCTCTCGTTAATCCGACCATCATGGTTGCAGAGAAATATGTCGGATTAACGAGAATGTCGGATTAACGAATCTGATCGAAAATAATTGACTCGATGTTTACTGAATGGCATGATAATGCTGCATGCTTATCAGAAATACATGGTTGACACGTGTACATTCTAGTCAGCTAGATCGTATATAAAAGACTTCAAGATAATAAAATTTCACCCTTGTCATCATTTATTAACATTCATAAATGGCAGTTTCATAATCACAAAAGCGAACAATTAGATATATTGTTAGTAATTATTAGTAAACTTACCTCTGGGACGAAACGTTAGCCCCTCTCTACGTTCCTCGAACGTGTCTGCAGAAGTCTTTAAAAATAAAAATAAAGAGAAAAAACCTAAGTCATATTCACCATTAGTGGTATGCAGCTCCTGACTTCTATCCTGGAGTTCTCTCCCTTGTCACTACCATGTGCTCCTTCATATTCTCGATCTGCCGATCATCATCACCTGGAACACACGCGGGGAGGAATTAATAACCTACTGGGCGGGCGTTGATCGTTCGTCCCAGAGGTAAGTTTACTAATAATTACTAACAATATATCTAATTGTTCGCTAATTATTGGCGTAAATTTCCCTCTGGGACGAAACGTTAGTCCCGAATTGTCCATAAAGGAGGAGGGCTCCAGGGGATGATGCCCCTTTACTTTACTCGCCAATATTACTTATACTAGATATATTAGACAATTATATCGGATAGAATTACTCCTAAACTTACTAATTGATTCACAATAAACAAACCACATAAACACCACATGCAAGAACCCATGGTTTATTGACCCATTCACCTGAATATTAGGGTTAGGAGTGAGTACATACCACTTGGTTAATAGTTAGACAATTTGTCTGAATATGACGTAATTTAAGTGGTTTCCACTTATTTCACTGAAACTATACTCTTAAATCGTTAAAACCTCTGACGTCACTTCCGGTCATTATGACGTCACTTCCGGTCTACTTTTCTCTTACGTCATATTCAGACCCTTCACCTTAGTGATTGAGTTTGGTGGATATACCAGTCCACAATCTAAGTGCACGTAAAACATATAACACACCTTCACCTGGAAAACCATCACCATAACTCAACTCAGTATGGTCTCACCTCTGAAGGAATAAGATGACTTTAGAAGAGGTCAGTCGTCCATCTACCTGACGACCCCGACCCCCCCCCTTTCTTTTTTCCTCCTTGAACTTTAGGCTTTTAGGCAGACGTAACGTGTTGAGCCGCGACCAGCGGACCCAAGTCACAGATTCCATCCAAAGATTGGTATATGTCACGTAAATAAGAGGAGATGAAGGTATTCGAACCTTTCCATTGGCAAGCTGATACAAGTTGGTCAATTGATACAGATTTCCAAGCTGACAGGGAAGATGCAAGCGCTCTTATCTCGTGAGGCGAGAACTTAACATTCACAGATTCTTGATCCACTGATTGATAGGCTAGAACTATAGTTTTTCTCAACCAGGAAGAAATAGTGTTTTTGGATATTTCCGAATCCACCGCCGTTTTGCAGGATAAAAACAAACGTCTCCTATTCCTCCGAAAGGTAGCCGTTCTCTGAAGGTACCACCTGAGAGCTCTCACTGGACACAAAAGTCTCTCCTTATCCGAGCGAGAAGTCGAGGTGGGAAGAGCCGGTATCTTATAAACACGAGCGCCTAGTGGTCCCAACGAAGTAGCTTGATTCTTGGCAAGAAACTCAGGAATAGCGCGACAAGATACTTCCTTGTAACCATCCGAGAACTTAATGGACGCATTATCAATAGCATGGAGTTCAGATACTCTGGCTGCCGAGGCAAAGGCTAACAAAAACGCTGTCTTGTATGAAAGAAACTTTAGAGAAGTAGCACTCAGAGGCTCGTAGGGAGCTCTAACGAGAGACTGTAACACGATCCTGAGATCCCATTTTGGAAAAACTGAAGGCGAAGAAATATCTTTAATCTGGAACGATCTGAGCATTCTATGGAGAGCTTGATCCGATCCCACTGACAGACCACGGATATCACACACAGAGGCAATCGCTGATCTATACCCCTCGATGGTACCATGTTTTAATTTCTTCACTACTCTCAAAAATAAAAGAAAATCCGCTATCATTGGGATGGATATCTCAGAGTCTAGTAATTCTTTATCTCGTCGCCAGTTGGAGAAGATTTTCCACTTGGCATCATACAATCTAGCTGTGGATGGTCGGATAGATTGGATAATAGCTTGCGTAGAGTCTCGGCCGAAACCTTTAGATGCAAGAGATTCCTGGATAGTCTCCACACGTGAAGATTCATAGTTGACAGATTCCCGTGAGTCTTGCGAGAGTGAGGCTGATATAAAAGGTTGTCCCACAACGGAAGCTTCAGAGGATAATCCGTCAGGAGGTCCAGAAGATTGGGGAACCAGGGCCTTGTGGGCCAAGCCGGAGCTACTAAATAGATGAGGCAATCCTGCGATGCTATCTTTGCCAACACGTCTGGAATTATCTTTGTCGGGGGGAAGGCGTATGCTGTCATTCCTTCCCATGAAATGGAGAGTGCGTCCACTGCCCAGGCGTTCGGGTCCGGAATTGGGCTGATGTAATTTGGAAGTTGGTGATTTCGGCTTGTTGCAAATAGATCGAACAAGGGTGACTCCCACCTGTTCACGATTAACTGAAACGCCTCCTCGTGAAGTGTCCACTCCGTCTGAATCACTTGACCGCTCCTGGAAAGAGCGTCCGCTAGTACATTCAACTTGCCTGGGATGTGCCTTGCCCTGATGTTTAACTTGAATTGGTCCGCGAGAGAAAAGAGCTTTCGAGTGAGATTCATGAGTTCCTGGGACCTGGTCCCACCCTGCTTGTTGATATAAGCAACGACTGTAGCGTTGTCCGTGGCGATCATCAAGCTCGATTGGTACAGGTGACGCCACCAAACTTGGAGTGCCTTGATTACAGCAAGGAGTTCTAGCGAGTTTATGTGAAAACGGACTTCCTGTTCCGACCACTTGCCTTGAGTTTCCAACAGGTTCATATGTGCTCCCCAACCTACCCGTGATGCATCTGTGAATATGGTGAAATTCGGAGGAGGATCCATGAACCGAGTTCCCGACATTACATTGGATTCCGATGTCCACCACGTCAGTTCCTGGCATACATGAGGAGGACATACAATGACTGAGTCCAAATCCTGATTCCTGTTCGCATTTATCCACGCCTGAGTGTGTCTTAGATTGAGGCGACCCCTGTAAGTAAACGCCTGGATTGAAGTTAACGATCCGAGAAGAGACATCCACTTCCTGAGTGTGGCCACTCGAACGGCAAGAAGAGATAGGATAAGATCTCGAGACTTGATCCAACGATCCTGTATGGGGAAGATGTAACAGATCTCCGCGTCCAAGATGGCACCTAGAAACTTTATCTTGGGGACTGGCGTTAATTCGGACTTCACTGGGTGAATGATCCATCCTAGGTGAGTGAAAACATGAATGGCGAACCTTGTCTGCTTGATTAGGATCTCCTTGGAAATGTGCCTCCCCAGGAAGTCGTCCAAGTATCCGTGAATCGCAAATCCTCTCAGATGAAGAAAGTTTAGCACGGGTTTCATGACCATCGTAAAGAGCCAGGGGGCTATTGAGACTCCGAAGGGAAGAACCTTGAACTGAAACCTTCTTCCGTTTACGCCGAATCTTAGGAATTTCTGAGAGTGTTTGTGAATAGGGATATGCAAGTAGGCATCTTTCAGATCCATACTGATAAACTTGCTGTTTGGTTGGACAAGTTTTCTCACATTCTTTAGTGACTCCATGGTGAACGTGGGAGGAAGATGAAGAAAGTCCTTGTTGAGGATCTTGAGGTCTATAATCATCCTCATTTCGCCTGTATCGCGCTTCGGTACTAGAAAAACCGGAGAGTAGAAACCTCGAGTCGTGTCGAGCGGGGAGAGTTCTACAATTGCCTCCTTCAGCAGGAGCTGCTCTATTGCCAGTAGAGCAGCGTCCAGACGCGACCCTTGTAAGATGAATCTTCTTCCCACCGGGTGGACAGCTAGGGGCGGGCGCGTCTGGAATTGGAGCTGGTACCCGTCGGATATCACTGAGTTGATCCAAGGATCCGGGGTGATGAGTTGCCAGTTCCGGGAATATCGTTGCAGACGACCCCCCACCGGCGAGGGATCGACTGGCGTTACAAAATCGAAATCTAGAGAGGAGTCCGTGGGCATAGCAAGATCGAAAGGGTTCTGAGCAAACTGGACGGCCGGGAAAGAGTCAACGGCGGGAGTTGGTCTTGTTTCCTCTGTTACCTCGGCCACGAAAATTAAACTTGGGAGGAGGCCCCTGATTATCCCTGGGGGGCGGAGGAAGAGAAGAGGATGAACGAGAGCGGTCGAAAGGTCTAGAAGCACGATCGAAGGCGGAGCGATGGAGGGGGGGTCGGGGTGTAGAGGAAGATTGTCTTCTTCCACGGAAGGATCCACGCTGTCTTGTCTGGGCTAGGAGAGCCGATGCCAATTGTTGGTTCAGATGGCGGTTTGTCTGGGCCTCCTGTGAAGCTATAGCCTGCGCACATTGCCCGTTGAACATGGATTCCGAGTCCAAGGGTTGACGGAAGAGATCCTCCTTAGAATCGACTGGGAGATTCCTAACCGAACCTAACAACTGTGACCTCTCCAAGGCAGTGATACGGGCCACAGAGGCAATCTGAGCTTGGGTGGCGTCCCCCGCCGCTTGATATATTACGTCCAGGAAAGAGTGAGCCAACGCGACTTCCTCAGCACTCATAACAGTAAGGGTCTGGGGTTTGATGCCTTCGTAGCTGAGAAAAGTTGGAGGGAGAAGTTGTCTTACACCCGCGGCAAACCAATTAATGTACGAGAGTATGTCCACAGAATTTCGCGCAGACGCATCTAAATCCTTGAGATCCTTACGAGGAACTAACAGTTTCTCCCCTTGGAAGCGTGGAGAGGGTTTGGTACTAAGCTTGGCAAAATCCCTATCAACATCCGGAGCGGCAGCCGGTAAAATACGATCATGTATGACATAGGACTGCTTGAGTGTTAACTTTGATAGAGAAGAAGCATCTTTAGCCTTGGCCAGATTAGCGTTGACGATGTCTAGCCCGTTCTTAACTACAGTGGAATGGGGAAGAGAACGCTTGGGAGCACGTTTTGGAGGGAGAATACCCGTAGAACCAAGTTCGTCTGGTAAGGGTTGATCCACAATTTCATCCATAGAAGATGGACGGGTGCAAGGCTTCAGTTTATGAAGCAACTCTAATTTCTCCACAAAAGTCCAGCCGGGAGAAAAATCCGGGATATCGACGGAATCTACGGCGGGGATAATCGCTAATCCCTCATGGGAGTGTAGCTTGACATCGACCGGTGATTTATCGTCAGATTCTAAATCCGTAAGTATGGGGATCAACGGCGGATTTGAAACGTTCACATAATCAAGTGGCTCCTTCTTGTTGACAGTATCACCTGACCCGTGACCCAGTCCCGCCGCGGGGTCCGTGCCGTCCGTGACAAGTTGCTGCGACCCTGAACCAGGGCATGAGTCGCGCGTGCTACCCGTGTCAGTGGCATTCTGGCCTGACCCAGTAGCCTTGGCAAATGAGCCGCTGACGGGCTTATCGCCCAGCACGCGTGACCCGTCCCCGACCGTCCCAGATGAGGGTACGGACAGGTTATCGGCGTCAACTACGTGTAACCCGCCCGAATCTGGGACAGAATAGTCACCAGAACGGGCTAAGGTGTTCACAACCTGGTCACCATGACCGTCAGCAGGCAGGCCCGATCCCGGTAAACACTGCCGCTTGTTAGTCTCACCCGCCGTACCTGCCGTGTCCTTAGGGTCGGCGGCCCGTTTGGACGGCTTACGCTTGTCGCCACGAGACGATTCAGAAACCGGGGGAGTCTTAGAAGGGACCTTGGCCGAACTATTCGAACGAGACTTAGAGGATGAGAGAGATTTTTTGAGAGAGGCAATTTTGGCATCATTTCTACGATCCAATTCTTGAAAATTTGATTGAAACGAAGCAAACATTTCCTGTTTAAAGGCCGTGAGGAAAGCAGTGAGATCGTTAGGATCCCCCGTGGAAGTAGCTACCGTACCCGAAGGGGGAATAGGGGATTCAGAAACTTTATCATCCAACGGTGGGGTAGGGGAAGTAGGAGCATTAGAATTTGCGCGGGCTTTCTTAGCACGTAATTCAGACAATTTACTCCACGTTTCCTGATCCAAATCTCGACATAAAAGACATCGTGCATCCGGTAAACAAATAGGATTTTTGTCACAAGCAACACACAAGGAATGAGGATCACGATCCGACATAAATCTTTGACAAGACACACATTTACGTTGAGACATGACGATCACACACACAGTACTTCGCGGAAAACAAACGTCGACAGCACAGAAAAAAATTTCACAAGTCACAGAAAAACACAGTCAAAACACAAAAAAGGAATGCGGTTGTCTTCAAGAGACCTAATGTCGATATCACATACCAGAATTCCTTTGGAAAAGTTCACAGAAGTGAAGCAAGTTGAAAAAATTTTCTCAGACTTCTAGAGACATCCATTCATCAGGACAGCAGTAGAGAATATGAAGGAGCACATGGTAGTGACAAGGGAGAGAACTCCAGGATAGAAGTCAGGAGCTGCATACCACTAATGGTGAATATGACTTAGGTTTTTTCTCTTTATTTTTATTTTTAAAGACTTCTGCAGACACGTTCGAGGAACGTAGAGAGGGGCTAACGTTTCGTCCCAGAGGGAAATTTACGCCAATAATTACTCACGTTTGGTTTTACCGCATGT